>JACEII010000026.1:5349485-5515016 GCA_014332785.1 Antheraea mylitta | reverse complement strand
TTAAAATTAATTGTACAATTAATTACTCTTTTCTTAGATGATGTTAAGACGTGAGATTCGTTAACTGAAGTTATTTGTATACGACTTAAGTAATAGCACGTTGGTGATTATCTAAGTCGGAGGTTTTATTTAATGTTACATTAATTTCATTCTATTCATCAACAAGAGTTATATATTCGAGTACTGTAATCACGCCGTAATTCAATCAGCATAATATAGTGTAAACTATTTATAACGAAACTTAATCACCCTAGTATTTTTTATTCTAAAGTTTGCCTTATAAAGAGTTATCAATATTACTATTCTTTTCTCTTTTCTCTAATTATCTTCTCAAACTTTTTAATCAACACAGCGCTTTTACTTCGCTGGCAACGATAACAGTCTCAAAGTTGATTTACGAATGATTTTTTTTTTCGATCTGACTACGGTATGTATCCAGCAAAGTATTAACAGCTCCACCGGACTACTAAGGCGAGCGCATAAGGCATTCAGTCGATTTTATTCTACAACTAGCTCAAGGGTGCACGGCACACATCGGTTTGGGCTGTTGCCTGATATGTGCAATTCGCGACCTATCTGAGATAATTTAAACTAACTATTCATACATATATGAGTTGTTGAAACATATATGTGTACCAAGCATACATACCTTAACAACTCTTATATATATTTCGTATCCGATAATTTTCTGAACTAATTTAGTTCGATAACGGAAAAAATAAAACCCTTCCACTTTCATGTGTAAGCGTGTATGCGTGCACGTGTGTGAAGCTAATATGTGTAATGTTGTCGCAATGATGTAATATTTTGTGTCACTGTATCGTGCGCGCAGCACACTCAAGGGCTCTATGCCGAGGGAATGCACCTAGGCTTGAGTCGCTACCGAGGGGGGCCTGTTTTACGAATGATATGTATCCGGTGTGTTTGTTTTATATCACATATCACAGGTTTTATCTGTTGACCACAGTCTCTCTACAATGTCATGTTATGTTAAATGATCGAAAATGGTAAACACGTTCAACCTGGAGAATGACAGGATCTCAAATGTATGTGTTGGGACAGATATGTGTTTGGTAAAAAAATGCGACTCACAGACTGACAGACAGACAGACAAAAATTGTAAAAAGATTATTTTTGGCTTCTATATCGATAACATAGTCTAGCCTGATTAAAATTTTCAAAAAATATTTAATGTACAGATTTCGACTTGTTACAGTTTTATTATAGTGTAGAAGACAGAAATTCATACTTCAATACTGCGCCGAGAGAACTTAATCAGAGTAATCGTAGGTTTAATCAAATCTTAATTTAGTGTTAAGTGATCGTGTGATTCAAGATGATAACACTATGTGTAGAATGACTGGCTCTCAATTGCAGTAGCCGGGAACAAAATGACAACAAAATTTGAATTTTTTTTTTTCTCGAACTGACTACGCTATTGACCTGGCAAGGTCTTTACAGCTTCACCGGACTACAAAATTTGAAAGGTTTAGCGTGGTAGCTTATAGCATAGCGGACGTAGAGAACGTACTACTACCCTGTTGTGTTTTAACAAGATATTCTCTTCAATACATTTATGTCTTTCTCGAATTTGTTAAAGGCAAGGAAAAGATGTAACTGTGAGACTAGTCGTAAAATTAATAGCTTTCCTCCCCAAATTAGAAATTCAAAACAAAGTTTGTGGTCTACTGTAAACATTGTTGTAGTGATCTGTCTACCCCGTAACTGTAATTAGTATGAACATTACGTATAACTATTTAGAGAGGCATCGAGCTAATCGTATTTATAAATCGTTAAGCCTTTCCGCCTTACAACCTTCTTGATAAAATCTTTTTTAAACAATCACACCCGTGCAGTCAGCTAAGCCTTTATGTCAACACAGCATAGTTGATTTTGGCTTGTGCAAGTGTCTGATATATTTGTCAAATTGCGCATACACCGTTCAGTTGCGCTTGTTAGAATGTATAAATGTTAGATTACTTGATCGTAAATAAAATTTGTTGCATTTTGTAATTTTATTCCGATTAATGAAGTTATACGGATTTTATTTCACCAGTCTCAATGTCTTAGAGGTGAAGAACTTGGAAATAATATTTGTGTAAAGCCTAAATATTTTGAATAGTTTAAAGATTTAAGGATTTCATCACAATCGCACATGTTATTTTGAAAAAGCCGCGAATCATCCCAGTCCGTTAGTGGTATCCGCCGCAAACTATGAACCCGTACCTAACGCTGCGCATTATAAAAGACATCCGCGACACATTTTTACCGACCCTCCTGATTCAATCACGTCAGCGAACGATCAGTACCAGCCTGTCCCTCGAAACAGAGCGTGTTCACGCCAACGCCCGCGTAAGCACAGATCACACACCGTGGTATGGGGGTTAATTTCGCTCCCGCACATCCGATTAGGCCTCCTACGGCAGCGGCTCAAGCCTAGGTTCAATCCCTCGGTAGGGAGCCCTTGAGTGCGTTGCTTGCGCGATACGGTGACACGCAAATATACATCACTGCTACAACACTACACGATCACCTCCACACACGTGCACGCCTACACACGCTTACATATGAAAGTGGACGGGTTTACTTTTTTTTTCCTTATCGAACTGAAAAACTTAATTTTCCAATAATCAATATATGGAGGAGTTGTTGAGGCGTGTATGCTTGGTACACATATACGTTTCAACAACTCATACATATATGAATAGTTAACTAGGTTAGCTAAGATAGATCGCGATTTTGCATGCAACAGGCAACAGCCAAGCCGAGGTGTGCCGTGCACCCTTGAGATGGTTGCCAAAATAAAATCGGCCGAGTGCCTTAAGCGCTCGCCTTAGTAGTCCGGTGAAGCTGTCAAGACCTTGCTGGGTCAATAGCGTAGACATTTCGAAAAAAAAAAGAAATCACAATCGCACTTGTTTTTATGTGACGTTTTAACTTAATAGAATAAGCTTAAGAAGAACAGCTTCTCAAATTTGCCAAAATACATTTGCAGATTAAGTAAATGCATAGGCATTCATACTCCTAAGTCGTAACATATCAAGCAAAAACATGCAGTATCAAACATGATTATGAATAAGACGTTGCTTTACAAAGAAATAAGATAGGTATAGGTTTCGCAGTTCTCTCGGCCGTCACGCACCTCGCGCTCCGAGAAAGCAGCGGGGAAAGGCGCACGTGTAATTTGATGCTTTTATCGAACGAATAATTTTTTAAATTACGTTAAAATGAATTGAACTTTAGTATTTTTTTGTATGATATAATTTAGCGTTGGCGTAACTGTTTTAGTTTACTTCGGTTTTGGTTCAGTTCTTCTTTGAATTTATACAGTTTTTCAGTATATTGCTATACTTAAATTATGTTATATTTTATTGGGAACATATGGTTACATACATACCTACTTACATATTAATTTTTCCGATTTATATTACGTTGTGGCATTGGAGCAATTAAAGGCCATTGACGAGGAATTGTTTCCGTATTATGGTGCTTCATTATCAACTTTAATCAGATATTGCCTTGTTACTTTAGCAAGTATGCGATGAAATGTTTTTTTAGTAAAGTAACAATACGGTGATATCCTTAGGACATTGATCATTTATCTGATCATTTATCATTTATCACTTGAAAATCAATCCATGATCAATACAGTTAATAATTATCACAATGGTTTGCTTCAATGAGCACCAATTACTTAAAATTTAAAGGAAATTATTTTTTTTTTTTTTTTGGGTATAATAGACGCTTATTTCAATAACAGAGTTTTTGAACTGTTTTTTATTTATTATAAAACACAAAATCAACAAACCGTAAGAGTTTTAATATCATTTTTTTATTCGTGTTACATGTATTTATTAAACATTTAAGTGTTCGTGTATGTCGTGACTGATATTGTTAAAGCAGCCTCACAAGCGATCACGACATGTACACGTTTTAACATATTTGATTAATTTACGATACAGTAGGTAATATTATTATACGGAGCTGTTATTTTTTTGTGAAGATAATTATTTCAAACGTTCTTACGTTACGTTTTTGGGAAGACATCTCACTTAAGCTTGTTTTATAAACAGGTAGAATCTTTATTAATAAAGATCGCCCTGCTTGATTCACAGACGTCATACTTATTTATATATTAGTTTGGGACTTTCTCAATTAAGACGAACCTAATTAAACACTATATATAAAGGTTGAAATCTGTCAAACTGTTTAGAGTATAACGCGTGCTAAAGTATATACAATTTGAAGTAATGGTATCCATGGTAAGTGGATTTATTTTTCGCGTGGGAATCTTAGTATCCCCATATCGCCTAGCAGTATAAGTAGGAATGTTAGATTTGTACTGACTAAAGCTCCTTGGAGTTTTTCTTGCACCATTTAGCTGGGGAAGCAGCAACTTCTTCCCAACCCGACTCGTGGTACGTAGGTCAAATTATCCATTGAGTCGAAACATTCCAAGCACTTATACATTTGTAACTCTAGGTGCACCTGTAAGTTAGTACTCTTTTAAGTTTAGCACGTTACTAGCTTAAGCTATATCGTTGTTTATTAGATTCGATTGTGCGCGTGATAGTGAAAAATTTAGTGCATGTATCAGAGTGTATACTGTGTGTAAAACATATTTGGCTTATATGTATTAAATTACATGAGAATGATCATAATTTGTACACCTGTACATACTTATACATACACACGAATGTACCTAGGTAACTTTTAATGTGTAACGCGGAACGAAAACTTTTACTTATTATACTATTACAAGAAGAATAATTATCAAAAACCACGGGCGGTTTTACTATATATCGTAATTGCAGCCAGAGAAGGAAGTAATAAACTAAACAGTTTCCAATTAAACTATTACAACGTATGTATAAAATCGGTACTAATGTTATATATGCGAAAGTAACTGACTGTCTGTCTGTCTGTCGCGCTTTCACGCCAAAACTACTGAACTGATTTAAATGAAATTTTGTACACATACAGTCTGGAGCCTGACAAAGATCATAGGTTACTTTTTAATGAGAAAAAAGGGTTGCAAGGGTCTGAAAGAGGAGACGAAAAGTTTAATGGAAGTATCATCATTTTTAGAAATGAAAGTTTGAAATTTATTCTGTAGGTTCATGATTCGATATAAATAAATATGACGTTCGAAGTTTGTAAAAATTTTACCCTCAAGGGAGTAAAACAATAATGGGAAATAAGTGATGAAAGTTTGTATGGAAACATGTAAGGTTCCGTTTCGATTTGAAAAAATCTTTCAGTGTTAGATAGCTCATTTATCGAGAAAAGCTATAGGCTTTCATTACTCTATGAAGAACCCAATTAAGAATGTTTCAAAATCGTTTTTTTTTCTTTTGAGAGCTTCCGTTGAGTTTTAGTTAGCCCAAAGGCATTATTTCAAGTCGAAGTCGCGAGCAGAAGTTAGTTATTTTAATAAATTTAAAGGTACGATAAAGAACAACAGAATGTCATTGCAAACGGGACTTGCGTAGAAACTTATGGAAAATGTATAAGCCGAGATCAGGTAGTGACGTAGCGGTCGCCAATAACGCCGAGAACACGTTTTGTTACTTGATCGTATTAAAACTTGATAATAAAAATTTTCTAGATCGACCGGTTAAAATTTCTGACACGCCTACACATAGTACGTGGGCAAGTTAATTTAATTCATAACCCATTGTGTACGGTATCATTTAGGTATTTTTATTTAAGTTTACAATGTATTTGTTGATCACAAAAAAGTGTGACTTCATAGTTGTTTTATCACGACGTGTAACTATTTTTATGTATGTAGTATATATTCCCGTTATATTATTATTTTGAAGCAAATCTTTGTCACCGATTCAAACTGTTATCAAAAAGTTAGGTCATTCGTTTTTGTACATTGCACTACACGTACCAATGTATTCGGTGGTCACATAAATACATGTGACATCATAACAAATTTATAATGATGAGTAATTGTTGTAGTGCATATTTATTTGTGCTAGTGATGGTGTAGTAGTCGAAATTCGAGCATAATTTAGAATTTTTTCAAGTGTCAATATTTACGGAAATAAATATGTGTACCTTAACTCTACCATCCCTACATTATTGATAATTTAATGTATGTCCGCAAGAACTTTAAAAAGCTGGATTTTGTAAAGAAACTGTCATGATCTTAAATACTAGAAACTGTTACAAACTGATTGTTCCATGTTTTAGGCTTAGTAAAATCAGTAAAAGTATTTTAGGAAATAGTGTCAGGTTTTACAACGAAGTGGCAAAGGATATTACCGATTTACTGCTTGTGAGTTTAAACGCCATGTCAAGCACGTTTTGGTGTCAAAAAGCTATTATAGACTGAATTAATACGTGAATGATGGTGACGTCTGGAATTGACTGATCTCTGTGCATCCACTAAAACCGATTGTGGCGTATTATTTATATTTAGTATACATTTTGAATATATATAACATATAACTATATATATTGAAAAGATAAACCAGAACGAGTTTATTACTGATTCTTCTCGATGACTGTTGTTTTCCGAACCGGTGGTAGTTTTAACTTTCATAAGTGCCTTCTTAGAGACTAAATTGAATAAAATGTTATGATTTTGATTTGTTTTGAACGTTTTTCTTTTTTTTTTTGAGAACTCTAAAGCTCCTCAATTTTTACTAATGGGTATGTGTGATGATGAGACTTGTTGTAACTTCGTCTGACTAGCTATCACCTTTGAGTTAAAAAACAAATGCTAAAGCCTATAAAGTATAAAAAGAAACTCTTAAATCAGTCTAATTTCATACTTAACACTCTTCTAGGTATGTTACTTTCATTCTTCATTATGACTCGTACCCATGTCACTATTACTCCTTAATGTCGCTATAACTGGTGATAATTTAATACTTCTGACAAACATATTCGTGATTTTGTGGTACAATTATGCCGTAGATAAACACTATAATGTAATAAAAAAAACCTAAAAACGATATTATCCAAGACGGAATGAAACCGTTCAAATCATGTCAGAAAGGGTAAGGAGGCGCCGAGTACCGCCGGCCATTCCACTTTTACTTTCTGAGGGAGAAAGCGACCGGCCTGTCCGCGCTTACGTTCTATACCGCCTCCACGCTATTATCAGTTTGTTGATGGTTATATACATTGTTTTTTTTTATTTACATCTCGCTAGAGCATATAATCACATAATCACGTACATTATATCCGTTCACATTATTCGTCACGCTTTTGTATCTTCTGCAAAGCATTTTCATATTACTAACAACCGCTCGCGATTTCATTGGTATGAAATTACTATACAAAACACATTAACAATAAAATATAGCTCAGTGCCATTTATTTAGTAACGAGTTATTTAAAGATGTTTTATATAAAAATCTTAAAAAGAAACGTAATAAAAAAAACAGCTTTCATGATGATTCGTTACATGGTATTGGAATTTATTAGTATCATGTATATGCCAAGACTCGCCTAATATAGATTGACATTTTTTTAAAGCTACTTGCGGAAACTTGTAAATGGCCTTTAAATCTGTTTATATATGTTATGTGACTATTTTTGTAAGTTTTCCTAAGAAATTAAAATAAAATAAAATAAATCTATACTTATAAAATAGTAGTGGAATGTCTTACAGGCGATGATAACTATTTAGCTATCGTTGGCAAAACACAAACAAGACGGACTTATTAAGGGTTGATGTCAGACAGGCTGCCTGTTATAAAATATGAAACTGATTCTAAACTAATGACATGTAGGGACAAAGCAGGCTCCTTTAACCCTACTTGGTTATATTCATGAAACTGCTAATGAATCGGCCATAAAGGCTAGTTTTAATTAAATACGATGCTTAACACCTAAATAAAATAACAATGGTTAAGTATAAAGTCAATTGTAGTTAATTCTAATGATAATATCGTAAGTCTTGCTTCCTATAGAAGCTGCATTACATTTAAAATGGTTTTCAATTTAATTAATAAAATAAATGGAAAGGTGAGGACCAAGAACCTGAAGCAAGAAAAAAAAGCCTACTTGGTAACTTTTTTTGACGTTAAATGATTAACTTAAAATTGATGAGTTTATTGAACAGAAGATGTATGCTTTATATGAATAATTATAAGTTCTAACAGAAGAATATAGAATAATGACGCTTTAGAAATGACTACCCAAACTAATGTACGAAAGTTGGGAACTCTCCATTTACCGGTGGCTGGTGTTTTTTTAATACGTATTTTTGGCAACCAATCTTCTAGTAGATTATTACTGCTATTTTCGAATGAGTAATGATATTATCAGTTTCATGCGATCATTTCAATGAACTAATAAGATGGTAGCAGTCTTGTTAGAACTTTCCAGGGAGTTTTTGTGGCAAGTCAAAATCCATGCTGTGATATTATTTCTTATGTACTTCACTTGTGCATAATAAACAAACTATATTACAATATAACAAAACATAGAGTCAAATAATAAAAGATATTTAATAAAATATAAAATCCTCTACAAAACCTTCCAAGATCCTGCAAATAACTCTCGGTGCTAAAATTATTGCGGTAATCACCTCAACGAGTAATCATTCGTGATTGCATTTTTTTTTTACATATTTAGTAATTTCTCAGACAATCCTCCGGTAGTTCAATTTACAACTGTATATTAGATGTATTAATGAGAGTATTGGATTCAATACAAATGAAAGTGGTTAGGAGTCCGAGCCACATGCCGAGGCCAACATGTTGTTACTATATTTGGGACAATAAATCATTCAACATTTACCAGTTATGAGATAGACGGTATCTTAACCTGTTTATAAATATCACAGCTGAAACATCTAACGAGTTTTTACAAGTAGAGTCCTTATAAGAGAGTTTGTGAGGACGGTGAAATGTTTGTTACTTTTTTGCGAAAAATTTACTGAACGGATTTTGATTATTGTTTTTGTAACAATAGGTAAGTTTCAAAAATTCTGCCATGTGAGAGCTATGACGACGTGTGCATAAACCTTTACAGCTATACAAAAATATTGTATTGTGTAATTATAGAAGAATACATTCTTGATAATCCAAAGTATGTAAAACTTAAATTATCTGTAAGTATTTAGAAAAATACCGGCATAATTCAAATACGAGAAGCAATGCTAAATTGTTAATTCCATGTTTCAAGCTCACTATGTCCAGTAACAGTTATTTAGGTATATTAAGTTTTATAACAAAGTCATAAAGCACGTTTTGTCGGATAGTTAGCTCAAGCACCATGTCAAGCGGGTTTTAATGTCTAAAGGTTATAGGGTGGATCAATGTGAACGATGGTTACGTCCGGAAATGACGGCCGTCTCTGTGCACCCATCCATCGCATCACATCCATCAAAATCGAATGTAAATGTTTGTAGATTTTTTTTTATATCAAAGGAGGCAAACGAACTGGTGGGTCACGTGATGTTAAGTGATCACCACCGTCCATAGACACTAGCAACATCAGGGACGTCGCAAGTGCGTTGCCAGCCTGTATATGGAACAAGGCAGAGGGGAAGAAAAGGGAAAGAAGGAAAGAGGAAGGGAGGTGGGCCTCCGGCTCTCTCACTGACCTAACGAAACACAACAATGTAAGCACTGTTATTTCACGTCGGCTTTCTGTGAGAGGTGTGGTACTAGCCCGGAGGAGCCGACCCATTCATGCTGAAACCAAAAATAGCTTCAGTGGGGCTCTACCACCTACTGAATGAGAAATATATAAATTTAATATAACCATTGCGAGTTTATCGGTTCTTCTCGATGACTACATTGTTTTTCGAACAGGTGTTATTTTTGACAACCATAAACGCCGTCTCAGGGCCTAAATTGAATAAAGTATTTTTGATTTTGATTTTTAAATAGTATATAGAAATGAAAAACGTATAAGAAATCATTAATAAAGAAAAATACGAGTGTTAATATAAACATTTTAGTTATCTTAATGGGTTATATTCGTTAGTATAAAACTTGTTGTTATTGCTCCTCTCTTTTTTATCGATATGCCTGTGTTATTCCTACAGTTAAGGCGAGTCTTTCAATAATTGATATGTAAAAATTAAAAAGTGATCTATGGTTTTTGTTCTTTTTTTATCAGAAAAGGAAGCGGAGAGGTGTGCGACCCTCATTATATTATATGGTCATCATGCCAACAATGTAAGCCACTGTCAACTGAAATTTAAAACTGCAGATGTTAAACCTTGAGAATTCTAGTCCTAGCGTATTACAGTATCCAGGATTTTTTTTTAAACTGGTACGGCAAAATGACTGTTCGATACCTGATGTTAAGTACAATACAGTCCACAGATAACGGTGACTGTCGCTGTTAAATAACAACGGCAGTCATCGCTATCATGCCGACCTGCATATGTGCCTCTTCACGCCTCGTTTGAAGGACCCCATGTCGTAAGGAGGGTTGGTTAAGTCGAATATATAATTATTTTATTTAGACAAAAATATATATGTATGTAAAGTACAGATGAATGTCATGTGTAACATCTGCAGATAGGAAAGTGTATGAACGACATTTACCATGCATTGCCAAGTAGGTCTGTCGATCTTTATTCCAAACTCTAACGACGTAAGTCGATATAAAATAAAAGTTACTTACTTTCAATATTGTATATTAGAGGGGATTCGTCATTAGATTTTTATATAATGAAAGTACTTAGTGTAGATGTTGTCAAATCGATAGTCCGTGGGCGATGTACCCCCTATAGCTTAGACATCTTAATGTTCACTTAAAGTTATTATTGCTAGTTTATGACATCTAAACATAATCTGATTCTTAAAAAAATCTTTAATTTGCTTCAATCATTATTATAAAGGACGGAGTCCGTCTAATAGTGAAATAGTTTTTCGTCTCTCTATCTGTCTGATTATCCAATAATGTTCTTACAAGACGAATAATAGTGAATTAATTGACGTGATAACTTTTTGAAGTAAAAGGCGAACTCCTTAGATGGGTTTTAGTATATGATATATGGAGCAGTATGCAAATATAAAATTAAACCAAGATGCATTTTGTTATAATGACTATATCGAAATTGGCGAAGACAAAATAGTTAAGCACCATTTCCTTGTTCTCTTTGTCAATTAATTTTCTCTTTATGTTTTGCTTAGTAGCTATTGAATTGTTATCAATTATTAACAATTAGGAAGTGTTTTTTCCCGTACTATCGGAACTTATAAGTCATTATTTATTATACTTATGAGACAGCTCTACTAATCTACAAATTTTTCTACATACTTTCGTAAACAAAAAGTGAGTAATATTGAAACTAAACATAAATAATGAATTAAATATAAACCAATATGATACAGTAAACAATTACTTACCAAATAAGTGATTTAGGTAATGAACAGCAAAATAAACTTAATTTTTATATTTCTATCAGTGTCCGCGTGTACGTGAAAAAGTAAACTAAATATATTAAATGAATTAAATCATTTCTTCAACATAATTAAATATTGTAATCCTCTATCTAATTTAGTCCTATGTTACTAAATACTATTACAATATTGGAGAGTATTTCTTTATATGCGGCAATGAAGCTTTTATCTTGCGTCTCGCTGGTCTGCAATATCGATGTAGGTCGAGACGATCGGAGGATGTATGTACCACGCGACCTTCCTTGTTCATTGTGTGCACAGTTTGAATGTCTAAATACACGATGTATTTACACAGTTTTAAGAAACAACAATGTATTGTATTTAAAATGAAACCGAATACGTGTTCGGTGACATTTTCTAGCTGTTTAAAACTTTTCGTTTTTAACACACGTTTATTAGCTTGTCTATGTAACAGTAAGCAACCCTCCTAAAATAAAAAGTCGAAGCAGTCACAAAAACTACCGTCAGAAGTTAAACTCAAAACAGTGAAGTAACTGTGTTCTCTTTTGAATTTTTAAATTATCTGTAGTATGAATTACTTAAAAATATTATGAATTGTAAATTTAAATTATTAACATTAGTTTCTCTTTCAGATATATTGACACTCTGAATAATAATTGTATACTTTTAATTGTGTTAATACAGTTTTGCCATTAATCAAGTAACTTTGACTGAATTAAAAACAGTACTTTTAGTAAAAGATCAACATAAATTAAATACTAGAAAGAGCAACAAATTGGTCATTCTATACTTCAGATTTAATAGGACCAAAAGAGTTTTTTAGGTAATAATGTTAGGCTTTATAACAAAGTATATTACCAATTTGCCGAATAGTGAATTCAAGAACCATGTCAAGCGGGTTTAATGTCTAAAGGCTGTTATGTTATAGGATGGATCAATATGTGAACGTTTGTGACGACTTGAAATGACGCCCCTCACTGTGCATCCAATAAAAATAAACGCAACCATTTATGTTTTGTAAAAACATATAACATATTAACGTTCATAAGCGCCTTCTCAGGGCCTAAATTGAATAAAGTTTTTTTTTTTCATTGCATTAAGGCACATCATGGTGATAGGGATTTTTCTTAATCTGCTTGGCTAACTACAATCCTCCAATTGCCGATCTGTCACCAAGTCCAATTGCAGATCTGTCGCCAAGTCATCAGGTGTGTACACTACACTTGGGAGCTAGTCTCACTCTAGGTTTATCCTGTTTATTAGCTTAAGACACATCGTCAGTTAAAATCAAGTGAAATCGTGTAATATTTACAAAGAAAAAAAAACGAAACTTTACAAATTAAACGAATTTTCACATCGTGTAGTCACTCGATGAACTTACAGCTATATGCAAAAAATATAAAGATTTACACAACGTTATTGCTGGAGTACTTGCATCATTGTGTTTCTTTGCTACCCACTGTTCACCTTGATTTTTTTACGCATTGATAAATCATTCATTTTTATACCCGAAACAATGCGTTTTAATGTAGGAAGTTATGATGATTCTTAAACTATTATAACATAGTTTTTAGTAAACAAACATTTTTTTTTTATATTTAGCTTTGTAAGAGGAACTTGTGTAGGGGAAGAGGCTTATATCTCGCTTAGTTAACTCTCACCTTCAGCATAAGTATATGCTGCTGCGTTCCGGTTACTAAACTTAAGATCAAGTTCCCTTGGTGAGCTTATCGTGTTTCCATCTTTGAAAATATCATCGTTTAATACCAGATGTTAACTGAAACATTTGTGTGTTACCAACTCGCACCAGTTGTTCGCGGTTCGAAAAATAGACTATAAGAATAGAAGATCGAAATTTTTGTAAATATGTCTAAATAATCCATTAAAATTCACCGAACGGTGTGACGAGGCTGAGCATCACGTCACGCGAATGTCATCGATGACGCGGCGAGGTGCTACAACCCGTAGTTTTGTCACTCGCTACTAAGGGTAAGGGTGATAAGGTTAATGTTGCGGGGGCCAGAATGCTGATAGTGCTGACGGAGCCGGAGATTCCAGCCGACTCTTGAGCACCTCATAATAGTCTCACTCTTCTCTCTGGTAGTCCACACTTCTCTCTATCCGTAATGCCCATCCCCGAGAGAGCATATCCCATACGTGGGTCCTCCCGAAGAATTGTTAAGGCTTGTTAATGTATTAGGCTGGTAGAAGCTTGCGAATGTTAGAGATGCCGTCCACAAGTGGCCGAGGAGAAGTAAGGTAAGCGGTGTAGTGTTTTTGCCTCTGTAAAATATAATTTTTGAAATGGTAGACGTCGTAGATGAAGTTGCGAGCATCAGTTAATATATAGATTATAGATATACTATGAATATTTTCTGTTTCTGAAATATAGGAAGTGACTGCGAACAGTTGTATGTGCCTTGAATATTTACAATTATAAGCTGACAACAATGAAGGAACACATGAATTACAAATTATGTTAAAACCGTCGGATTGTTAATGATTTGGTCGGCTGCGAACCTTGGAACGCGGTTTGTTTACACGGCTGTTTTATAATCACATACAATTACATACTAAATTACCGTATCAATATGTATTCACGACGGAGCTGGTAGGCAAATGGACGGAATGATATAAGAAGGTTAAGAATTCAATCTTTTACAATTAATAACTGTAAACAGTCTAAAACGAGATAAATGAAATCAATTAATAATAAGTGGGTATTTACTAATCCATACTCTTCGAACATCTATCTTACCTAATACGTGTTTAACAAGAGCAGAACGATATTGCTCTCCTCATATAAATAGGAACAAAATTGCTCTCACAATAAACCTATAGAGATAAATGAATTAATTTACATTATAATTGATATATAATCTAACTTAGCTATTTACTAGCGGCTCCCTGCTGCTTCACTTCGTGTATATCTTTAGAGATGATGCTACCATATAGTATTTTCTAGCAACTCTAACGTTCTGCAAATGTACAGCGTACATTGAAATAATCTCGTATAGCAGTATTGTTGTCTCATAAGATGTTCAAATATGTGTGCAGTTCACACGTGCTAAAATTGAAACCTTCAAAAAAAAAACGATAAAATATTAGTTTATGTTCGCGACTTCACTCGCGCTCAGGTTGTTTTCATCTATCCCTCGTGAAGGATATGTTTTTTCGTTAAAATATACATATACTCTTTTCTGAACTCCTGAGAATGGGCATGCATTATCATTATGGTGAAACTTTCTACTTAGAACATTAATAGGATATCTAAAGCATCATCTGTGTCAACAATGGTATCCACAGTGCATTTTGTTTGGAGTAATTGCTGAAGGATTTAAAGACCTCCTTGTGAGAGGGTATATGTGATTCATTTGTCATAAAAAATATACGTGAAAACAAATTATGTTATTGAAAAATCGATAGCAAGTAAATATAAATAAAATTTTCTTCTCTAATTGTGATCAGGTCGGGGCGCGTGTCTTCGGTGAAACATTGCGCGTTGGCATTATTGCTTGTGTTAAATCTGAGAAGAGATTACGACGGTAGTGCTTCCATACTCGGAACTCACATCCTCGCTACCGTTCTTCGCAATTCACAATAATGTATTTCGACAAAACGGTACATCCGTTTCAAATAGGCACGTGTTTAGACAAAGTCGTTGCCCGCTACCAAAAAAATACCTTTATTTCGTAAACAAAAGGTATAGAAAAATTGATAATTGGAAAAGTGACATTAAAAATCTCATTACATCTATCTCGATTGCTCTTTAGTACAAATTATTTTAGTTCGGATTGTGTTTCTGATTAGGTATTATTATGTTTTTGCTTCCTTACCTCTCTAGATAACTAAAAATAGCTAAGTTTTTAAACAAAAGACATTTATTTTTTTTATTGATTATAAAATACAATACTTCAGATTACCATAAATCCTGTATTTTATATTCTTTGTGCGTCGTAATAAATTGATAGATTTAATTATTTGAATAGGTGGTTTAACTCACGTGTTTCGTTTGATTGTTCGCACGACTCAAAAGTCGCGTGATTCACTTGAAGTAATATAATATTCTAAAAATAAATATACAAGGAAACTTGAAATGGGGAAAAATATATTCAATTTATCTTCATTTTTTTTTTTTTTCGAACTGACTACGCTATTGACCTAACAAGGTCTTAACAGCTTCACCGGACTATGGATCTTCATCTGTCTACATTAAACAAAACTGTAGAACCGTTGTGTCTGTACGTACATAAAAAAAAAAATTGTCCCTAATGACCATGGGTCATGTATCGAGTGTGACGGAATACAGTAAATATATTTTTTGAAACTCTATTATTTCCAAAGTTACTTGACGAACTTTTACGTCGCTTGTACTGGAAACTTGGATACAGTTTGGGGTAACATATAGGTTAAAAAATCCAATACACTGGAAAATACATTTTAAATAAAAACTTTACTTGTAGAACAGTAAAAAAATTACATTCGATTTATGCTCAAACGTGTTATGGGCGAGAAGATTAGCGCCTTTCGCGCGATCAAATCTTTTTTTTTTTATATCATATAGGAGGCAAACGAACAGGCGGGTCACCTGTTGTTAAGCGATCACCGCCGTCCATAGACACTAGCAACACCAGAGAAGTCGCAAGTGCGTTGCCAGCCTGTGTTTGGGGTAATGGAGAGAAAGGGAGAGGGGAAGGGAGAGCAGAGGGGAGGCGAGATAGGTCTTCGGCGCTCTGACTGACCGAACGAAACGCAACAATGCAAGCACTGTTATTTCACGTCGGTTTTCTGTGAGAGGATGGTGCTACCCCGGACGAGCCGACTCATTCATACTGAAACCAGTTATAGCTTCAGCGTGGCTCTAACACTTACAGGCTGATCTACGTGCACTTCTCTCTTGTTAGGGAACCTTTTTTTTTTATTGAAGCACGACAAAGTGACTGCACTATGCCTGATGGTAAGCATAGTACAATCCAAAAACAGTGGCGACCACCGAGAGACAGATCATCCATCGCCGGTCGCCGCTGTCATGCCGGCCATAATGACGAAAGTCACCCGGTACTGGATATGCACAGGCTGATCCCGTAACGCGACGCGCAAAAGCGAGTCACTATGACGGGCTTTTTCGCCATGTACATGGTGGTTGCGACACAGTCGGGCTGTAAAACCCTACCACCCCGCTATCGCCATTGCCTCGTTTGTTGATCAGCAGGATGCACCACGTGCAGGTGAGATTGGCTTGGGTGTCTCCAGTCTTAAGATGTTACTCGACACCCCTTACACCCCTAAACCTAACAGGTTCGTAGCCCATGATCCAATTCAATGTTACACTCAAAGAAGTTTTATAACTCAAAAATAATTCAAAAAAGAGTTCTAAGTTGGGCTTAGGATATTCAACTTATTATATAAAAGAAGCACACTTATAAAAATAAAAAAGAAAATTCGTGACTTATTTCAAGTCCATATCTCAAACGAAGTAATTTTACCAAACTATAACCCTAAATTGAAACTATATTGATGTAGTATTTGTTTATAATTAAATCAATTATTTGCACTGTTCTACCCGCGGTTTCTCTTGTTTTTAATTCTTCATGACCTCGGTCTCACATACTTCGATTCATGTTAAAAATTATCTGCTAGTGAGAGACTAATTAAAATTACATTTGATAAATAAATAAGATAAAATATGCTGGACGTGATGTTAAATTTCTCCTATGACTTCGACCACACAGCACAGAGTTCACGCGATCGGAAGGTCAGGTAAAGTACACCACGCATTTTCGTGGAAACACTCGTGCATGTTTGATGATGATAGAGCTGTGTGTGCACGAATGCGGTTTTGGGGTCACTCGTCGTTAATTGCTACGTAAAGTACTTTAAAGTTGAAGTGCTTTGCATTCCGTGGCTATGATCAGTAACCTGTAAAATGGGTGTAAAGAAGTTAATTGCATAAAATCCCTATTTAAAGTTCCTAAGGCACTAAATTGAATACAAAGATGTCTTGTATTTAATAATTAGTTTAAATCAGTATCATGCATTTTTTTTCTAAATTTTGAGAATATAATAGTTGAATCGGTGCAAAGTAGGAGGGTACGTGTAACGTGATAGAATCCGATTATGTGGTAACAAATAACTCTTGGCCACTTCATGTACTATTTGATGATTTTGTTTACCATTTATAGTCATACCTTGGCAGCGTGTGCCAAGTATGTAGATTACTGATGCTTGTTAAGACCATTTTGGAGTTTTGGACTTCTTTTTTAAAGCTGAAAAATTCAAAAATAACATTTATGCTGAATTTTGCTTTGATAAACATCTTTTAGACCTTATTTAATTATCCTTTTTTTTAATTTACAGATATCATACTTTAATATTGTATGTAATATTCATATAAATTGAGAAATCTAATAGCACCGTGTATATTAAAATCCATTAGGTTATTAACGGCCTTCATATTTTAAAAACATTGCCTTCGCTTTTACGCAGCCGGGTGACTATTTACAATTGAGGTCACTAACTGAAGAAGTACTATAAATTATGATTTGTATGCCATTTATAAGTACCATTTGCATGTACTCTCTTATACCTCAATTCAACGACATTAAGCTTAAAGGACTGTGACCTTCACCCAGTTTACGGAACAATTAAAAAACAAAAACAAGAGATATTGGGTAAATCAGTTCCTGGTTCTATTATTAAACGCGCGAAAATGCCAAGTGCACTTTGGAACGATTCGAATAGATTCTACTGCGAAAAAATAATATTCCTCAACAAAAAAGTGGATCGATTAAATACTTTTTATAAATAATATAATATAGTAGTCATGTGCGTAATAAATACGTGGATCTTTAGAACTTCATGTCACGATTTTGTTGGATCTAGTAACAAAAAAACTGTTAGTAAGAAAATGATTACGTAAAGTTAGTTATAATGACAACGGCAGAAGTATTTTGGTTATTATAACTCTTATCTAAGTGCTTGCGTTATATTATATGGAATGAATTATAGCAAACATTTTTGAAAGATTAGAAGGGATTTTTATAAATTGTCGCTCAAGTTAATTTTTTTTTATGTATATCAATAAAAGGTACAGCTGTTGATGAATTGCTAAAAGATAAATAAATACTGGCTTTGTATTTGTTTCTTGGCGTTGCCACGTATCATCATCATCACAAACATATACGTATTTATTACGCACATAACGATTATATGATATTATGTTTAATTTCTTTGACTAATTGACTGCAGGAATGGAATCCAAATAAATTTCGTAGATTCATTACAAGCCATCGTTGTGCTCTCATCGATGTATATGAATAAGAATTCGTACTGCCGACTTATAAAATGACCATATTTTCCAGTATCACTAGGATTATATACAAATCATACTCTACTTTTGCACTCTTAAATTTAGGTTACCGCTGATATTATATCTCACAGATCCTATGGATAGTCCGCCTGTAGTTCTACTGCAATCGGGAAGTATAAACGAATTTATTACCGAATGAAGTGGATCAGCACACACATAGATCAGACACATAAAGAGTTCTCAAAAAGTATAAATATTTTTAGGAATCAATTAAAACGTTTAGAATCCGTTTTAGAAGTAAATCTAACTTAGAGGTTAATGATGTTTGATAGATAAGATTATCAAGTTTATGTCATTGTCAAGAATCAAAGGGTGTGCTTTCAGTCAATTTCCCTAAGAAATTTATAGGATAATTCAAACTATTAAATTGTTCTGTAAATATAAATCTTCCATTTCTTCTTAAAAAAGCAAAGGAGTAGCAGAACTTTTATGAAAGGGCACATTTAATTATGCTTGTGCACCAGAAGATGATAATTTGTTGTGGTTAATTTGCATTCAAGTAGTTGGAGAGCTGTATTATGCTTCCGAGCTGCATTTTTTGATTCCGGAACCATAAGATTGGTCCATAGTAATTTGCCTGATATGCTCATGAATTTCGACGCTATTCTTACCGTTTAATATAGACATTCACTTGAAAGAGTGACGTAGTAATGTTGCTATTATAAAAAGGCAATATCTGTTTATTTACAAATAAAAATTAAAGAGAAACTAGACTCGTGCAGCATCACCGGTACAAATTTAATGAGATTGCTCCGTTAGCAATAATCGGAGTTCAATTTAAAAATGTTTTTGTGTAATACTCTGGAGTCTGATGCGGTGAAACTTTTGTTATGAAATTTCTATCGATGTATATTTGTATTGAGTTTTATATCACAGTTGATTTTACATTAACTGATTTCCATAATTTTGTTTTCTTGACTGGGACTACACGTTTTATTTGGATGAATCGTGGACACTTTAATTTATTTGTAATTTGGTCACTACTAGTTGCTCTTTTACATTACTTTGAAAATTTATCTATCAGATGCTTATAGAAGTTTCCTCATAATTCGTTTTCAGTTGGTGGTGTTTTAGATATTAGTTCGGACAAACAATATACAATTAAATTTAGTTTATGTGTATGAATCAATTAAATGATATTATGAATGTTAATATATGAGTGGATTAAATAAGATTTGTGATTTAGGATTCCAATGAAGTCAAAATAAAAAATACATGAGATTAAAAATGGCGATGTTATTTCCTATTTATATTTTAGGAACGATATACAAAAGTAATAATTTTAAAGATAGTGATTAGTTAAATATATAATCATAACTTGTCCCTCTAGGGGTTATCAGAAAGAAAAAAGAAACACCAATTAGCCGTTATGCACCAGTGTCAATAATACAAATAAATTGTTAATAAATAAAAATATTTCCTTTTTATGATTAAGAATTATAAAAAAAAATACGTGTGGCACTCGGGGACTGCCGCGGTAAAGCTATTGCATAGCATTTTTTATTAACTTATGCAATTATAACTATTTATTTATTTTATTTATGCAGTATTCTTTTTCCTTTGTTTTTTTTTCTTTGATATTAATTCAAGTTACACTTTTTGGGCGTGGTGACCGACAAGAAAACTATTTTTTTTCTTTTATTAAATAAATGAGAAGTTAATATTGTTCAAAATATTTTTATTATCTTACAATACATGTAGGTTATTCAGGAAAACACTTTGTACACAAATTATACGAGTACAGATATTCACTGTTGTACATAGATGATAAATACCTATACACCAGTATACTTACTCACAAACAGCTGATTACGTATTCATCCGATTTCGGAAACCCGATTAGGCCTCCCATGGCAGCGGCTCAAGTCTAGGTTCGATCCCTCGGTAGGGAGCCCTTGAGTGCGTTGCTTGCGCGATACGGTGACACACAAATATACATCACCGCTACAACACTACACGATCACCCCCACACACGTGCACGTCTACACGCTTACACATGAAAGTGGAAGGGTTTACTTTTTTCCCTTATCGAACTGAAAAACTCTCAATTTTCCGATGATAAGTATATGCAGGAGTTGTTGAGGCGTGTATGCTTGGTACACATATACGTTTCAACAACTCATACATATATGAATAGTTAGCTAGGTTAGTTAAGATAGGTCGCGATTTTGCATGCAACAGGCAACAGCCAAGCCGAGGTGTGCCGTGCACCCTTGAGCTGATTGCCAAAATAAAATCGGCTGAGTGCCTTAAGCGCTCGCCTTAGTAGTCCGGTGAAGCTGTTAAGACCTTGCTGGGTCAATAGCGTAGTCATTTCGAAAAAAAAACTGATTCCGGAGCAGCTCGTCTCGATCCGTGCGAGCTTTGTACAGTCGTACCATATATACGTTAAACGCTCGGCCGAGCTACATGATAGGCATAGTGGGGGTGTTAGGTTTTTTCGTTACGGAATTTTTGGATTCGGTCTGCACGCTCAAGGCCAGCGATAGAAGCTATGCAATAGCTTAAAAATTAAGATTATTTTTTGACTAGAATTAGGTCATATAACGAAAAAATAAGTGTATGACGTCAGAAGTGGAAAGTTATTAATATGGACATTATTGTTAATATATGTTTAATATTTGTATGGAAATAAATAATAGTGATGTTCAAATGCGCACGATATATACACATGGTATGGTATACCTATTGATTATATACAAAACATACTTAAAGTTACTCTATTATTAATTAAAAAAAATATTGGAATAATACGCTCGTTGTCAGACGTAAGCTAGCTGACGTAGCTGATGACGACAGGAGAGGACTTTATACGATTTAGCACGTCACGGTCCCGAACATGCGGTCTGCCTGATGTTAAGCAGTCAGCGCGGCCCATGGACAGTTGTAACGCCGGATCTGTCACATACGCGTTGTCGACCTTTCAATAACCCATTTACTTTCTCCTTGAAGAACTCCATACCGTTATACTC
This sequence comes from Antheraea mylitta, assembly GCA_014332785.1. NCBI lineage: Eukaryota > Metazoa > Arthropoda > Insecta > Lepidoptera > Saturniidae > Antheraea > Antheraea mylitta. The sequence continues at coordinate 5,493,324 of JACEII010000026.1, read as the reverse complement.
AGGAAAAAACTCACGACCAAACTCATTCCACATCGGAGCGTTCGTTTAGTCATCAATGCGCCTAAACTAGTTTTCGCACGAAAATAATAAAATATATTTAAAAATATAGGTCATCGTGTCCTAAATATTTTATAAAACATTATAAAGTCATTAAATTACCATTTACAAGTGCAGAGGTCATGAAGGAATTAAATAAATCACATCACCTTTCAAACTACACCGTTTCGCAATCGCTAAACCGAATGGACAGAGTAATAAACTTCTTGGACCGATACTTTGTAATACGGTACCGTTGATAATTGCGATCGTCATCTTTGTAAACAAATTTCACGGTCGGTGTGAATTTCACACGATTTTACGGTGTTTTTATGGATGAATAAAACTTTGGTCGCGTGAACGCAATAGAAAAGGCCTTGAGACCACTCGGAAACACTTCCGAAATGTAGATAAAGCTAAAATTCTATATAGATTTGTTTTTTTTTTTTAATTGTTAAAAATGTCAAGCCAAATTGGCAAATCTGAAGTTTTTATAAACTAAATTGCTTAGAAAAATTTTGAAATCGGTAAAATCGGTTTTTTATATTTCCGTAGGTTTAATTACGTTTAAAAGTAAAACTTGAAAATGGCAAAATTGGTTATGGTAACCGTGTTTAATTCAACATAAACTAGATTTAAGACCCGCTTTAATAGATGGATAAGCCAGCGTATCCCTAATAAACAAAGGTGGTCGTGCTTGACTGGGTCCTGGTGATAAACCCATCATAGTGTTTCTATTTTAGCTTATCGCTTTTTAAGACCAGTATACCCAGCAACGGCAAGCTTGCAATTCGGCATGATAGCTACGATCAGCTCTGGATTACTGAACTCTCGATAGTCATTTTTGATCTTGGATGTGATGCTTACCATTTGGCACAGTCCCGTCCCTTTCCATACTACTATATAAAAACCGAGTTATCACTGTAGATGTTAAGTCATACTACTAAGTCTTAAGTTTTCATACATGAAATGCCTAAGGGAGATTTCTAAATGGTTTCATTTTTTTTTACTTTGTAAATTTTCATACATTTGACAGTAATACTTAATCTCTATATGACTATATACGAGTAGGTACAGGATACAAATAAGTTTTGACACTATATTTAGATTCTTTATGACAGACTTCGAGTTACATTGGCGTTCGCCCTTACTACTGAGTGGAATGATCGTGAGTTTTATTTACTTGAAAAGAATGTTCTAGAGACTTCTATAAATATTCAAATTTATTGTCTGTACAAATTAACAAAACGTATTAAACTTACTAATGAAGTCTAAGTAAAGCACCTTAAAATATACGAATAAGTGTTAAAGAATATGGGCGGTACGAAAAATGTACATCAATGTCTGAGTAAATATCTTCTTATAAGTCATATTAGACGATAAAAAGTCGTAACCGAGCTCACCGACAGCGGGTAATGACAGCATCACGATCTTCGTAACAATTACTAAGAGGAAAAACTAATTTTAACTTTGCACCAGCGCGGTGAGGAGCGAGCACGGCAAAAAGCACACCGGTGGCTCTCCAAGGTCAGAGCGGATCCTTTTATTTTTGCTAAGACGATCTTTGAATATTAATGTTATTTAACATCAACAGCACGATGAAAATTCTTGCAAGTCCTCGACTATTGTTGTCGAGTTGAATTGTTTAATATATTTCACATGCCAGCAATAGGCTTGCAAGATAATATGACAGTTTAAAAACATTGTGTATGCGCACAGAAAGGAGCCTCCAGATTCTTCGATGTGTAAAACATTGTTAAACGTCGCTAAACTGTTTAGTTATACATTATAAAATGTATAATAATCTTTTCAAGACTTTGAAATTAATATTTTTCGCGTGTCTCGTTTTAAACGTATCCTAAATAATGGAAATAACGTTAATGCCTATTTAAAGTATTGTTCATCATTTTTGGAGAACTTAGCAAATATTACATCTATATAGTTACTGTCTATTTGCATGAGAAAGCTACGTTTCACTAAACTGTTTTTCAACATGACCTGGTTAAGATATTCTTAACAATTATCCTTCTGTAAATGGTCCAAAGATGAAACTATGTATTGTGAGTGTAAAAGTACAATATATCTGATATATGATGTTATACTGACAACTAGTATTCAAAAGAATTTCGAAAGAACAATATAACATGAATGGATTGTCTGGGTAATGTGTTTTTGACTTTTTGTTTTTGGGAATAACGGATTGTTTTGTATTCGAGACATAGTTAAGTATGTTGTTTTTAACTACAGAATTTATAAGATAATTTGTAATATTGACTTAGTTGCTTACCTATAGAAATTAGTTAAACTTTGCGATAAAATTTTCGTATTATATACTTTCCAATTGTCTTATTTTATAGACTTATGTATAAACGTTCTAAGTTATCCTAAATAATGATCGATACGAAGTATTATTTATACTATATTTTAAGAGACCGTTCCACAACTACATTTATATGTTGAAGTTAAAATTATAATGCAAATGTTAAACGCAGGAAACGAGAACGACTGGGTACAATTATTTTTATTTCAGTCTTGTACCTATTTCCGGTTAGGTACGTACACGGGTATCTTATATTGCAGTTTGGACTCCAAGAATAATTACTTATGTTTGAGATGTAAATTTTTAATTTTGGGAGTTATATCGTTTGACCACAATTTTACCTAATGTCTAATGACGACGACGAGGTTGTCTAAAATGGTAAGCTTGCTAAATCTGGAAGGTAATTGGAGCTCAAGTGGAGCTTCAGCAACACAACTATAAGTATTAACCAACAGACATCCAACTTGAGAGTGTTATCTAAGCAGGCCAGCTGAAAAAATCCAATTCATCATGCTATGGTTTCATCGTGATGTTTTCCTACACCAACATTTCTAGATTACTGCAGTAAATTCAATGCAGTAGTCAAGTATGCTTCTATTCATTCCAGCATTGATTTGTCGACAGTTAATGGTTTCAAATCAACCTGTAAGGTAACCAAATCAAACCAATGTATATCGAAACGAGCCGCTGTGTCCGATAATAAATTTGATGTTAAAACAGTAACAACATAGACGATATCTACAGATTATGACAATATCTAGGATTTTTTTTTGTTAATAAGTAATCACGATGTATCTCATTTACCTAATATATTTGTAAAATAATACTTACAAATTATAGCAATATACAAATAACCTCAAAAGGACAATGGTCCCGAAACCACTTGTTTCTGAGAATTGAATTAATCGCCTCATATGTTAGTGTGTATTTTGAACCTCACCAAGCGGATGACAGCAAATCCAATACTGTTGCCTTGCATTCGAAATACGTGTAATGATGCTGCTTCTTTGATAGATTATCATTCTTTGACTTCCTTTTAACAAACTTTAGTTTTGGTCTTCATTTCTTGCTGTTTGTTATTTGTTAAGTGCTTCTTGGGTTCCAGATTGAACAAAAAATTGTTAGAATTGATTACCTATAACAAGTTAATTAAAAATCTAATCATAATCATTTTTAATCTCTCACGAATATATCACCTCTTCTCTTGACTTTTTAGTACAAATTTGGGCAAAGGAAAATTATAAAATATAACGCGTATCTCTTCGGATATAATAATTTGTTTCTTTACCTGATTTGAAACTTGGTATAAACATAGTAATAATCATAAATTAATCATTATTGGCTTTCGATTTAGCCGTCTTAATTTGCTCGTTTTTTGGATCCAAAGCCACGTTCCCACAGTATTTATTATCTAAGCAATAGAATTAATTTATACATTCGCGGCCTTTAATTTGTCGTGTGGAGGTAATTACGTGCCTGTCATATAATTTAATGCTTTCCGTTTGATTAATTTTGCTCAGGTGTCTCCTTAGTTAAAGATGCAGTGTTAAATCATTTCGCCTTCGTATTTGATCAAAGATTTTCTATCCAGGATGTATTCGCGTAATTCTGTTTATAGGTTTATTTTCAATGCTCATGCCATGGGTTGTTTACAAATGATTATGCTTTTTTTAGTCGCGTGAGAAAAATTAAGCATATCTCTCATAAATATATATTCTACTAGTTGATACCTGCGACTTCATCTGTTTCGTTCCATTATTTTGTTATGTTTCAAAAGGTTCAGGCAGCGTTTTCGACGAAAGCTCCTGGGCGGTTTGACTTTTTTCGACACGTTCAACAATCATTGTTATATTTCAACTAATCTACAAAAAATCTAGATAAAATATATATCTAAACCTACCTCGTGAATCACTCTATCTATTAATGAAAATCCGATCTATAGTTTTAAAGTTTATCGTGAACAGATAGATAGCTAGACAGACATGGCGGAAGAGTTTGTTTTATTGTAAAGCCTGAATATAATTGAAATTGTGAATATCTTTATCGCTCCTTAATTTTATGGTATCCTTTCAGTATTTAAAACAATTATAAAGCAAATCTTTAAAAAACTATATATCATTATATAGTTATGTATTTCATTTTTTTAATACAATCCCATAGCCAATTTTTGTTTTTATTACAAAGTAGTTATTCGCAGAAACATCTTTAACATCATTTGTAACGTTTGAAAAACGCGTATATACTGGTAACCTTGAAGTTGTACAACCGAAGTGTATTTTTGAATTTATATTTATACCATCTACGCTTTTAGGATACATTTATATTCATTTCAAATGTTAACTTATGTACGACACTTTCGCTTATGATGTCAACTGTCCAGATGTTTTATGCGATATCTTGGAATTGATAGCGGAAATGTAGATTACTGTTTGGTTTATTTACCCTTTGCACTCGACGGCTTCGCAACGGAGCCATTCAAAAAGTTGGTGACAAATGACGGTCACCAACATTTTAAATGGATTCGCTCCGAAACCCTCGAGTGCAAAGGGTTAAAAATATAGTATTAACAAACACGCTGTTTCTTCTGGATCCAATTAAATCTTTAGGCGCATTCAGCGGTATTTTTGGAAGGAGATAAATTTATAATTTCGCGTCATGACATACTGCGTAAACACGACCGGCAGTATAAATATAAATGTATATTATTGTGTTACTAAACCTATAAAACGATGTTTCTGTCTGAATGGTATAATTTTTAAGATAATAACATATATAAACCTTACTACCGTGTGATGGTTTTATTATTAACAAATTTTATTGTCGTATTTAAAATCAGTAGGCACTACAACCTTTGAACACATTCCTATCGAGCGTTATTGATTCAGTTTCGAAATAATTATTTAAATTTAAGTTAAAACAATATTGTTATATGTTAGTTACCTACCGATAATATTAATATGTACCGTATAATATAAATAATAGGTTTCGATTTTGGAAAATTAAATATTGAAATTCATTAATTTTAAATGGAATGTAGAGCGGCTCGGGTAAGCATGAATCACTTCTTATTCTGTTGGAATACGGATAATGAAATAATGTAAATAAAAAACATTTTCATGTTTCTTTGTGCGTATGATTTATTTATATATGTCGTTTCCTTTACGATTCACATTTTTCTGTTCAATTAAAAAAGTCTTCACGCTTAAAATAAAAATTACAATATTTTTATTAAATCATACGGCTAAACAAAGTATACGTCCTTTGTTATCGTCAATTAATTAATTTATTTGTAGCTGCGAGGTTCATTTTATATAGAACACGCAATGGCCAAGAGTGTGTTATTTTTTAGCACCACTCGGGAAGCGCGTACAATACATTCCCTGAGCTTTAAAAGAATCCTAATACCATTCTATAACTTCATCATGATGTTTAACTGTATCAAAATTGTTGTTCATTATTGGTTACAAACCTAAATCGCCGATCGATGCAGAACCATATTGCTTCATAATTTTTATATCATTGTACGATATACAATACATAAATTTAAGTACAAACTCACAATTCCTTGCTGCTTATTATTTGGTGGCCTCCTGTCTGAGAGCGGTCTGTGTGAATGTAATGGACATTTACCTTCGTGTATCCGTGACTTGAATTATTCTTTTACGGACAAATGTCTTTTTTATTTAGCTCTTCTGTATTGTAATCAGCTGTTTAAATTAATATTGCGGTATTTTGGATTTAAGGTAGCTACGTTGCTAAATGCAGTGCTAACGGTACTGTCAATGATTGGTTTAGTTTTGCTATCATCAAAGCAGCAATCAATAGAAAAGTCTTTTGTTGCATTGGTCGTGTTTTTAAATAGTTATTCGGGAGCTGACTACATTAATTTTAGAATCTGCAGTGAACACTCATTATTGTGTTATGGTAGTTTATGTTTTTACATTCTGCTTGCCAATAACAGTAAAGTCAATTCGGTGGTGACAATGAAAGAAAGATTTCAGCAGTTATCGGATTCTATATTATAGGAGGGACTTTAGACGACCTAAAATTTGACAAAGATGAGGAGAGCTCATGAAATTAGTACGATTTAAAATTCCTTCCATACATGTATGTATCCTAATATAAATTACAAAATCCATTAACAATTTAGATCATAACAAAATTCGATGACTTAAGAAATTGTTTTGTTTGAATATCGTCTGGTATTTAGGTTACATTTATTGTTATAATAGTTCGCTGTCGTTATTTATTGATGGAACTAATAGCTGTAAAAGTCGTGGATAATATAAGTCATTTGTGAAAAAATAATCTAAGCATTACATTTGAAGGTACTTAAGAGCGATAAAATATTTCGTTTTATGTGCGGTCCATTTTATTTCTCCTGCTTTGCTTATACGTGTTTAGATCAGTTACACTAATAAGAACTATTAAATTGATTGAAATGTATAAAATAAAAAATATATTTGGTCATATTTGAGAGCAAACAGAACTCGTCTTAAATTCTTTGATCATATGAGACAATATATTGTAAGTATAGTTTCGATGAATGACCTACACAATATGTATGATATCATACTTAACCTAATCAATGCAAGATCTAAAAACATAATGAAACATGTCAAGTAAAAAATTATACAAGTGATACTTAATTGCGATAATAATAAAAAATATTTAATATTCTTTAACAAACTTTTTATGATCTTGCTTGGCGTTGATACTGATTTCTACTTCTTGTTTGACATATGAAATCTATTGAATATTTGACCTTTGGACGATCGAAATTATTAAATACTACATTGGCGTTTTTCTAATGCCTAAAGTATTAAAAATATATTTAGATGATTGAATTCTTTTATGTATGGTTTCCATTTTTCTAGTAAATTGCATCCGGAAGGACACACTCATAAGATACGTTTATAACGATGGATAAAAAATAGTGCTGGCAGTATAATTTTTATGTGCTCCTCTTAGAGTTATTTGATTAAGTTATACAGTTTTATTTGATAAGTTATGTAATGCGGAACCTAGATTCTGAGAAACGTGACTAATAATGGTCGACGTTTATAATTCCAAATCAGTTTGATGCAAACAGTTTAGTATTTCGTTAGTTGTTGCTAGCGGTTTTGCTCACGTTAATATAGGATTGATTTATGCGTAGAGAAAAGCATATTTTTGCTGGATGATAGGTACGTTTTATCTTCTTGGTATCCCTCACAACGTGTATGCAAAATTGCTCGATAATTAGTTGAACAGTTAAGGCGTAAAAGCCTCACAAAAACTCACATTCCCTTTAAAAATATTAAAATTCATTTAGAATTAAGTTACGTTAATAGCTTTAGATAAGATGATTTTTGTGCAAACTCCTTTGACATTCAAAGATGATATCGCTAAATGCAGTTATACAACAAAATCAAAATAACGTATTTTATTTAGCTATTTGGAAATTCTTTATGAAAGCCTTAACACTACCACCGGTTCGGAAAAAGTACCAGTCATTCAGAACAGCTCTGGAATCAGGAGATCCATTCTTTTTGTTTTATAAGTTACAAGCTGATATTATTTTTAAATAAACTACAAAAATGAAGTCAATTCAAAAACTTATTATGATTCATACTTTATAGTAAGTAACATTTCGACAATGCAATTTCATTTACCTTAATTGTATTTACTTACGCGTAACTCTGTAATGTTCTTAGAAAGCTTGTTATAGAATATAAAACTACTAGCGCTCCCGGCGTACGTTGTCCCACCTTAATAATAAAAAAAACCTTGTAAGATTATATACCTAAAGTTTCCTCCTGAATCACTTTATATACTGGCGAAAATTGCATGAAAATCCATTCAGTAGTTTTTGAGTTGTCTTGAAGCTAAACAGACAGACGTGGTAGAGGATTTTGTTTTATAATATGAAGTTATATATACATTGTTTAAATTACACATATGTAAAGATGAGTGCCAGTAAGTTGAAAAAAATCCTGCCATACCAGATTTCTTTAAGCAAAGATAATGTATGACGTTATCATTTACAAAAACACACAGGTGAAGTTACGGGTAGCTACTAGTTCTTAGCACAATAGCTTTTATATTTTCAAGAGATCAGCAGGAACACTGTAATATGTAAAAAGTGACACCATCACGGTCGTGGGGACCGGCGTTCAGTTACGGATGGTTTAGGTTCACTGGACTGTGATGACCTACTTAACGGCGATTGCATTTTGCAATTGACTCTATTGAAGCCTCACATACTGTGTGAAGTGAGAGAATCTCTGGTACATTGATTTTTAGATATATATTTTTTATTCGATTTCATTTCAGTTCTGCCTCTCACCAAATTGTTTTATTGTGAAGAGTATTTCGGGAAGACATCTTTTACATCCATGAAAATTATATCTATTTCAAGAGTTATATAATTACATCCGTCGGCGATATTTCATTCTGGGTACTAAATAGGGAGATGAAGACAAAAAGAGACATAGTGACTTAACTGTATTTACAGTAAGTACATCTCAATAACTATCAACTTGTGGTCACCGCTATCATGTTGCCCTACAAGGAAATATTAAAATAAGTCGATAGTCATAAGGTCTGCCAACAAAAGGGTAAACTGAAAACATTTAAACTGCGTTTTATTTTGAATTTTTAAATTAATTATAGTGTGAGTTATTTAAATTTCATAATTTCTACATTTTTCAATTTATTTATTATTATAATTAGTCTCCCATTCACATCTATTAGCACTCCGAATAATAATAATATACTTTATACAGCTTATTAGTTTATGAAACATATGATGGGCTGCGCAATCTCAATACTTATATGGATGTTCGAAACTTCCAAAAGGTTCTATTATTAGGGAGTTCAATGAAACGCAACCGTACCGCAAGACGTATGTAATCGAAGAGGCAGGTTCAACATGACAGTTTAAAACTACTTATAAAAATATTACATTATATAAATCTACCTACATATATCACAAATACAAAATATCAATATCAGATGTACATAGGTTCTTTTACTATGCGTCTTTAGCCTGACGCAAGCCTCACAAACGCAATACAGTCGGTCATGCACAGTAGGATGTCATGATAGGAAATTATAAATGTGTCTCATGCCAAAAAAAATCAGCTCAACGCACCAAAGCAAATTTTTACACCAGAAAAAGCAACGGTTGCGGGCCACTGTGTGTATGGTTGTAGCAACGCAATCGTAAAACAGGCATCCTACCTTTTCCCTTGAAATATTCCATATAATCCGGTTCATCTCGAAATATGACACACTTAACCATACCAATATTGCAGATTTTGGACTCTGTGGATGGGTGTTGCGGGTCAGTCGCACACAATCGTCATATCTCAAACAACACATGTATGTTGGAAAATAAATAAAATTAATTTAAATTGTGCACAATATGTTAGTAAACAAAGTAACGTGTTGACGTAAATGCATACTGACGATGGAAATGCGTTTTACTTGAGAATATGGTTAGGAATGTCACTTGTTATAACAGTTCCCTGTCATACTTCTAAAAGGCATTGTTGGATTATATTTCATGATTAATAGTACATGATTATTTGTTAAGAAAAACAATACTACGCATTAAGAATTAAAAAAGGTGTTTTTATTTACGGTCATACAATTTCGATGAATCTCTGAGGAATACGTCTGTAAAATGTTTTGTGGTTTTGCACTAAAGCATCGATTTGCAGTAGCTTCACGACAACTCATGTTTGTATCTGTTATAGATATCGATAGCGAAAACAAATTATTCTGTAATATTAAATACATTACAAACCGCTCAATTGCATTAATATTTCGAAAAAAAAAAATCAACAAAATTTGAATACGTTGAAGCGATAATCGTTTAGTTGATATGGTACTCAGACAAAGTGTCGGTGGTCATAGTTTCGATTCCTTGCAACTGAGTTGGGTCTTCCGGTGAACGAAAACATCGTGGTGAAAACATAGTATGCTGGTAAGGTTTCATCTAAGTGTGCCTGACCATCAAGTTTAAATTCTGTCGCTAAGTAATTGTTAGTGTGTCCTGACAGCTGCACTTGAGGACCAGTCTCCTCTAGGTTTTACGTGTTTATCATCTTAGACCACGTCGTAATTTAACATCAGGAGAGATTATGTTCATACTTATAAAGTAAAAAAAATACTATATTAAAAAACCCCAGTATCAGGTTTGTTTTTTGGGTTTTAGTTTTTCACCAACAATCTCATCTAATGTTGAAGTATGATGTGATGTGACAGTTTCCAGAACACACCAACAGGTGCTTAGTGACAGATTATAATCTTGAGGGTGGTAGCTAGCCAGGCGGACCATGCAAAACTTTCAAATACTTAAAAAATCACATCGCCTGTTTAGTTATGGCAACGCAGTCTTCTTGAATGTCGTTAATGGGGCCTCAATAGCACTCATTACCTTATAAAATTATTAACGGCTTTAACAGTCCGATGTTTATAATCGTTGGATGATGATATAACTTGTTATGACTCTTTAATTACCAAACTTTCACTAAATGTTTACGGTCTCTAATTAATTTGCCCAATTTCATATAATTAAACTATTTTGTTTTAGAATTAATTATTGTATGTAAAGGTATTTTCAATGTTTAATAATTTAATACACTGAGTATAAGTTATTAGACCTTTCATTTCTAAATATTGGATTCTTGCCGTTCCTGATATTTAACTGTATGGAAATGCAGTAAACGTGTTGTTTCCTTCATATATTTGTCTTAAACACTGATAATCACTTTTATGAAGTTCTTTTTGGACTTACACAGTGGCAAAAAGTAATCTTCCAAAATATTATATTCAGCAATTCGCATTTAATATCAATTCTTGTGCATTCATATAATTGGCTTTGGCATTTGTGCAGTAAGTCAACTGTGGTTTTAAATGTGTGCACCAAAACTTAAATAGATTTGTTTTATATTTATACTAGCCGTAAACTACAGTGCGTTAAATTTTCCTCATCTTCTGCTGCCGATACTCTTTGACGCGTTAGACATCCCACGCCTACCCTGTTACCTCATTCTCACTTAGCGAATATTTTGACCTAGATTTCTTATGGTAATGCCTAACATTTTTACTGTGATATTAACATTCATTAATAAATATACTATTTATAGGAACAACAATTTTTCATATTTGACTAGTAGCTTCAAATAGTAGAAAGAGAAGAGATGAGACAGAGAGAAACCAAAAAATAGTCTCCTATGCTTTATAATAATATTAACACAGATGTACTCCTAAAATTGTGCGGATAAAAGTATAAAATCATATTAGGTAATCTAATGTTGACAATACTTTAAACAAAATATGTCAACATTATTTTTTATATCAAATTTGAAAATTTACTAACAGGTCATTGAAATAATCATAATAGAGCTTTGTTACAAGTCACATTATTGCAATAAAACATGATAAAAAATATTTGTAAAAATGTTTCTTAAGTTATTAAAATCTGCAACGCAATTCGCGACAGGCCTATTGACTGAACGCGACGCAATGATTGATTATAATGGTGATTTGAAAAAACTATACCAATAAGCTTTTGAACAGCTTAACTTTCAACATCTCTAACAACATAAAATCCTCAGTAATCAGTTTAAAGAAGGTTTGCTTTTTTTACCTCTTTACAAGAACATATAATAGTTTATAGTGATATAAACATATTTTAATTAGCTTATTCTATAATTGCCGTGCAAGATTTGCAATTTGCAGATTAACTGGAGACGTATAGGAATATTAATTAAATGTTATATACTTTACTTGGCATCTTTTAAATCTCTTCTGGAATCGTGTGACCTCATAATGTTTATTTCAATTTACTAACTAGAATATAAATTAAAAATAAGGAAGTGAAGATATTCGTTTCACTAATTATTCTTCAATGAATCGAATCGAATTCCATTCAGATAAATTTAAAGATTTGAATACCTTGAATCACTGTCATACTGAATGAGGAATATTAAATATCATTGGAATTACACGTATAATTTAAAATTGCAATCAAATAGTTTCAATAGATTTAAAAGCTATTCACATACCCTCAAGTAAAATATAGTATATACATATATGTCAAACTTGAGAGATTGTTCTTTGTACCACTAGAAAAAGAAATAGTTATCAGATATACAAACAGTACATATTATCAAATATATAAAAATTGTATAATAGTAAAGAAACGACAAAGTATTGGATGGAGTCAAATGGATACGAGTCTCAACATAAGACTTACGAGTGCAATCATTGTTATTGTAACTACGACCGCACGGACGGAATTATAATATAAATTAATATGTATCATTTATGCTCTTAAGTATATGCATGCCATATCGTAAAATATACCGGCTCTAGAGAAACGTGATATCATTAACTTCCTACCCTTATCCCACCTAAGCATAACATGATTTTCTTTTGCATTTTTCCCTGTTAGATGTCATGTCAGTATTCACATCTTCTACGTATATTCATTTTTCAAACAATATTCTTTTATTTTTAATTTCGCATTTATTTTTCTAGAGAATATGTAGAAAAAAAGTAGATAACTCGAGAAAGGTTTTTGTTGAAGGAATATACAGAGTTATATATAGGAATATACATCTGCCGGCAAAGATATTAAGTTCTAGCTTCTGAATCGAGATATTGTGGTGGACAATGAATTACACAAGTCATTTACAATAACATCTATTCATTATGCGGTCGAATGTCAACAAAAGATAGCGATAAAAAGAGAAAGCGTGCACGAGAGTCTTATTCATTCAGTCGAAATTTAACGCTTCTATTAATTTGCTGTTTATGTAATTTCAAAAACCGATTTCAAATTTAATCAACGTTACATCATTGCATATTTAAAACGAGTCGAGTTGTTCGTATTTTGGAGAGAGTCTATCTCATTTGTCCGGCAACGCACTTGTCACTCCCCCGGTGTTGCTAGTGTCTACGGACGGCGGTGATCACTTACCATCGAGTGACCCATCTGTTCGTTTGCCTCCTATAATATATATATATACATATATATAAAAGTTACGATGTAATAAATAATATAATATTGGTTTATATTTTGTTCACAGGTAAGCGGATGTGTCAGCATAATATATAATACAAGTGGGTTAGTGCATTATATTGTAATTATATCAAATTATGGCCTTAACGATTTTGACAAAATTCAAGTACATTCACTAATATTAATTGATAATAATCAGATAATATTATAGTATAATTCTGACGTTTAGAGGTTAAATTAGCTGTTAAAGAGTAATAAAAGCAGATAACCCAAAATTCCATAAGAGCACCATCAAAATGATGAATGCCACGTTAAAAAAATCATAATTAAATTGTTTTGAAATATATATCAAACAAGAATAAGTATACCTTATATAAGAGTTTATGAGAGGATCTTGGAATATCATGTAGTGAATTTTATATTTTATTCATAATCTTGGGTTATATTACTGTATATTTTGTGATATTGACGGTATTTTACATAATATACTTTGGGTATTGTGAACGAGTGGATGGAAAATAATACCACGGAGCATGGATTCAGAATCACATTGCCACAAATATTCCCTAGAAAGTTCTAACCAAACGGCCACCATCTTGTTAGTTTACTGAAATGATTGCAACGTACTTGTAGGACGCGGTTTATAAGTTTACCCATCTTACAAACAACCCATCGGGCCGTGGACGCTCCGGCGCGGGACATTGTGGATTATAACCTAAAGATGGGCTTAAGGATCAAAATGAAACCGTCATAAAGGCAATAACGTCATTAAAAAATCCGTCTTAAAATAGTTAAATGAAATGATAAAAATAAACAAAGAAATATATAAAATAATAATAATAAATAAATAAGAAACACACAAAATAGTTGCTTACACATACACATTTTGATGTACACAATAAATAAAACGAAAGCAAAAAAAGGTGCAGACCAAGGGTTTGCAGGATAGAAGAAAAAATATACATATTTGTAATATCATTGCCTACACGACAATGGCAGTAGAAGGTTTTTTGCCAAAAATAAAATAAAATAATCAAGAATCTTATAGATACTTATTATTCTGTATGCGGTCGCACTACTGGTCGATTGCAATACTCTTACTATCAGATAAAATGCTGTCACTTTATAATCGTGTTACAAAAAAAGAAATCGTTATTACACAAAGTACAAAATAATCATAACTATTGTTTCTCATTTGTATGAAACAAATCATTAAGTATTATTTCCTAACGAAGCATCAACAGTAATGTAGTCTTCACTATAGATCCATCTACAGAAACTCATCTCGACACTTACGTAATATCAATCTACTGTCGATCGAAAATCGATTCTTTCGTAACGTTTTTCGAAATGATTGATTTGCAACAAACGATAACAATCGGAGGACGTGCCAATTGCGATTTGAGAGACTGAAAAGTATAATACAAATTAAAAATGGGAAAACCTATAATATAAAATATATATATATATACTAGAGCCTGCATTTTCGTCTTCATTTGTGCTGATTGTAACGGTTTGTAACTTTAACACGGGGTAGGATTTGTTACGTCATATTGTATGTACACTTTACTACTACTTTTCTCTGCGGTACTTTTCTCTCAAACTCCAATCACGTTGTCATTAAAATTATAAAGTGCACCAATTTGAATTAAACCAAGACTAAATAATAGGTCTTTACCTATGAAATTGCCGTTCTGCAGTACTGGCCATTTCAAATCAAAATAATTTTTGTTTGGCTAAGAATTCTAATTTCAAATTAATTGTATTTTAAAAAACATGGAATTCTTTTTCTAAAAGTAGTCATTTGTTTATTGATTAGTGTTACATTTTCATCGCAATTCAATCTTTTTTGACTTCATGGATACCTTAAAAATTCGAGTAATTATGGAATATGTGTACCGTCGTGGCAGCAACGCGGTACAAGCGGCACGCAACATCAACGACGTTTACGGAGCTAACACTACAAACCAACGCACCACCTGTTATTGGTTTGCTTGCTTCCGTTCTGGGAATTTCGACCTGAAAAATGAACCTCGCGGTCGTCCGAAGACTTTGGTTGACAATACGAATTAAAGGCGATTGTGGAAGCTGATGATACACAATCTATAGCTGAATTAGCAGCAGCTTTCGACGTTAGCGTTAAACAATATTGGTCCATTTGTGTCAAATTGGCAAGGTGAAAAAGCTTGACAAATGTGTGCCCCACGAACTCAATGATCGCCAGCGCAAAGTACGCATCGAGACGTGCCTTGCACTGCTCAACAGACACACAAATGAAGAAATTTTGAACCACATTGCTACCTGTGATGAAAAATGGATTCTGTTTGATAACCGCAAGAGCTCAGGAAGTTGGTTGGATCCTGGTTCAGCACCTAAGCAATGCCCTTAACGGAAACTTATCCCTAGAAAAGTGATGGTCACTGTTTGGTGGTCTAGCGCTGGTGTGATTCATCACATCTTCTTACTAAATGGGATAAGCATTACTGCAGATGTGTACTGTGAAGAACTGAATACAATGATGGAGAAGCTAGCACATCTCCAACCAGCAGTGGTCAATCGCTCGTCTCCGCTGCTCCTGCACGACAACGCGTGACCTCATACTGCACAGCAGACGGTCTCCAAGTTGCAAGAACTGGGGTTGGAAGTTCTCCGTCATCCGTCCTACTCGCCAGACCTTGCGCCTACAGACGTAAGGTACTTTTTCCAGAATTTAGATAACTTCTTGGCGGAAAAAATTCAATACCAGAGAGGCAGTACAAACTGCCTTTGAAGAATTTGTTGCCTCCCGTCCAGCTGATTTCTTTAAGAAGGGCATTAATAAACTGCTATTGCGTTGGCAAAGATGCATTGATTGCATCAGTGATTACTTCGATTAATACAAATAAAAAATACATGAAAAAAATTCGTAAGTTTTTCAAACAAAACAGCAATTTCATAGGTAAAGACCTAATATTACTCGAGGTTATGCTTTGATTTTCTTGGTAAGGTTTTATCGTGAATGCAGACCTTTTTCAGTGATGTGAGTTCAAACAAACAAACAGACAAACATTTCTAAAAATGATTGAAATATATTTTATTACTTATTCCTAGACACTTGCAACATTTTTTTTCACAAAAACCTAAAATGTACAGACACTTATATTTACATTTTTATTATATGTATAGATTACAAAAAGTATTATGGAATACATTTTTCGTTAGTAATATAATTAACTCTATAGATATTTTAAAGCGTTACGACACAAAGATATTGTTTCTAATGAGGTTTTAATACGCCAAAGTGGTCTCTAGCTTTTTGTATACAGTTTCTACATTTATGAAATTGTAAATCTACCTGTCTGTTTGCGTGTTAAGCAAGCAATCTTTCTTTATATTACGAAATTATTTAACATATGTATGTGAGTTACAAAAGTACGAGACGGTATTTGTGATGCCACATCACCTTTGCAGTTGTTTTTTAAAGACCGTTTTAAGGGACTATGCGGTCTAAGATGGTAACATGCTAAGAGAGAACTGTGTCTCTAGTGTAACTATTAAAATAAATATTTTATTCGCTTGGCGATAGATTTTGAACTTGAATTTGGTTATTACGTTCTTCCATATGTGTATCCTTTTTTATGAAAATTTCCTGGTTGGATGTCTGTGTGTAGCTTGTTATATGGCAGCACATAGCTGAATAGAGAGAGCGTATTGTCGACTTGTTATTTATTTTTTGAATTGTGCGAAATGTTTTGTTTTATCCCAACAATAAATTCTTCATTCCTTTCTTTCATTATAGTAACGGTTAGTAATAAATCATTTCAAACTGAGATTTTTTTCTCTTTATTTATAATTGGAGTTTGGTCACAATTTGACCATGTCACCCCAGTAATTAACAACAAAATAAAAAAAAAACAAACAAACAATATTTTTTTCAATTTTTCAATCCACACATAACCAGCCTGTAAGGCATTCTTGCTTCCTCAGATGTCGGGAAAGCAAGAATGATATCACATATACCTACATATTTTAAGCTGAGCTAAATCCAATGTTAGCTGTTTCCAATATTTTACGTTATTTTTCAGCATCTTCAAATTGTGTATTTGTAAAATCGTATGGACAGCAAAATTTGAACTTTGTTCTCGGTGTATACATACTGGAATACTTATAAAAATTAAACATGTTATATTAAGTATTTAAATTGGATTTAGCTTATTTTTCAATGTAACGGCATACTTAACGAGTACACATGTCTCGTACCTTTACTTAATTTATGGGATCAGTATAGTTCAATCAAAGTATTTAAAACCTTTTGAACTGTTTTTTTTCGTTAAGTGTTTATCGTTTAAAAATATACTCGCACCGTCTTCGAGTTACACATGATTACATTCAATTCTTAGTATTTATATTGAAATGATTTAAATGTACATTTTTTCGACCTTAATTTTGAAACGTCCATTTATAGTTACCGGTTATATAATTTCCTGTTATTAATGTAACAACACAGGACAGTGACTGTATGCAGTTTCGTAATCTTATTGCTATGAACCCATTAAGTAATTAATGTTTATTATGCGAATAGGCTTGTCCGATATTCAATGTTAAAATGGTCTACTTTTACCTCTTCACATAGTTTATCGAATTCATACATAACCAATGATATAAATGTTATACTACGCACTAGATTAGCGATCCTAAAGATTTCTATGTTTATTTTAATTTATCAAGTTTTCTTTAACCTGATGTTTTATTAATGTTCTATTCAAAAATCATATAGTAATTATGCTTGTAGAGAGTGAGGCATTTCTGCGTAGTTCTGGTACCATGTTAACAAAGCTGATGGATATTTTTAAATTTAGACTAATTGACAACTGATCTTTGTATTTGAACTAGTTTGTGAGCGTGATTATTTGTGTATGGACTTTGTATTATCTAATTGTGATATGCTAAAAGCTCCTAACTCTTTGTACTCTATTAATATTACTTTTTTTAAATTTTATCATTACTGCTTAGTTTTTGTGGAAAAACATAATCTTCAAGTGAATCTGCTATCAATCCAAAAATGTCAACATTTATTCAACTGTTTCGGAAAGTAGTCCAGATAAATAACGAATAATTTAATTTTACTTCTGTATATAGATATATTATTGATAAGTAATAGATATTGATTAACTGAGTTAATTTTATATGAAATTGATATAAATACACTGCATAAAACTCTCTTCTATAAAATTATTCTAACTTAGCTAACTCTCGAAACTGAATCAAACGGTTGTTGTCCGGGGCGCACAATATCTGTTATCATTTGCTAGTCCAATATCTACATTTAATTCCATGTATGTAGCTGACCTCAATTTATTTATGAATATGCATTGATTTCGAAGTTATGATGAGTCAATGTTAGAGTTGAGATATCGCGTAGGAAGGTTCAAATTCTAAAATATTTTAAACCATTTAGAAAAGGCCGCATCGTGATGAAGCTATAGTATTGTCTGTCTGATTGTTTGAAAACGCATTACAGCAAAAGTACTGCGTTCACGATAAATCCTCACCAAAAAAATCATAAAGCATGTCTTTGAGTAACATTTAAGTCTTAGTTTCATTCAAATTGATTCACTCTATCAAAAGTTAGTGTAATTTAAATAACGACGTGACTTAAGTACGAGAGAAGCGTAGATAAGTAAATTGACTTATTACGTTGAGATGATTTTATTAGTCCCTCTTTTATATTAGGTTCCATGTGAACGGAGTCGCGGGTAAAGCTATAAAAATGAAAAGTTTGTCTATTTTTTATTTTCTTTAAATGAGTTGATCTTACTATCTACTAATCAGATTTCAACAATACTTTTTATAGGTTACTATTTTAAGAATGTTACAACTTATGTGACATTTCATTAGATATCATAGGAATTAAGCAATTAGAATATACAATTTAGGTCATAAATTACGCTAACTGAAATCGAAGTAGTAATTTCCCGCGCCATTTACTGAAATGTAAGTTGTTGATATGGAGGGCGATAAAAATTAAAATGCAAGGGAAATCGCAAGACATAACTAATGGTAAGGAATAATTTTAATCTATAAACGCTTTATCGGGACCACTAGATATGGTGGGCTAAATGTTATGTGCGTTGTTTGACATTCTTGAGTTTATGAGCAAGGTGGAAACACTAATTTTGGTTAACGTGGACTCAAACAAACTTCTTGCAATGCTTTATACAGGACGTATGTATTTTAAATTACTCAAACAGGTATGAATTATGTAATTTTTGGGGCTGCTTTGAGACTCGGTAGAAACAACTACAATGGTAGCTTTCAAGGCTATCAATGAAAGATTAGATGGAACCAAATTATCAGAGATCTATATCATATAGATTTATAACCGAATATATTAATGTTTAATTTGTTTTTATATTCAAGCATGCCAGTTTCATTGCATTATATCTAAAGGTAATTATTTCATTTTGCACTTTCCAAATAACGACGACGACCTGGCTCGTAAGCTCTGGCTTGCCCAAGGATATTACAAATCGATGGAAAGTCATAACATTGGAATTATCATCAGACCTAAGATAAAAGGGATTTAGACGAGTACTGGTACCCTATAAGTATACCATTAAAGCGAGTGTTGTATTTGATGATCTCAATGACTGGCTTGTTTGTCCGGATCGATGGTAGTTCTGATGTTCATAAGCACTTCTCAAGGCCTACATTGAATAAAGTATTTTTGAGTTTGATGCATAATGCTTGGGATCCGTTACAATATAATTGACATTGTACAATCATAAAACAATTGTCTAGTTATGAAACCCTGTCAAAGAAACTATTTTTTCATTACTTACCTTTACCTAGCTCTATTTTAACAAAATTACTTAGCTTGTGTTTTGGTACTTTAAAGATGTGTAGATAAGTACCACAAGTGTATGGGGTGATTTACTCTTTCAAAAAACCTTTTATCCTCGTTACGTTGTTAATTGTTTTTTTAATGCTTATGATATGTCATACTTATGGGGTTTTGACGCTTCCAGGATGTTTGGGGAATGGATTAGTACGTGACTTTTATGGATGTATCTTTAGTGTTGGTGTCATATATTATACTGCGTTTGTATCTACTATATCTATAGTGGTAGCCTGTGCGATTGCTTTATTGTGTTGGGTTTTCTCATCAGTTTAAAAATTGGCAGTGTTATAGTATAAAATACAGTGAAAGCGATACCTATCGATTATCATAGGTCTGCAAAATATCTCAATTTGGTATTCATCAGACAATCCAATATAACTTTTTTTGGTGAAGGCAGCAATATAATGGAATTTCGCAACTATGTTATCTATGTAAGATATTTAATTATTAGAAATATATCTTTCAATAATTATAAAGGCGCTTGATAAGGTAATTGACTTTTGCTATTTTTACAAAATTTATTTAAGTCATATTATATTCTGACAAAAATAACAATAATTTTCTCATATTGCTACATTTTTAACATTGTTACAACTATGGTACTAATAAAATTTAAAGAAATGAAGATAAATTCCCAAGAATTAATTAGTACATTAGTGGTATAAGTAATGTAATCCAGATGCTACTAGTTTCAATAAAGCACGTAATAATCATAAAAATAACTAGTCATAAGCGAAGAAAGATGAAGTATTTGGTGAAATATTTGAAGAGGTGAAGGTAAAATTGAATCTTAAAAAGTATATTAATTAAACTTGTAGGTATAACCACGAATCAGAAAAATATTAATATAATAGTAACGTTTCGTTTGCAAGAATGAATACACTGCTGTTACCTAACGGGTTTCACGTAACTTAACGGTGCCGGGTTGGTCTGTCGCGTGCTCTGCCGACTGTAAATGGACTACGTAAACATACCGCTATCATTTCAACTATCGCATTGTGTAATAAAATTTCATATTGTCTCCATATTATTAAATAATACAACTACTTACATTAACAATTGCAAAAGCGATGATGGCTAGTCGAACCCTTGCAACTAATTTGGAGCTTCCGGTAAAGGAAAACATCCTAATTAAACCATAGCACGGTGATAGAGTTTGTTCTAAGACAGCCAAGCCTCCTACCACCATGAAATAGAAAATCTGTCGCCAAGCATCTATTAGTGTGTTCCGGCAACTGAACTTGAGTTTCAGTCCTCTCAAGGTTTAGGGTGTGTGCCATCTTAGACCATGTTGTCATTCAACGCCAGATGAGATTGTGGTCAAATGTTAAATGGACTAAAATATATTTAAAAAACAGTGTGTGCAAATAGTATTACAGTAGACAACTATAAGATACAGCACTTCGATTGGACTTCAATTCTAGAGGTGTACTAGTCTAAAGTTCTTAGTAATGTGACAGAAATTTATTCATTTTAAACAAGTCAGTATATTACCGTTGGTCTCAATATGTACGCTGTTAGAAAATGATAATTAAAGATAGCCACATGTAAAAAATAAAAAAGGATTTAATGAGAATAAATCTAAGGATCATTTCTGAAAATTGTTATATATTTAAAATCTCACGTAATAACTTATCTAATACTAAAATAAAGCCAAACAATTAATCAAATATAAGCTGTATTCTTCAAAACAGGAGACAATCGGTTGATATTATTATATTATGCGAAAAATATCCGAACTGTCTATACAATAAAGTAGCTGTAACCAATAAAGTTTCTTGGTAGAATGTGATCTCTACAACAACTGTTCTCAATTCTAAAAGCTCTCTCAGTAATAGGAAAGTATGTTATCCTTGAATGTTTATAAAACCCTTAGATACAAGCGTCTTAGAGTATGGCCTATTATAATAAACTTATTATGACTATATATATTATTAAGCTATACTAGAATAGAAACTAAAGATAAAATTGTAAGCTACGAGTTAGGTTAGTTAGGAATCAGCTACCCATACTATACTGGATGATACGCTAATCACATTCCCCAGTATTAAATTTCATTATACTCCTGAAGCTGTCTAGTCTAGAAGTCTATTACAACTATAATATGGAAATATCCTTGAGGTAACCTAGCCATAAATTTCAAATTGACAGTTGGTGCTAACTATTAATTCGTATTGTTTGGTTGTATCTTATAAAAGTCTGGAATACAGCGATATTTAATATCAGGTTTAATTATGTTCAAAGTACATATGAATTTATTAACCGTATTTATCTACCACTGAATATAATGCCTCTTTTGTTGCTGATAACATTTGCTATAATTCCAAGGAATAGCCAGTAAAGCTTGTAGAAATGTCTCTAAATATAACTGCGATTACGTTCACTTGACTTCCTACGACTCATTAGTATGCGCTGCGCTGCTCTCGCTCCAACTTATGCAACGATATAACATTACCGTTACGTATGTCGTAGAAAGCATAAAAATGAGGGAATTTCTCGAATATTACTATAATTCTAAATCGATTAGGAACTACTTATGTATAATGTAACATATAGTCTGTGACAAATTATACATTGTGGACCGTTGTTTGCAAGATGCTCTAAAACTATCGAACACAGTTCAAAATTGGTAAAAGCGAAATTTTATTAAATCTAGAATATCTCTTCATTGTATACTAATTCGTGCTCTCCACTAATTGTTTGAAAAAGCAGATATTATAGCAGTCAGTGATTAAGAACTAAACTTTTGAGTACATTAAATCTACGGAGTCTTACTATAAATATAACATTTCACTTTAGTTATTTGTGAAAGCAACCATACAACAAAGCGATCATTGCTTATATATCTATAATCTTAAATTATGAGCCGTCAACCGCCGTTATATATCTTATCGTTATATATATGTATCCAATTAACAATTGTATTATGCATAAGATATTTGAAGAAAGTTATAATGTTTAACAAACGTTTAAGGCAAAATGCAATAAATTGTACATGTAACATAAAAGGAAAGTAAAACAACGGTACTATCGATAACGGTCCATTTTTTTTAAAGTAATTTAATACTTTCTGGCACAGGACTTGCTACAAAAGGCGACAACAAAGCCAAGTACCACCTACGACCAAAAACTTGTAGCAAATTCTCCCGCCATTTTGACAGATCTGATGAATTTATTTTCAAAGATTCTCTCGCAGTCACTCCTCTTACGACGTTTCTCATGTGGAACAAAAGTAAGCAACTAGACCAAAGCAGCAAACCAATATTTAGCATTAGGAACAAGAGATAAAGTTCCTTTAAACCAATCGGCTCAGGTAGGATAAATCTAAGAAATGGATTAATTATCTTAAAAGCTGACAAAACAATTTCACCATCTTCAAACATATAAGTGACATAATAATAGTTATAATAACTGGAGTAAATCATAGAGATACTGATGTAGAAAATACATAATAAATAGTATCTTTGGTTGTAAAATCCGATGCATTTTGAGAAGAAGAAGCAATGATGGTCACGTTTTAATATACATTTATCGCAGGTACGACAATGCCAAGCTCCTTTGGGCATATTTATGCAGCATTTACTACAATATGAGCCTTCGTTGTAAAATTTCATTACCCTTGTTTCCGTAAAGATTGTCATCATCATATTTCCGACAACATTAATGAAGCAAAAAGTTGATAACATTATATGAAATAGCTCCTTTGCCGGTCCCATTTTGTACATTTCGACGAGCCTTGGCCTTACGATTGTCATTTCGAAGATGAAATAGCTCGGAGTCAGTACGTACACTATAATATAACTCTGCAATTTTTCGCAAATTACGTATAATGTTTTAGATTTCCTTCTGAGGAAATTCATTTCTTGTGAACTCGAATATGTCAAATGTCATATTTTCATTGACGTATTTTAAAACAATAATGATGAATAAACAATATTAACGTGTTTCTTATTGTGACAGTGAATTGTTAACAAGTCTATAATGTTTTCAGATTTATTTTGCTTTATACTGCGCTTTATTACGTATTAAATGTTTATTGATTATATTAATTACATAAAGTCGTTCTATTTACCGTAATAAGTATGTAAATAATTTAATAAGTAATTTAATTTGATAACTCATTCCACGAAATGGGTAAACTTGCTTTGCCTCAAATAAGCATATTTATATCTAATAGACAATGATATTGTTATTGTTTAATAACTTAGCTGCATCTTTGTATCGTGTGAAATTGTCGATGTAAGTTCAGCGCGTCAGTGATTGATCAGGTCCGTGGTGGTATATAAGCATTGCAAATACTAATTTACTTCAAAAGTCAAATGATGGTCCCGATGTTTATTGATACATTAAATTATTATAATCAAACATACTACCTCAACTGATTTCAGTGATGTTTAAAACCAGGCCTTCTTTCTTAATTTAATACTATTTAAATCCTTTTAAATTAAGTGTTATACAGGAATAGTATATAAAAACACAAGTTAGTCTGCGTTGTTTACTCCGGAGTCTGCGGCTGCGCACGTTTCTGCCATTTGAGCCCTTTACCGGTGATTGGCCCATAATAACGGGCGCGACCGATCAA
This sequence comes from Antheraea mylitta, assembly GCA_014332785.1. Taxonomy (NCBI): domain Eukaryota; kingdom Metazoa; phylum Arthropoda; class Insecta; order Lepidoptera; family Saturniidae; genus Antheraea; species Antheraea mylitta. The sequence continues at coordinate 5,468,489 of JACEII010000026.1, read as the reverse complement.
ACTATAAAGTACTTTAAATGCCACAAAAGCCAATGTGTTTTATTTTTTTGAATGTCCGATGGTCATTTAATTAATACCTAAAGATACTTTAATTGGTTTTGAATTCTTATTTTGATTGCTTGTTAAAAATGTTTTTATCTTGAGCTATTCTTTGCTTAGACCTAATTTTGATATTGTAAGGTCTATATGGTGAACTCATTTAGTGGCCCTTATGAAAGTATTTCAATGAATCCGGTAGGATATTTTGATTTACTGACGCACCCATTAGACAACATTCAAGTGTACTTTTCCAATTTATATAGTTGTGTTTTTTAAATGTGAAAGTTAATTTGTTCTTTTTTAAATTATCCTTTAAAAGGTTTATATAATGGGGTATTAATTTTCTCTTAATGTATTTTGTAATAAAGATAAACTCGTAGCAATTTGGGAGTCTAATATAGTATTATAATTTGGTTTCGAATTCTACACAAGGTTTTGTGTAGTGTGTGTTGTGGCTTTAAACTTTGTGTCATGAAAAGCGTCACGATGAAGCAATAGAATGATGGTAGAGCTTTTTCTATTGGGTGTTTGGTTAACTAATATCCTAAAGTTGAAAGTCTGCCACAACACAAATCGCTGTATATGTATTACAACAGAAGTTGTACATACTACACTTTACAACCAAAAGCAACACTTACAGCTATATTGCTTATAAGGGACGTTACGTGTAGGGAATATAATGGTAGTGTAAGTCATCTCTTATTAAATCATGTTTTTTTTTTCTCTATAACATTTACAAATTTCAATAATAGATACTCCTAGAAAACCCTATGACATTAGATTTTACTCTAACATTGTCCGCGTGGGATTCTAATTTAAGAATGAAGCAACATAATTAAACGACTACCATATCTTGTTATCTCAGCTACATTTCGTAAAGAATGAGCCTATCTCATTATAATCAAACGGTCACGTAGATCGGCGGCGCGTCTTTAAACCGTTTTGGGGTATAGACGACTGAGGGTAATATGTTTTGAAATAATTGCTAAAAAAACGAGATTACATCGTAGTTTTTAAATTTCGTCAGTATCCTCATATATTTACTTATCGCTACATATACATCTAATACCTTTAAACAGGTAATTGTTGTATATTTTTATATTTGTATATACAAATATTGTATTGTATATTGTATTGTATATACTCAGGATCTCGGAAACGGCGTCATCTATTTCTGTGAAACTCATGTTGGTAGTTTTGGGGAAGATAAATTGATCTAGCTAGATTTTATTCATAGAAAGCTTTTTTAACTGAATTTTCAGGCAATTACAAAATATAGCTAGAATAAAAATGTAAATTTCGCCGGCGCCGTCAAAACAAAAATAGCTCAGATAGAAATCGGTTGCTTCGAAAATCCGTGTTACCCCAGTTCAAATCCAAGTGCTGTCACTTAAGAGATATATTTTTTAATTTTTTAATATTCCTTTTGTTGTGTAAAACAATGATAATTTTATAAGGCAAACCTAACAGTTTATTTCAATTTAAAAATGTTTTTTAAAGAACCGAGCTAGGCGCGGTCGCCGAGGTACTATTATTTAGATTTAAAAAAAAATGTGTCCTATTTATGGTAATGATAACTCAAAAGAATTAGCCCTGTTAAGACAGCATTTGTGTACGATTAAATAGCGACAGCTATATAACAGATTCAATACCTGACATAGTTGAATGCTCAGGAGTACCTAGTTCCAGAGTGTGTGTATAAACACATTGTTATATGATGCTTAGGACGTTATGGTTGAACGTGAGAATAGGCACAGTCGAGGGGAACTAGCTATCAATTGGATCTGCCACAATAAACCTATTTTAATAGTGCAAGATTATCATTCAAAAGTACCAAACCCTGTGTAATTTATTCTTTGTATTTTCTATCTCTTTATCGCCTTTTCCTTTCCTGCAATTAATCAATACTGAGTACGTCAGATTAAATAAGGAATTACAGTGTCACGGACCTATATTGCAGTTGATAATTTTTATACAAACATAAATATTATGCTGTAGTCAACGGTACATAGGAAGTGTTGTTGTCGGAAACACCAATAATTCAATCAATTCTCATAGTGTTGTTAATTATTTGTTATGTAGAACAATTGTGAAGTGTAGTGAAGTAAGTTGGTCCAATATATAGGAGATTAACTATAGCTAACAATTATGTTAATAATTGTATATTTAATTAATAATTACACATATAAAATAAAACAGCGTGAAAAGTCAGAGAAACCTCGCCAGGAACGACGTTCTTTAATATAAAGTAAAGATTCAAAATATTATTTATCAAGGCACTCTAGTAATACCATAGTACACTTTAAGAAGAATGTCGAAGTGAATTTGGGTTATATATTACTAGCTATGCCCGCTGCTTTGTCCGCGTGGAACCTGATCTACAAAATAGCGACCAATAGTCATCTGAATGTATTAAGTCTACTTATTTACTTTTCTCTCCGTTTCCGTGCTTATGTCGCGTCGTCAATGACAATAATAGACACTTGACATTGGCAAATGCTTCGCAGACGTCAGTCAGTACAAAAATAAAAAAGATAGAATGTCAGGCAATTACCGAAGCAGATAACTTTCAAACAATAACGCCGTGTAAACCAAAACCATAGAGTGAAAGTAAATGACATTAAGTTGGCATTTCACCCGGTAGTTTTCGATTGGCGGTCTCGATTTCGCTTTTGCAATTGTATATTAATCATACATTGAATAAGAACATCAACGTATAACGCTTTTGTATCGAGACTCTTTTCTTGGAAACAAATGTTAGATCTATACAGATAATAATAAGAACAAAACCAACGTCTCTGTACTTTTTAGATTTTTGTGACAAAAATTGTTACAGGTATCTTGGAAAAAATAATAAAATACATTTCAATCATTTTTAGAAATGTCTTTCTGTCTGTTTATTTGTACACGCATTACTGCTAAAGTACTACGTCCATGAAATAACATTTAATCTTTGTTTCATTAAAAGCGGTTTACTCTACCAAAAGTTATTGTAATTTGCATGACAGCTCAAGTTGAGTACGAGAGAAAAGGAGATAGTATAATTCGATTATTCTTTTGAACTGACTACGCTATTGACCTAGCTAGGTCTTAACAGCTTCACCAGACTACTGATAGTAATTAGACTTAATACATTCATATGACTTTATAAGTCACTGCTTTGCACATCATGATTCACGTGGAATACGTCGCGGGCATAGTTAGCAAATTGATATAACGTTATAAATTAATCTTAAGGTACAATCATTTCCGCTACCTACCGAGTAGATATCATAGTATGTATTAGTTATGTCTGCGTGAAATTTAAAATAACTCTTAAACATTATTTTATCATAAAACCTTTTAAAATCTACATTGTTTATTTCATATCTACATTTTTATTACCTGTACAATAGCTCTAGATTGAATGCTGTTATGAACTTATATTTATTTATGATTAGCTTTTGCTTGAGGATTGCTGGGTTAAAATAAAATGTAAAATATGATTACATTTTTCTGTCATATGAAAGCGGTCACATGAAATTGATAAACTACATCACTATGAGAATATTTGGTCATCTGAGTTTTTTTTTCATGCCAAAGGTTTCTATGTTATCCATTATATTGACCAAATTACATTTGAATTAAAGGCGTAAAATTACGTGTTAGTTTTTATTTTTGTTAACCTGTTCTCTAGTAGATTATAACAAGCATTATCGAGTAGATTTACAAGTTTACAAGTTTCTTGTGATCATCTTAATGAACTAAGAAGATGGTGGCTATCATGTAAAAACTTTCCTGGGAGTTTTGGGGTAGGCCAAAATCAATGCTCTGTGGTATATTTTCCATCTAATTCACTTGTGCACAAGAACCAATTATATTATGTAAAACACCACCAACATTACAAAACAATATAAGATTATAAGTAAAATATAAAATCTACAACGTGTCATTACAGGATCCCGCGAAAAAATCCAGATTATGAGTTATTGCAATGTTTTTGACATAAGCATATTGCACTTTGATGAGATAGGTGTGATGGAACCTCTTTAGAAAGTGGTTGTCCTTGGCGAGATATCCCGGAGCAGTGAAAGTGGTTGTACACGAAGACCGGCTCGCCACCGTAACCGGCCTAATTCGGACTTAGCATCAGTATAATTCACAAATAACTTAGTACGCTTTTGAATGTTTTTTAAATCAAATCAAAAATACTGATGCACAGAGAGAGGAGTTAATTGCAGACATCACCATTGTTTACGTATTTATCTACTCTATAATAGCCTTCTGGCACCAAAACCCGCTTGACATGGTCCTTAAATTTACTATTCGATAAATCGGTTATATGCTTTGAGACTTTGTTGTAAAACACTATTATCTAAAAAACTTTTGCTGGTTTTACTGAAACTCAAACATGGGACGACCAGTTTGTCAAAATCTACCATAGCACAATGTTAGGCTACGGTTATATATACAATATTTCTCGTATCATTGGTTACATAACAAGTGATAAAATAAATCACGTGCCCGTCAGATATATCGAAACTATACGTTATAAATCGCGTATCATAATTTATTATTCAAAGAATTCCATCTTTGACTAACAAAGTTACAATTGAGAACGAGATAAAATAATATCAATGCTTTAAAACACGAACCACAAACTTTAAGTAGAATCTGTGTAATTGAAATTTATATATATTATCGCCACTGTGAGGTTCTAATTTCCTTGAAGATTTTTGCAACCCTAAAATAAATTTGTGTGAGAAATTGTTCCATTTGCAATCTTATTTATCGTCATGTTACCTCAATGTTATTTAATAAAGCACAAGTTAATATACTTGCCCGTGAATTATTGAAGGTGATATAACGTGATAAAAACTTCATGATATTCTATTACATATCACAGTAGCTATATTTCCATCTTTAGTTTACTTCTATAACGTGAGGTTACAGAAGAGCTCACATGGAGTGATTGGCTATATATCTAGCACGAATATATGTAAGTATTATGTGATGAACTTGTAACTTTTATATTATTTAATAATTAATATCGTTATTAGCGGTGAAAAAATTTCATAATTCCTGATAAAAGTAAAGGCGTGTTGGTAGGAAATTCTATAATATCCGATTGTGTAGCTCTTTTGATCGTTACAATATCATCAGACGCCTTAGGATTTATTTTAGCAGTTACATTTCAGGGTAGTTCCGTTATGTGCTTAGCGTGTTACAATTAGATGCTTCATTATCAATTAGTATTAGGTGATTGTGGTCAAACGATTGCATCATTTAATTTCAATTAGTAGGACCTCAAAGAATCGCTTCAATCACTAGGTTCAAAAGTATCCTTACGTGATAAGTAGTCTAAATAAGTATCTAATGCAAATATTAATTAAAATAGAGGTCAAAACCTATATTGACCTATCTGGAAAAGGTCCAAAGAGGTTACACATAAGTAAACTATAAAACTGGTGCGGATGTATGAATAGATTCGATTAATTGATATACTTTTCAAACTAAATATAGAAACACGAATGTGTATCAAAATAATTAGCACTTGCTAATTCTTTCTTCGTTTAGGTAATCAAAAGAACTGACTGTGCCAAAGAAATTGTTTTTTTCGAAACTGACTACGCTATTTACCTAGCAAGGTCTTAACAGCTTCACCGAACTACTAAGGCGAGTGCTTAAGGCACTCAGCCGACTTTACCTGGGCAACTAGCTTAAGGGTGCACGGCACACCTCGGCTTAGCTGTTGCTTGTTACATGCAATTCGCGACCTATCTTAGCTAACCTAGCTAACTATTCATATATGTTTGAGTTGTTGAGACGCATATGTGTACCAAGCATACACGCCTCAACAACCCCTCCATATATTTTTTATCGGAAAATTAGAGTTTTTTCAGTTCGATAAGGGAAAAAATAAAACCCTTCCACTTGCATGTGTAAGCGTGTAGAGGAGTGCACGTGTGTGGGGGTGATCGTGTAGTGTTGTAGCAGTGATATAAATTTTGTGTCACTGTATCGCGCAAGTAACGCACTCAAGGGCTCCCTGCCGAGGGATCGAACCTAGACTTGAGTCGCTACCGAGGGAGACCTAATCTGGTGTGCGGGAGCGAAATCTACCCCCAAACCACGGTGGCGTGATCTGTGGTTACGCGGGCGTGGGCGTGAGCACACTCTGTTTGGAGAGACAGGCTGGTACTGATTGTTCACTGCCGTTATTTCATCAGGAGAGTCGATAAATGCCAAACAATCTTTATATTTAAGTACTTAATTATATTTTTCATTGTCATGCATCAATGTTTGCGAATAAGCGGTAGCATCTTCGAACAGTATGTTTTAATTATTCACGGATAAGCCTATAGGTGTCCCCAAATTAGATAACTTGAATAACTTTTGAAGGAGTAGACATATCTAAAAGTTATAGTATACCATTTTCATAGAACGTTTTATTTCCTATAAGCATATTTTCTTACGCCTTGGATAAGCTGTTTAGAAGTTACAAAACTTAAAAAGGTTTATTTTTTTATACAGCCTACTGCGTGCCTCTGGAAATAGATTTGATACGTTTAGGCGTGCCACCATAACTGGTGTTAGAGCTAGCTTACGGTTTAAAGCTTACTTCTTAAGCTTTATTGCTTACAACAAACTGACAAAAGGTGTTATTTATATGTATTCGTTTATTACTATAAAGTTTTTTCGTCATCTCAACATTGTTTTAAGAAGCCGATCGTTAGCATGCGTCTGCGCAGAATCGAAGTGTAGATTGTATTCCTTATTGTTTTTATTTTTCAAGAAGGGTCTGGTAAAATTTGTAAAGTGTCAATAATTCTCAAGTAATATTTACTGTTATTTCAAGCATCGCATCGATGGCCCGCTTACCATCACACATACCGTTTATTTGTTTAGTTTATCACGGTTGTAATCATAGAGAGTCTAATGGGATGTTTTTCAACTATGTCTAGGGGCTCTCAATTAGACACGAGTAATTTTCAACCACTGACTTTTCCAGTACATTCTTCTGGTTAGTTATTACATGCAGGTGATTCTGTGGTCTGGAATTTTCTCAATATTTTACAATTTTTACTATTTCATTTACTCCCCTTATTTATACATGGTTTTCTACAATAATATTATAAATATAATATCATTGAGTTTTCTACGTAACAATTACAAACCAGCATACTTTTCGCCCAAAATGTCAATGACACGAAAAAATTGTGCCATGAATTCGAACTAAATGAAAATATTTTGGTAGATAATAAGAAGATGACGCGAGCGACAAAAACATCAGCTACGAATAGGTCTTTGACCTTATAAAAATGGCTAGATCACGAATCGGGCTAGATTTTTTTTATCGAACACTAAACGTCATGTCTGACCTCGGTATTTGACAGCGCGTGAATATTTGCCCTTGTTAATGCCCAATACACGGTCTTCCCGAAGGAAGATACGAGCATAATTACCACGTCAGCCCACGAAGTATTGGCAATTTCAAACTCTCAGTTCCTAAAAATCCTCAGTTCTATATTTTCAAACATACAGTAGTGCTATACAAATATTTTTCAGTATCAGGTTTCCTCACGATTATTTTGCTTAACCGTCAGCCGATAGTATTATTAATTTAAATAAGTAAATGCCACGTATTCCAAAAAAATCATTGGTACGTGCCAGAGTTTAAACTGCGCATATCGGATTCATTAAAGCACTAGCTAATGGAATCATTTAATCGAATAACCAAACTATATGATTTAGGATGCCGCCAACATTATATAATAAAACGTGTTTATGGATAAAAAATAAACTCATTACCGACAAGAGAAATCGATTACCCGTCAATACTGTTTCCCGCAAAAATAGACGCTTAAAATGTATCCATTAGTTTTTATTATGTTTAATAATACATTGATGTATCCGCTACTATATTACTGTGCCTTCCTGTATTGTCCTGAATTGTACCTTTTTGTATTCAACCTTTATTGAAGTTTAATTAATTTTTGCTTCGTAAAATGATATCATATAGTCCATATCCATAATTAGATTAAATTAAATCTATACAACCTTTTTCATGCGCAAATTTATTTAAAAATCCTAAAACGTCGTGTGGTTTAAAAAAAATCTCATACATTAAACTTACATCAAATTAATTTTGTTGATGTTGCTAAACCTTCAAATATGTAAAATATTTTGATACTTAATTTATTAATATTTAATTTATTGTTGGAGCATGCCGTGGTTTTCTGTAAGCACAATAGTCCTACTTTTTATATATTGAATAATGTATTCTCATGTTGTCGACCCTAAAATAAATAAATTCTTAGTGTAATAGCATTTGAAAATGTTGGTTAATTTTGAGTCAGTGAATTTTATTTTTGGATAACATGAATTGCAGATATTTAAAAAATGTTTTCTACGTTTTAGGTCGGTTACCTACAAAAGCGTGTATTTTAATGATTGAATTTATTTTTTAATAATATGCAAAGCATACAAATGACTACAACCTGTTATCCTTGAGAAATCTTTTTAATTTGTTGTAGGCGTTATTTCACTCAATGTTTATTTTTTTTTCTATATGTCTTCTATCCGTGTCTATGTAAGTGAACTCCTAAACGGATGAATAGATTTTGTTAAAATTTTAAATGTTCAGGTGGATTTAAAAATCGTTTAGATTCATAATCGGACCCAGTAGGTGGTGCTGAGGTTGAATTTAGGACTTTTTTACTATCAAGGCAGTATAATGTCCGCTGGGATCCGTTATGTATTTATATTTTAGATGTATAGCCTTTAACTACAACTTCATCTAACGATAAATTGCGATATTGTCTTAAATCGTAAACACGTTAAGCCTAGAATGTAGCTGCCGAAATATACCAAAAGGTGCTTGACGACAAATTACCAACTTGAGTGTGGTAGCTGGCTTAGCGGATTTGATAATGGCCCTGTCGCCACACTATGGCTTCACCGCGATGTATTCTTTCACCGACAGCTCCTATTCAATTGCTAGGATTCGAACCTACGTCCATTAATGCGGTGTCCGAACACGTTATCAAATAAGCCAACATCGCTTCAATGATATTTATAACATTTATGTATGAACGCAAACGGTCACTCGCAGTCACAGGTCGTGTTCAGCTGTATAAGGTTATTACATCTGATCTAGATATCTCATAAGCCACGCCCGCATGCTGTCGGAACCTGCTAGAATTGCAAACAAAATACGTCATATTATGATATTTGTATTACAAGAATGCTTTGTCTACAAATATCTTCAATGTTACTTGGATGGATGGATTTAGTTACTTTTTACGCATAAAATTATTGAAGAACTTACAGTAATATAGCTTAGTTAACTTAGATCTACATAACATATAAGATTAAATTTATAAATGCGTTGTTTAAATTCCCCAAAATATAATTATAAGTCTTTAGTAAGTTTGATGAACATCCTGACATATAAGTATTAGGCGTAAAACTGTTAAAGTTGCACAAACATAATTTGAAAAAGCGTTATTTACATCGGAAAACAATAATCTAAGTGATATCTTGTATATTTGAAGTATAATAATGAAGTGCGAAAAAATTAAAGTATTGACACTTGTGTATATATAAAATTCTTATAATAAAATATACTTATCAAGTAAATAGATATACAACATCATCTGGCTTTGGTATATGATGGTTGTTGTGATTTGAAAGTCGTCGACCTTACAGCGAACGTTTTCCGTCGTTCTATATATTGTATATATTTACTAAGCTCCCGCTTCACTTGCGTTAAGTGATACGGTAGTTTAGATATTATTTAAGGCTAATAGTTTAATACAACAGTCGGTATATGAATGTCGAAACAAACGATAACTCAGGTGGTAGGTTTTCGACGCCTTAAAAGATTTTAGTACGTTGACACCACGAGTTATACACTATCCAAGCTCTGACAAATTGAAAGAGAATCATACTAACATACTTATTATGGTATAGGTGTGTTCTATGTACCTGTGGGGGTTTATTTCGAACTTTAAGGGATTTACGCCAGCGAAAACAAAATCGGGGAGTCAGCGAGCTACAAATAAGTTACGTTAAAAGCTATCAAAGTCAAGTCAAGAACAATTTCACCTGTCAAAATTACATTGAAATTTATAGAAATTCAATATCCTAAAGATAAGAGTCTGCGTAATACAGTAAAAATTGGTAAAGGATTTACGAGATAAAGAAGTTTAGAGACCAATGTAATTAGAGTAACAATTATTGGAGAAATTTTGAAACTGAGTGTCTTCGATAAATCATGTTAAGTTATTGAACCGTAGTTATTTGGATGAATTCATGAGCTAAAATCATAAATTATAATACGACAGGTTATTAATAAAAACAATATTATACGATCGATTAAGTTTCTGCCAAAAGTTATCTAGTCAGCTGGTTCGGAACTAAAAACACAGACCAACAAAATACATGGAATTACAAATCCATAAGATGCTTGACACTGTTTACAAGATCGGGAAGTGTTTTATTAAGATTTAAGGTAGTATCAAAAATAATTAAATACAGTCTATAAAGGAAGGTTCATAAACAGTGTGTCATGAAACCGGTTCTGAAGGTAGAAAGGACAACGTCGAGTGGCTCGAGGTCGCACATGGTCATGGGTTCTCATATAGCCGTATGTTAATGAATAAACATGATTTTAAATTAATGATCACTTAAATCCCAACTTGACAAAAGTGCACCTCTTTAACTAAATATAGTTTAGGAATATTGCTGAAATAATAAGATCTAGTGATATAACATTGCAGTATCTTAAATAACGACTCTCCAAAAATATTTTATTTCAGGTTATAAACAGGAATGGTTTTAACCTCTATAAGTATTACAAATTCCATTTGTAGTATTTCTACACAGGCTCTGTAGGTACATGTATCCCACGCCAATCTTTTTGATGGCTTTTAATACTGATAAAGTTTAAGATTAGATACAAATACATCTTATATGTTTAACATCGAGTCAAGTTAGGGATATATAAATGCCAAACTTTTGATTCGTATAATAATGTTTTAACTTTCTTTTGTATTCCACTTTTAACGGTATTACGCTCAAGTGCGAACTTTATATTAAGAGCGGCCAAAAAGATTGACAAGGACTGAATCTGAAGGACGATATTTTACAACTGGTCATGTGTTTCTTGAATGTCGTTATTCCTGGAAAATTCTTCAACAAAGTCTCAGTTATTCAACGATTTTTTCGAAATGTAAAGTGAAATATTATCACTATTACTTTGTGAAACTGAACGCACGTAAACGACTGAATAAAAACAGTAACATTACAAAGAAATGATGAAATGTATTCTGTTTGGAATTACTTAATTGGTTATTATTCAATGTAATGTCAACGCAATAAGAGTAGTTACACAAAGTGTTATAAAAGCATTTGCAACTGTGTTTGGTTCAGACACGCGTGCCGTGCGCGCTCGCATTCCGTTTCACATAGTTTTTTATTTAATAAATAGCTTGAATCTATTTAAATTATATAGCTGAAAACGGAACGTCCTAACTAATATTGAATGCTAATAAGAGTTTGTTTGTTTGTTACGTTTTCACGCAGTAACTACTCAAACCTAACATCATGAAATTTTGCATACTCATTGTCAGGACTACAGAAAAAAACATGGGGTATTTGACATAAAAAATATCCACTCATTCCGAGGAACAGATTAAACCTGCATTGATACAAGTGAGGCCGCGTGTAAATCTTAGTATGATATAAACACAAGATACATCTTATTATCTAAATATTATATATCTTATTATATACATACATATAATAGAAATGTAAATCCAACGTGGCTGTAAAAAAAAATTGTTGGTGTTTGGTAATAAGAAAAAAAATACATTTCAATCATATTTAGAAGTGTTTGTCTGTCTGTTTGTGTGAACACGCATCACTGCTAAAGTACTGGGTTCACAATAAAACCATATTAAAAAAATCATAAAAAAAATTCTTTGGAAGTAACTTAGTCTTTATTTCATTAAAATCGGTTCACTCTTTCAAAAGTTATTGTAATTGTAATGACGACACGGCGTAAGTACGAGAGAAAATTAGATAGACTTTACATTCAGATGATTTTATTTATTCTTCAAACACTTTTTCTTACATAAGATTCCACGCGGGTTGCGGGCACAGCTAGTTATCAATAAAATTACAGTGTACTTGCATATAAATTAAAATCTTTCTCGTAAATAGGGATAATCTCAGAAACGGCTATAACGATTTCAATGACACATTGGAAGATAGAGGAGTAATCAGAGTATTATTTAAACTTCATATTATTACGCTTTCCTAGAGGGACTAGGCAGTAATTATGACATCTAACAAGGGTAATCTAAAATCGATAAACGTTGTAGAAGTTACTTACTGATTACAAAATTCGATTAAATATAAAAGGTATCTCAAAATCAATTTAAATAAAACCAATATTGTCTATAAAAATGTTTTAATATTTAAAAATCCAGAGTTGTGATGTTTGTCCACGATGAACTCGGAATCTACTCAACCGATTTTCACAAAAGTTGGCATTTATGTATAATTTGGATCAACTTGAGAGATGGGACAATTTATACTTCGATTAATCGCCTCTGTGTTTTTAAATTACAAATTAAATTATTGTCAGTATAGATTATTGTTATTAATTGTAAGTTACATTAGAATCCAAGAGATGGCGTTTCACATTAGTTTGTTGATGGAAAACTGTAGGACCGACTGTTATAGGTATCACACAGATGGCGTCACGTTTTAATTTTGAAAATAGTTCATTGTAATTTCAAATCAACATACAATAACTGAGCCGTAGCGACGCGTGGCTGAATCGGCTACTAATAAAAATATTTACACAGAAACCAGCTGGTTTGTCGTGATATATGATGCTGCTGATGATATACGTGCATTGTTAATCGTACACCTTGCATATTTACAAACGAATGCACACATTGTATCGCGCACAATAATAATTGTTTGAACGAACCCTTTATGTGAATTTGTAAATATTTGCCCAGCGGATTGAACGGTCCGGAACAATCGAACGTGTAATTGTTCGCACGTATTGTTCTAATCGTGTCATGGCAATTGTTTTATCGTTAATTCACTAATTTTGAAGGTAAATAAAATATTGTTTTACGAAATAATGAATGTAAATTAAAACGATACGAAATACACAATGTTTTTTGAGGTGTGATACCCTTGGTAGTTAAGTTGTGAGCGGAATAACTTAAACATATACTACTAATTAGATGTTGTATACTGTATAATGAAACATAATAGTATGGTTAAAGATTGAATGCCTTTATAACGCTCGTACAATGATTATAGGTCACTGTAATACGTGATTGAAGGAATGCCACTTGAGAATACAACCAACTGTATTTCAATTGGCTTTTATATGTTTTAAGAATCGAAAATAATGTGATGGAATTGTTTATTTTGTAGTTGGATGTAATGATGATAACGAGGTCATAAATTTTACTTCTTATTATTCAGTGAGGGAATAAACAAGAAAACAGTTATATAAATAAGGCAGTTATATAGGTTGATTACTAATTATACAATAACGGTAAATAAAAAATAGAGTCAACGACATGAGTGGTTTCCAAGACATTCTATGGTGTTTTAAAAGTGTAAACAAAATATACACGCTTATAAGTTATATATATATATATACTTACGATGAGCATTGTATTATTGACAATATCACATAAATAAAATTAATTGTATTCTATTATTCAACGGAATTTACAGAATAATCGAATCGGAAAAGATACCCCCATATCTTTTTATATGTTATGGTCTAAGTTGTAAGTCAGGGCGCTATTTACATTGTTTGGGCAATATAAATAATAATAGAATAAACCGTCTACGTAAATAATATATTTTTTTAATTTATTTTGGAGACTATATTTTATTTCTGAGATTAATGGTATCAAGCACTGGAATATGGAAATTTTTGTAACCACTCACTGGATGTTACCGCGGCTTACTCAATGCAATTCAATGCAATGCAATTCAATGCAACGCATACGTAACGAAAATGACTAATACAGATACAGTAATGAGAAAATACTAAATGTAGATAAATGATACAGTTTAAATAAATATTAATTAGGAAACCCTATTTGATATATCATTATTTATATGATCCGGTAGTATTAATAGTGCCCTAATTAATCACTTCTATACAATACATTGTTCAATACATTTTGATGATTATTGTTGAAGGATACATGTGTTTACCTGTTGATTTTAGAATTGTGTATTAGTTTAAGCATTTAAGAGTACAAAGGTGATAGTATGTCGGTTAGTAATTTCACTTAACACTTAAATCTAGGTGTCCACGTACAAATAGTGACCGATTTGCAATCGTTAGCGAATCTGTAGCTTTCTAAACCAGCATCCGTGAATATTGATCGCCCGTTGAGATTTTAATGTGAACCAGGTTTTTAGGCGTCCAATGTAAACGAAAGTGAGTCAATCTCGGCGCCAGTGTCCTCGAGTAATTGAACTGGCTTGAATCCTGCAATGTTCCATTGAAATTTTGTTGAAAAATAACAATATCATAAATATTTTATTAAGCCCTGAGAAGGCACTTACTTAGGAATGCCAAAACTATCCACGGTTCGCAAAACAACCCAGTCATCGAGAAGAACCGTCAACTCAATATGGTTTATATTTTCATTATACATAACATATCTTTACAAACATGCATTGTTATAGATATAGTTATATTCCTTTTTAGCAGATGCACAAAGAACAATATCATTTCCAGATGTTACCATCGCTTCATATATTGATGCACCCTACAATATCCTTTCGAATATGATATGACGAGCTGGTTTTTTAGATTTTACTCTTTAACGAGCGATTGTTAATATCCAGCCCGGGATATACACATCACATAGTGAGCAAACTTGAGTGAAAATAATTCTTCATGTTGCCCCTACGCACAGTATATACTCGACAATGTATTCATACAATATAGGTGAGTGTAAGTCTAATAACCTTTTTTTTAAAACTGAAACCTAACCTAAATTTGATAAAAATAAATAGTCCACCTATTAACATACACGGTAATATATCAATCATTTTACCCCGAACAAATTAGGTATAGATTATCTGCACTTGACGACCAACTTCAAATGCGGTGACATTGATACGTTAGTACTAGAAAGCCTTCCTGTAATGTAGAAAATGTTTCAAATTGTTTAGTTTATTTTAAATTGTATATATTGATACACTCAGGGGAATAACTATTCTGTATAATGAAAATATAAGTACATAATTTAGATACCAGTAATCTCACTTGACAGTAAAATATGTATGTGACGTCTATTCTATTCTCACCTATATTTATTCTTTGTGACAAATTATCAATTACAACTCGCTCTCTTTGCTGTGTTTCTAAAGATCGTAGGGCGATGTTAGATAACTTCCTTTAAAAATAGGTTATAAAATGCAAAAATAAATTCTCAAATCTCACGAGTAATTTCACAGATCAGCGCATTGAAACACAAATCTTTTGAGCCTTCTAAAATGTATTAGGTGCTGTCTATTAGGAGCGTATACATTATAGTTTTAATTTATGTAACGAAAATGTTGCGCAAATCACCTGTTGCGTTTTATGATGTAAACAAATGAATTTGATTTCGATCGTGTCCGTTTTAAAGTTTGAAGGCTGTCAAACCATTTATTAAACAGCAAATGAACCGTAATTGTTTAATTGTAAACAAAAGCTTTAATTGTCTAGAGGTAATATTGTTCTTTTGTTTTGTACGAGTGGTCATACTGCTTTATCATTTGGATGATAAACGGCATTGAACGTACTGACCTCAGCAATTGCACCTTCAACCATGTTATATCAGTTCTGTGAGAATTCACACGGTTTTAGACTGGGAGTTGGACATTATACGGGATGCTTAATCATAATATAATCTTAATATAATATATAATTACGTTATAAAGGTTTCTAAAAAAATCTCTACAACGAGCTGCAACCTGAAACGTGTAGGACTTGATTTCTACATTTTCTGTGGTTATAAAATTACAATACTATGTATTACTGTAAATAATATGTGTTACGGCAAAGTTTTAATGTAGTTTATAAAATATTATAAAAACTATTCATAACCCGCATACGTAAAAATAAAATATATGTATCTTCTGATGTAAACAGAATTAAAGAATGTCACAAACAAACTGATGGTTAGCTATAAAATAGTGTAAATGGTCCGGCAACGCACTTGCGACTCCTTTGGTGATGCTAGTGTCTATGGACGGCGGTGATTAATTATTATCAGGTGAACCACCTGTTCGTTTCCCTCCTATGATATATAAAAAATACATATAGTTATAAAATAATAATACACGCATGTAGTAACCTTTATATAGAAAAATAATTTACATTTACTAGTAATTAATTCATTAGTTTAATTTTAAGCATTCTATTTTGAGAGTAACCCGCCTCATTGTAAATTAACATTATAATGACTGTAAATAAATGTCTATTTATCAGCAATCACTATTAATTTTGGTCATAATTGACTCCTTATCATGCGAAGTATGATCTCATGGCCTACATTCGATAAAAAATACTCGAAGTAAAATGTTTTGTGAATGAACCATAAGTAGAGTTTCCATTATGTTGCCATTAGCATTACCAACTCTCGGCCTAAAATCGGTATCTTACAGTTATTGTATAATATTCGTAAGAATTTCATAACTTTTGACCCGATATTACTTTGAGTAATAAGTTTTTAGCGTGTCAGTCGAAATGAAATGGTCGAGTTAGTGCTGTTTAGAGTTTAATAACTCGTCGAATCATGGCCACACTGTCATTGTCATATACAAAATATCACGTCATTTTATTAGGAAGATTCAAAACCATTCTGAATTATTAAGTGGTCAAATGCCTCGGACTATAACAAAGAATAGATTAAAAAAATTTTATTTGAACAAAATAGATTTTATAAAAAAATAATAAAACAATGAGTACTTTTCTGTTTAAACGATGGTATTATCAATCGTCTGTACCATAATTCATATATGTGTTGCAATATCGCAAGGATAGTGTTTCATTGCGCAACGTATTCAACCCGCCATAAATTGATAGGTACTTAGCATGCAGTGTTACCGCTCTTGCAAAACTTTTAGCACTTATAACGGACGTTACGTGCGACAGCATCATTGTATGTTAATATAAGTAGATTAATTTCATTTAATCCACCGACTCAGGGCTGTGCTGATTGCGGCATGTCATAATTTATGCGGTAAATTAAGATGTAAGTAAAAAAAATTGTTTGACACCCATTCTTACAAGAAAATTTCCCTTATAAAGATGTACATTTATATTAACAAATGTTTATCTAGTGATCGAACTTCGAAAATGTTTTATTTTAATAACACTAAAGCATATCAATAGCTACAAAAAAAAGAATGAAGAGAATTGTCTGAGAGACAGAAGAGAGAGAGATGTACCACACTGACTTTTTATATATAGATTATGAAGCAATGATGGTTCATCGGCTAGCGTATTCGCACACAGCGTCGACGTCCATAGTTTCAAATCTTAGCAACTAAGCCGAAGCTTTAGGTGAAGGAAAACATCGTGACAACACCATAGCATAGTGGTGGCTTTTTTTAAGTACAACTGACTAGCTACCACTCTGAGATCAAGATTAGAATATGGTTAAATGCTAAAAACTATAAAAAAGATTGTAAATTATACCATTGTGATATTATTTTTCTTCAACCCGACATAGGAATCACATCCAAAAAACTAGTATTAAATATAAGCAAAATCGTTTTCTTTTTCAACATTTAATTAGAAGTATTATATCAATATTTCAAACCGAATTTAGGAAGATTAAATTATCAAAATACCAACACTGTAACCTTACAATATGCCGTTGTAAAACAGAAAGAAAATTTTTGGATGCAACAAGGGCTGAGTTAATAGCTTGTTCTGACAGTATATCAATAAACGTTTAAGTTAGAATCCTAGCGAATGAGTCGGAACTTTCCGTGAAAGAAATCATCGCCTGGCTATCTACCACCCTCGAGTTTAAAATCTGTCGCCAAGTACTTGTTGGTATGATCCGGCATTCACTATTTTAGATAATATCACAATTTAACATCCCATGATATTGTGGTCCTACGTTGAAACCTGTAAAATATAAAAAAAAACGTGTTTACATATATACCCTTAAATTAATTATCCTATTTAAAAATTTAATATCTATATATTTTTTAGCGTTTACTGACAATGAATATTTTTGTTTATAAAGAAAGATTTCAGAATATAAGGCTATTTTTAACAAATTAGAAGTACGAAAAAAGTACACCCTTATAACCGTTTTGTAATGCTAACTTCAAACGTACAGAAAGTGTGTAACAAACACGATCTATTAACGTCGAGGGTCGTTTTTATTTAGGAAATAATACTAATGTATCTCTACTAGGAAGCAAAACGTAACTTCGATCATTTGCGTCCACTGACCTAATGGTATTTAAAAAAAGTGGCGCGAACTATGCAGAATTGATTTGGCGCTAAATTACTATATTTTAGCGTTTTATTGGTCGTTGTTAAAATTGCAAATATAATTGACCGAGATATTCAGACAACTCATATTTGTTTAAATTTTTTATAGGATTACCCATCTTATGTTATTTATATTATTACTAGCTGACCCGCGCAACTTCATCTGCGCCAAGTCCGTTATTACCGGTTCCAATTATATTTTCAGAAGCGAAAACCTTAAAAAACCTAGACCCCGACTATAGCGCTACCTACTGAGTCCAATTGTGAATCCAGACTATCTTATATATCTATTGTCAAAAGATGTATTCCCGGTATCCCCTGGGTTGCTTCCTCTGGCCCTCACCTACGCAATAATTTTACCGCTTATAGTTTTTATTTCCCATTATCTTTTAACCAACTCCATTAATTAAAATGCTGTGTAAAGTAAAATTTACCTCCATAAAATTGTCAGTTTGATTTAACTATTTGTTTCAATAAAAATTTGTAAGGTATACATGGAATCTGTGAACTTCAACTACACCTTTTTAATAAGGGATTTTTATAGATACGAACTACGAGCAGAATAAGAAGAATAACAAGAAACTAAGAACTACACAAATTCCTTAACAAAGTCATTGATACAAATGAAATATAATAATTACGATAACTGGGAACTTTAGAAAAAGTCGGACTATGCTGAATATTTTGTAAGCAATGTAGAGAATATGTCAATAGGATAGTTTGATCTCATTTATGTGATAGTAGATATTTGATAGCTTCTATTATAGTCACTACTTCAGGTGTGTAGGTGGAAGATAAAGAAGAATATCTATTACCTCTTTATATTATTAGTGTAGATAAAAACGATATACATATATAATGTCTCACATTGTCATATAAATAAATAGTTGCGAGCATACACATGACTGTTACTGCCGAATGTCGCAAAGTAAAAAAAGTTAGAAGCTTAGCGTAAATCATTTTGACCTAATGTAGCTAATTCGGAACCTGAGAGGTTTAATGCTTAATTGAAATATGCCAAAATAATATCAAAATGTGGTGTCAAAAGTTTCAATAACAACAAAAACTCTTTCATTCATTAAGACAAACAATTTCATACACTCAAACTAATCAATTGTACTAAATTACAACACGAAACAAAATATATAAAAAGTTCCATATTAATAAGTATTTTAGTACCTGCCTAAATACAACAAATAAAAAACAAAATGCAACATTGTGGAAGATTTTTAGAAACTGCCTGAAATTATTAATGTTAGTAACGTATTTCAGTTAATAAGCACTAAAACTAAATCCATATAAATAACTTTCGAATTATCCTATTGTACATCACAATTATTCTAGAAGACATAATGAGTATTTGGGCTTCAGTTCTATTATATCCCAAAGGGTTTTCAATTAAAACTTCTTTTGCGACTTGACTTTTTCCGACATTTTCATCATTTATATAAAACCTTCACATATTATGTACCAAAACGCTCCTTGCAAATGACTTTATTCACTGGTGACCGCATGAAGATCCATTCAATAGTTTTTGAGTTTATAACAAACAGACGTGGTAGGGGATTGTTTTATACTATGTAATAATGTACAGCATTGGTCTAGTCACCGATTTATTATATGTATATAGACCTTCATTATTATCATTACTTATTAGAAAAACAAAGCCCCCTACCGTGTCTGTCTGTCCGTTTGTCTGTTTGTGATAAACTCTAAATCTATTGAACGGATTATTATGAGTTTTTCACGAATAGATAAAGTGATTCATGACGAAGGTTTTTGTATATAATTTGTGATTGGTTTTTTATAATCAGGGCGAGACAACATTTGCCAGGCTCGCTAGTAAATAATAAATTGATAATTTTGTTAACGTTAAACATATTAAGAGTTGAGTAAATCTAAGAAAATGCCTGCCAAATAGATCGAATAACAGTTTCACTCAATTCACGCGGGCGAAGCAGCGGGTAACAACTAATTTCTTGTAATTTAAAATCAGCCGTACAAAATTTTGTACGCACTGCGTTGTGATACACAGCAAATGCAAAATAAACGTAGTACTTTTTTGTAATAATATCGAGTTGGTTTAGTACATTTGTAGTCCGGTGAAGCTGTTAAGACCTTGCTGGATAAATAGCGTAGTCAAATCGAAAAAAAAAGTAAATGATTCACGTATGTATGGAAGAAATTTGGTTAAAACGAATCTAGCGCCATCTACTATGAAGTAACATCAATAATTTCGTTTTGTTTGAAGTACGAATGACCGTTGAATCATTTGGATACTGTTGATTAAAAAAGTACTAAAATTTACTACTGGAAGAGTATGGTCAGGAAGATGTAAATTTGGGATCATATATATGTTTGATGGCAAATAAGAAAAAAAATCACATAATAAGAAATCTGGATAGGGACACCGCAATCACCTAGAGGCATAAAATCTACTTTACGACCTATTCTCATGTCTACCAAATACACCTTAAAAATTTCAAAAAATCGGTCTAGCTATTTTGAAAGAATTCGAACACTAACACGGAAGATAAGAATGTGCATGAAACCTATTTAAATTGATAATTATTAATACTGTATACGTCTAAAAGCTTTAGAATTTTATGTCATCCTTTTCTAGAACATATAATGAGTATAGTGGGCTATCCTTAAAAAATAGATATATTATATATATACTTTTATAATATATATACTTTATTAATATTATATACTTTTTGTAGATCTATATTGTCTCTGTTGTGTCGTTATTTACACCTGGCTAAAAACCAAAAGAAAAATGTGTCATGTCACTGTCATTATATTATGTTGTCAATACATTTAGCAATGGACGTCACTTTCTTTTATTTTAACCTACACAAACAAAAGTAAACCTTATTACATTTACCCAACATACATTGTTATATCTCAAAAGGATTATGCAGCGTTTTCTATGAAAATTCCCAGGCGGTTTGACTTTTTCCGACTTGTCCCACAATTATCGTTATATTTGAACCAATCTATACAAAGACTTGACAAATTTATATACTAAAACGTTCCTCGTGAATTGCTTTATCCATTGGTGAAACCGTAGTAAGATCCGTTCAGTAGTTTTTGAGTTTATCGCGAACAGACTGACAGACAGACGCGGCGGGGGACTTTGTTTTATACTATGTAATGATGATGATAATGATGATGTGATTGATGGTGTTGTCTGGATTTGACACATCTTTTTGCATTCACTAAAACCGATTGTAATGTATTATATGTTATTTGAAATATATATGTTAAAAATATGTACCAGATCGAGTTTCTTGTCGGTTCTTCTCGATGGCTGGGTTGTTTTCCGAACCGGTGGTAGTTTTGATGTTCATAAGCGCATTATTAGTGCCTAAACTGAATAAAGGATTTTTGATTTGGTTAGATTTGGTGTCATAGTAGGTATGTTTTAAACTTAGACATTGGCTTACTAGAGTAGTTACTAAAAAAAATATAACAATATACATGCTTGGTGACATATTCCCAAAAAAGGGTGATAACTAGCCGGAGAGTATAATGTCAGGTGGAAATAAGGAAATGCCCAACCACGAAACGCCCTACCATCATATATTGCTTTTGAAACATGATATTTTGTTTTACCGAAAACTCAGGGTTATTTTAACATTTGAATTCACGTCCATTAACGTCATGAAACTGAGTGTTATATTTGATTATTGTTTTAGAATTAAAAACACTTTTAGTTCAATAAATGTATATCATAAGAATATCCTTTAAATGAAGTATCGAGTGCCTACTAGCTATATGCACATCACATATCACAAGCGATGGTGGCTTACTTGATAGTGTGATCAGACACCGCGTTGATGGGCGTAGGTTCGAATCCTAGCAACTAAGTTGGAGAATCTCGGTGAAGAAAATCATCGTGATCAAAACATAGTATGGCGGTAGAACTCTAAGTGCGTCTGGCAAGCTACCACCATCAAGCTGTTGGTGTGTTAAGATCAGATGAGATGGTGGTCAAATGCTAAAAGATATATGTAAAAAAAAAGAAGAAATATTCCTTATGACAGTTTATATTTTGGCTTACTCTTTGTTTGTACATTAGTGTTTATGTAAATAGTTGCATACGATATTCAGTTTTCTCACAAGAATCTGTTTTTATGTTAATATTCTTATACATTTCCAAACAACGATAGCTTTGTAAATGCGTGTTTGGACTCTGCGTTGTTAATATTACGTTTCAAAATGAGTCTTGTTTTATATTTTAAAGCGTTGTAATGTAAGTGTAGTACAGTAGTGCAGATTAAACGTGTTATTTTACTTAAAACCTAGCTCTTTGTAAGCTTAAAATGTTACCTCTTCAATTCTATTATCAATTGAAATTAAGGTCAAATACTATAAAAACATCGGTAAAGGAAACGTATAAATGTCTAAAAACTATTAGCCAGTCTTGTTAGTCAACAGTGGCAAAATGGACAATCAATTTTTATGATCTACGCGGGTACATCGTCAGACTATTTCGTATACATTCGCGCAGGTTGCGTCACGCGTTGCGAGCGCGCTGACAATATGGCGTCACTTATTGTTCAGATGTCACATTAGCATTCTCGGTGTAGATTACAAATATATTATGCACACCAGGTGGATGTTGAAGTTAACTACTGGCTTTATTTTTAAGCTACTGCAAATTGATAACCATGAACTAGATGTAATACTTTACAATCACTTCTGATGATCGAGTTGTCAGTAATATATTTTTTTTCGAACTGACTACGCTATTGACCTAGCAAGGTCTTAACAGCTTCACCGAACTACTAAGGCGAGCGCTTAAGGCACTCAGCCGATTTTATTTGTGCAACTAGCTCAAAGGTGCACGGCACACCTCCGCTTGGCTGTTGCCTGTTAAATGCAAACTCGCGACCTATCTTAGCTAACCTAGCTAACTATTTATATTTGTTTGAGTTGCTGAGACGCATATGTGTACCAAGCATACACGCCTCAACAACCCCTCCATATATTTTTTTATCGGAAAATTAGAGTTTTTTTCAGTTCGATAAGGGGAAAAAATCAAACCCTTCCACTTTCATGTGTAAGCGTGTAGGCGTGCACGTGTGTGGGGGTGATCGTGTAGTGTTGTAGCAGTGATGTAAATTTTTGTATCGCGCAAGTAATGCACTCGACGGCTCCCTGCCGAGGGATCGAACCTAGACTTGAGCCGCTGCCGAGGGGTGCCTAATCTGGTGTGCGGGAGCGAAATTTACCCTCAGACCACGGCGGCGTGATCTGTGGTTACGCGGGCGTGGGCGTGAGCACGCTCTGTTTGGAGAGACAGGCGGGTACTGATCGTTCACTGCCGTTATTTCATCAGGAGGGTCGATTAAAATATGTCGCGGACGTCTATAATAATGCGCAGCGTTCGGTACGGGTTCGTATTGTGCGGCGGATACCACTAACGGACTGGGATTTGTCAGTAATATATTTGTTCTACTGATGATTTAGTAGTTGAAATTCGATCATAATTTATAATTTTTTATTACAACACTAAAGCTCACCCGTATTTACTCAACAAAAATAATGAAGAAGAGAATCGGTTTGCCTCTTCATATTTACATATACATACATAGATATTCTTTTGCTGTATTAAACAGATTCTAAACAGACATATTGTATATTTATATAAAATGTAGGAAAGATGCGACACGAGATAACCATGAAAAATTATAATATATTGATTGAACGAATAAATTAATACTTTATTGTAATTTTTAACCTGTATACTAGCGAGCTTTATGTCATGAGGCATTTTTCTCCAGCTAACCATAATAATTATTATTTAGAATAAAAGTTATCGGTACATAATACAAATATCAAAGAAACGAAGAAAGGGAATATATCGAAAACGTATAATAAAAATAATTTCAAAATCAAAATCAATCAAATGTTAAATGAATATCGGTTTACTTGGATTTTAATCTTATTGACAGTTTCAACATACAACAAAATCGTTTTTCGTATTCTTTTTTATATTTTGTATTATTTATTGTAATAACAAAATGTATTGTTTATTTTACAGGTAAACATACATCCGTGTAAAGCAACTGTAAACGTCCGAAACATAATGTCGGAGTAAACAGGTATTTAATAAAAATATTTTATTAGAAATCTGAGGTGAATGAACCATGTGTTGGAAGATGAACTAAATATAATTGTTTTAAGTTATTGTCTGCACTCGTGTGATATATTTTTATTAGATGAAAAGGTTTGGTATTAAGATTAGAAACGCGATTAGATTGACAAGTAAATCATGTGAACGTTTTACAATAACCGAAAAATTTATTGGTTTGCGAGTTATAATTTAAGATGTTCGTTCAGGTATAATAAAAATGATTAAAAAAAATACCTAAGGCTTCAAATTGAGCACTTTGTGTAGCATGAAATTTCCTAGGTTAGATGAATTTTTATAATTTCTGATCGCCCTGTCCCTTGATGAAAACTTTTTTTTTTTTTCGAAATGTCTACGCTGTTGACCCAGCAAGGTCTTAACAGCTTCACCGGACTACCTTGATTAAAAATAAGCAATGCTTCTTACACCCCTAATGAAATAAACAATGGTGCACGCCGACTTGAAAAGCAAATGGTTGAAGAGTTAATGCATAACATTTAAAAAAATCCATGTGAGACCATAAAAAGATGTGTGTATGTATAAGATGTTATAAGTAAGTGTGTGTAAGTGGATAACAGAGCATTTTGACAAAACTATCTATACCATTATCTCTATGTTTAATTGAACTCATGTTTATGATGTTATTGAAGTGAAAACTTCTTTAGACGCGTTGAACGGTATTCTTTTGGTATTAGATAAAACTTATGATTTCGCGTCATAAAATGCTAGTTAGCGTGACCGAACAAATTACGCTTGTGGGACTCGCAACAGACTACCGACGCATAGTATAGCAGTCTGAGTACATGTAATATATTTTTTATGTTGAGATTGTGCAGCACATCATCTAGTTGAATCATTAGAAAACTATAAAGATGTACATAATTATTGTTCGGAGTGCCAATAGATGTGACCACTAATGTTAATAATTTCATTTTACAAATGATTAAATTTAATTAATTTATACTACAATTAATTTATAAATAAAAAAAAAACACAGTTATTCCATTGTTATAAATTTGCATTTCTCTCGGCAATTCTTATGACAGTCTCAATTTTTTTTAATTTAATTTTCATAAACAAGCGCTAATATTTCTATAGCATTCTTCGCATTACCCAATCCTTTGATGATTCCGATATTTATTTTGTTAGTACAATAGAGTCCAAAATATTAATATTCCGATCGCGATATAAATCCGAATACCATATCACTACAGGATATGAATAACGAAATAAGAGGAAAAAAATCAACAGAAAAATGACACAATCAGGCTATTATAAAACAGAACTGTCGGTGAAAGTTGTGTCTCATATTTCCCGTCGGCTAAAATTATTTATAACAAAGCGCCTCCATACATGGATTCAACTCATTTTTAACCGTTGTAATAGTTTTTATACATCATACGAAGCAAACGAACAAGTAGGTCACCTGATGTTAAGTGATCACCACCGTCCATAGAGACCAGCAACACCAGGAGAGTCACAAGTGCGTTGCCAGTTTGTGTTGATGAGGGAGGAGGAAGGGAGTGGAAGGGAAGGAAGATGGGGAGGGGTGGGTCTCCGGCGCTCTCGCTGAACAAACAAAACGCAATAATGCAAGAACTGTTACTCTACGTCGGATTTCTGTCAAAGGGTGGTACTATCCCGTGCGAGCCGACCCATTCACGCTGGAACCATTTACGGCTTCAACTTCAGTGAGAGCGCCTGAGACAGATCTCCCACTCCTCTCCCTTTCTCTTACCCTCTCCCATCCCTATTTCTCTTTCTCTTCCATTCCCCCTTCCCATACACAGGTTGGCAACGCACTCCCTTGGAGTTGCGAGTATCTATGGACGGTGGTGATCACTTAACCTCGGGTGACCCACTTGTTCATTTGCTACCTTTGATATATAAAAAAGATAATAATAAGTCAGTATTATGTGATCAAAATTTTTGTAATTTCTTATGGCACCCTCCTGATCAGCAAAAATAAGCAATGCTCTTACCCCCTTAACATACTGACGTAAACATTTATATAATTATTTTTATATTTTCTAGTTTCTTTATAGATTCATGGGCAGCAGTGAACAAGTCTAGAAATAAGGAATTTATAATCTAGAGAAGAATTAACTCATAGTGGTTCACTGCTAGGACGATGGTAGCCCAGTGGATGACACCGCGCGCATCACATATCAAACTTACATATCGAGACCAATCCACCATTAATGTCATCAAAAATAAGCAAATCTAAAACCTCTCGACTTCCTTAAGTGCTTACATAATATTTGAATGAATCCATATTGCATATCATTTGAACTTTGTTTAAACCAGAAATTCAAAATTTTCAACCATAAAAATCCCATAGACGTCGTGGCTGATCATTGTAAAGTATTAATTAATTAATTTTGCGTGCAGGCATATTGTCCATTGCCTGTTTTATCTAGTTGTAAAGAGTTGCCCATCCATAACATCCGGTTCTATTGAACGTTGCGTTTTTATTCGGACCATGAAATCGGACACGTGTGCTACAATGCGACCACATAAACCGCGAACATAGCGGTAACATATTTTTTTCACGAACAATCGATATATTTACAGACGAATTGAATATGTAATGGCTATTATTGTTGTAATATGTATGGAATTGTAATATCTTAATTTACTGTGGAATGATGTAATTGTAAACTGTACTGAAAAAGTGTCTTACGTTGACTCGATTTTTTACGCTCTCACGTTTTATTTATTTCAAGTTAAAAAGGCGACCACGTGTCGTCGTTTTCCGTGTTGATATTCGTTTTATTGTACATACATTGTATTTTGTATATCTGTGACATTGTATAAAAAAAACTTATTTAAATCACTATTTAAATTGTAAACAAAACAAATAGATTTTAGTTGGACTCGTTTTCTTTGATTTATGCAGCACTACAATTAAAATATATGACACGATCGCTATATAACGATTGTTATAGAGACTATGTAGTAATGATCAAATTTAAAAGTGAAAACTTAAAATTTTTAAATGTTATATAGGTCAAGTGACTATAGCTATTTTAAAAAATGACAAAAATTGCGGTTAAGGGACGCCCGTCAGGAATAATAATTTTCAAACATTTTGATTTAATATTTTGCAAAAAATATTTAATAGAGTGAGCGTAACGATTTTTTCCTATTTGATAATTTTTACCGGTCAACTTCTACTGTAAACCGCGTTAGGGAACTTCGTCATGAAAAATATTTCATAATCAATTTAGAAATTATTACATCTTGCTATCTAAGAGACATAATCAACATATAATATTATAAAGTTATTGTAAACATGTAATATTGGCATATTTACTGAATATATGACTCATCAATATAAAATTAATTAAATATAATATGATAAGTCGAAGGTTTAAGTGTCATTTGGAAATTATATCCTATATGCTCACGACACAAATCATCTTCATATACTAGATATCTAATAGTCACTAGGTCATATTATAATTTCATCAATAAATATACAAAATATATGAATGACCAAGTTGATCAAGTTTTATCAGATTTGACGTCACGGCCTCATGGATTCTTAGAAAAATAGGTGAAAATCCATCGCGTATTTTACAGTTTTCTTGTCAATTTTATTTCTAACTATATTGGTTGATAGGATTATTACGGCGTGGCAGTAAAACTTTAATGTAGTAGCTGTCTATTTACTATAGGGTCGGTGACAATTAAGCACTTCTTGTATGTTTGTTAAAAGGGATAAATAAAGCATTAAATTTTCCTTATTGGGCCACCACGCAGTTTTCTAAGAAACGAACCGCTATTTTATAACCATTCTTGATGTTTACTTGGAATCATGCCATTGGTGAGGCGCCTGCGCTTGCGCACGGCCGATAAATCTCTCTATTGACAGCTATCGTGTCCCGTAAGTAGTATGTATTAATTCCAAATGTTTGTATCTATTCATTCTTTTAATATTAGGGTAGTGCTATCAAAATTGACCTTAAAGTTGTTATATCAATTTTATAGACACCTTATTTTTTATTACCTTTTACAATACCTGAAAATATTATTCCTGCTCTCTCTCTTTTATATATATCAACCAACTGTCGCTTGTGGATTCATTCGCGTTATTGGATTTGACCCATCCATCGGAAATAGTACTTTTTATGGATGAAATGTACCCTGTGTTCTCTTTGGTACAATAAAAACAAGGAATTTGTAAAAAAGGAACGCAAAAGTGGTACTCGACACCCACCTTCCACATGGTGAAATTATACTGAGATCGACATTGAGATAATTATATGAATGAAGGTATTAGTAGTATTAGTGGTGGTGGTTTTTGAATAGGAATTTATTGTAATTATTTATTCAACAGTTAGCGTGAAGACGTCTCTATGAATTGAACACGCAGAAAAATGATAGATTTTCTGTAGTTTTAACCAGTAAACATTACTCCTTCATCGGGCAATATCACAGTGACAACCCTGAAACTCTAGTTGCGTTCGTAAAGTAAATCAAGTTATCGACGGGTGTCGTTACCAAGTCGTGTAGTGTCCGGCACGTCTCTTCGCACCTTAGAGTGACGTTGATGTATTTATTTTTAAACTTTATTTTGCAATCCTATTACAATTTATTTATTTTTTTATCCTCCAATCAGCCTTTAACATTATTACAAGTACTTGGTGTAGTTTCATCTTGATGTAATCGCACGCAACTGCCGTCTCTTATATCCATTACATTATGATGAGAGAGACGATCAGTGTAACATCAGTAGAGTTGTACGTAAGTGTGTAGCGTAGTAAGTAAAGCTAGTGTTTGTAAATAATAAATCCATTTTGGACAGTTACTTTATAAGAAAATGACGGCAGTTTAATCAAACTAACGTATTTGCTATTTAAGTTGTTAATTGTTCATACTTTTTTTTCTCGAACTGACTACGCTATTAACCTAGCAAGGTCTTAACAGCTTCACTGGACTATGATAATTTTTCATACGTGTTAGTTGTAACATACTGTTATTGTTTTATTCAAATAAAAATAGTCGAAGTAGTCTCAGGAAGTCACAGAAGTGAAAACTCAAAACAGTGAAGTAAATTATGTTGTTTTTTTAACCAATTACTGGATTACTTAAATTCCAAATTTAATATGAATCTAGTTTTCGCATCTATTGGCACTCCGAGCAATGCAAACTATCAGTATTACGTGTACACAAGCCGCTTTACCAAGTGCCGCTAGTCTGGGGCAAGCGCAATACGTCACGAGCATGTTGAGGTCATCCATTATATGAGTGCGATCCCTAACGGATATTCATCTATCCATCCCGCCCGGCAACAGAAGACGAGTTTTGTCCGATTCGCACGGATTAAAAGCCCATTACGCCTTCTGGCCAGGAGAGGAGGGACTTCCTTATCGGAACAACGCCTGCTCTCCCGACAAGTGTTGACCTCTTCAAAGTGGCCCTGACTGCGGTATAGGAGAGTCATAGGACCTTCGAGGGGTAGTGGGTTTTAGAGTTCTCTGATGAACTGTGTGTGTGTCGCATCGGCATAATCCGCCTGCATAAAACGGGCCAGCGCAGTTTAACTGTCAGGGCGACGGACATGCAAAATAGATTACATAAATCTTTTACCATTTCCTCTCCATATAGAAAATCAGGGTTAGGAAGTAATTCAAATCTGAATGGCTTTGTTCGTTCACTGCCTTGGCATGCAACTACAGGGTAAGATTTAGTCATTGGTTCACTTGTGCATCCATATATGGCACGCAAATCCATACGTCTTTTATAAATACAAATAATGACTCACATCAGCACAGGATATAAATAATTGAACAACCTACTGTCGCTTATTATTTGTCATTTACAACTTGTTTTTTTTTTATTATACGTATTAATATCCTGTCACTAATAGCATAAAAATAAGTTTTGTTATTTTTATCTATACTTCTATACTAATATTATAATGAGATAAAGTTTGTGACGTTCTGGCGTTGTAGGGGGTAATCTCAGAAACTACTGGCCCGATTTGAATAATTCTTTCAATGTTATATAGCTCATTCATCGAGAATGGTTATATGGTTATATAATTACGTCAAGATCAATAGGAGCGGAGCACAGATGAAAAATGTTTCAAAATCGGGATGTTTTTTCCTTTTGATAACTGCTGCGTGTTAGTGTTGGTGTTAGTGTATCTATTCCACGCGTACGAAGTCTAGTCTAGTTACTTATAAAGCTTTATGTAATTCATATCATTATGTAATCAACTTTAAATTTAAGATGGTTCTTATGAATATATGAAAAACTCTAGGAGATTCTTAAGTACTGTTTCTGTAATAAATATGTCTTATCAAACCATTTCTTAAACATAGTTTATTAAAAATTGTTTAACTTAAAACTTGCAGCCAAAGTAAGGCGAGATATTGCGTGTGTAGGATCCATTACTGCCATGTACATCTATATATATCTCAAAGCAGTATTACCGACTACTACTGTGTTCCAATTTGAGAGATTTGGTTGGTAATACACGTTTACATATGAAGTGTTCTAAATAACAATGTACAAATCCATTATATTTATTTTACGACTGCACTCCTATCGCGGTTGATTATACATTTGATAGATTGCATTTTTATTTGTAGTTTCTTTTAATAAAGACAATGAACCAACACGGTAATAATACTATATTATTTATAGTTGAGCTACAATTTACAAATCCCAGAAATAATTTTGGGGTGTAAGGGGTGTCGAGTAACATCTTAAGACTTGAGACACCCAAGCCAACCTCACCTGTACGTGGTGCACCCTGCTGATCAACGAACGAGGCAATGGCGATAGCGGGGTGGTAGGGTTATACAGCCCAACTGGGTCGCAACCACCATGTACATGGCGAAAAAGCTCGTCATAGTGACTCGCTTTTGCGCGTCGCGTTTCGGGATCAGCCTGTTTATATCCAGTACCGGATGACTTTCGTCATTATGGTCGGCATGACAGTGGCGACCGACGATGGATGTACTGTCTCGCGGAGGTCGCCACTGTTCTTGGATTGTACTATGCTTACCATCAGGCATAATAAAAATAAGTGGGTATTTACGCTTTGTAATCTATGTCTATATATATCAAGATGGAAAACTTAATCGCTTACTCCAGCGTTAGAATACTATACTCGTCTGAAATAACTATTATACATAATTAATCACTTAAAATATATAATATAAATCGCTTTTAAACCATCATCATAATTCAACAATACACTTACAAATTTCTAGAATATGACTTTGTATTCTGTGTTGTGTCCTTCTCTAGTTTGCAGACCAGCTCTATGCCACACTTCATTGCCTACAATTGGAAAAAGAAAATAAACAGACAAACATACAGTTTCTTTCGCATCTATATTAGTGTGGATATTGATTTTGTGTTGATAAATTATATCTTATTTTCATTTTGTAATTTTCAAACTCCAATACTCTTATAAAAAAACCAACACAGTGCTCTGACATTCGAGCATTTTGAAGTGTATAAATCCTTCTTAAATCTGGTTTACAACTAATAAACCAATATGATATTTAAAATGTAACCTTCTAACAAATACCACCGAACATGTAACTCGTTTTGGGTTTTGCATGTGACCTACATGATTATCTAATACAAAACATTTTATTTGTAGGCATTGCATAATTATGTGCGTCGTAACTATTCCAGAATCAAATTCCGCGACTTTGTCTTCTTTCATATCTTTGTAAACGATGGCACCTCTTATGTCTTCATGTAAATGTGTATGCATGGATAAGGTTCAGTGCATGGCGAGATATCTCTTCAATGGCGGCTTTTTTTTTTCTAAGATACTTGACATTTGTTTTTGTACTATGACCAATTTATACAATTTCTTTATAAATCATAACGTATGTGTTATTTGGATCATTTATTACTGTAAAGTTTCATCGAAATCCATTGACAAAATTTGGCCTGAAAGAGTAACAAGCGTTAATTCAGCTTCACAAACTTTTTCGTCTACAATATTATTAGTGTTTTTAAGTATTGCAATTATGTACAAATGTCGTCGTATGGAAAGGATTTATTTAGATAGTTAATTAAGTGCCTTTCTCGAATTAGTATAAAATATTGTATAAAGGATAATAGTTATAAAACCAACTCATTATGTGTCGTGATATCAAATTATATTTTGGAGTGAAAACTTCTATAGGCGCGTTGAGTCGTATTTTTGGCAGGAGATAAATTTATAATTTCGCGCCTCGACTTGCTACGTAAGCTTGACTGTTTTGCGTTTGCAAAGGTATAGGGGTCTGTGTACATGTAATATTAATATTTTGCAGCTTGTCTTAGCTATACGTTTGATTTATTCATAGACTACATAAAAATGTATATAATTATTGCTCCTAGTGCCAATCACAATGCCAATTACAATTACAATCCTTCACCAATCGAAATCATTATGCCCGCTAGCAAGCATGTTCATAGCTGCATTTACACTGATCCCGAAATGCAGCCAATTTAACCTGCCAATTAATCCAAATATGATTTTATTTAGAATAGCTTATTATTATTCCACACACACAGTCAAGTTTAGGCTAGTTATTAAGTACTTAGCCAAATCTGGGGACTTATACTGCGTGTTCTCCACTTGGGAATAGTTGTTGATTTGACATAATACACTTTTTGTGTACCTGTCGCAGAATAACAAGGATTTTTTTTCAATTATAAAATCCCTATTTGTTTACTAAAGTTTATGGAAAAGCATTTCCAAAACAATGTCACGATACAAACTCGTTCTAAATACAATATTTACTCAGATCAGTTTCAATGTCGAATACTCCCATTTTGTTATTATCGAGTACAACAATCAACTATTTAATCCAGTTTTGCGATATATATTTGCATACATATTGCATTTTTGCGAGCTTAAGGTGTGTGAGGATTATAGGCCTGTGCCTAATAAAGAATTTTTCATTTTGTCTAATAGTCGCGTAAGTTGTGCATTTTATCAATGCTGATTCTAAACAAAACTATTTTCAGAGTTACCACATACGTCAAAATAGAAAAGATGATTTGATTCTCTGCCTTCCTCTCCTGGAATGAAGTTTGTATTTCTCAAAATTTTAATTTTAATAGTTTAGTCTCTTTACATGTTTAATTTCTTACTGGGTTTGCAATAAACCAGAAGACTAATAGTCACTTGTTGAAGTCTCCTATTTTGTAAATTCTGTAGAACTTGGTGATTGTATTGAAAACTTAAAAGATGTCATAAACCCATAATTCTTTTCTGTTCCACATTTTAGAAACCTCTTAAGACCATGATCGTTTTATTTCATTCGGCACGCTTGGTACCGTATGTAAATCAATTGCATGTGTATTTATGCATACCTTTGTTTAGCCTAGTTACATAACAAGGTTGGTTATCTCTTATTGTACATTTTAAAATTAAATGCTAATTTGTGGTAATTTGTTGTACTGTTGTAACGCACGATATTTCGAAATCCAGTTGAGTTTTAATTTAAACTATATGATGCCGGTTACTCCGTTCTGGTAAAGATGGTGGTTTTATTACACGAAAACCATTTGTCTTTTCCGGATTAATTATAAGTTGCTCCATTTTTAATTGTAGTTTTGCTAACTATATCTGTAGCCTTTTTCTGATTTTATGTTACTTAATTATATTTTAACACTACTGCTAGCTTTTTTAGAATATTGTAATGCTATGTATGCCACTGTAAAATATTTAGCAGAGAAAGTATTGTCAAAATCAGTTCAACCGTTTTGTACTTACCCGAACAGACAAAAGACATTAATTTAGTCTAATGTATGTACTATCTAGCATAGGTACTTTAATAAGCTTAAAATAGGTAAATTATAACTAACTACTGGATCTACGTGTCTAATAGTTATTCTTGGCTATAATCTACTTACTGTCAGTTGCGTCTTTTCTTTGGAGTCCTTGTAAAATAAATACCCAATTGTTATAAATATCGGGCAATTATAGCCATTTGTATAGTGCAGATTCTCTGTAGCTAATTGGTAACATTAAGTTTATTAATCGGTTCTATAATATCGGTATAAAAAGAAACAAAATATCAAAGGAAATCCGTAATTTGTCCTCGTCTCCACGTTTCCGGCGCATTATGGTAATGTGCGGTGATGCTATGGATATGTCATTATGAACTCGAATTACGCTGTTATTGTTTGCAGGTTGAAAGCACTTGTACAGACATTATTATAATGTTATATAATTATGAATGAAAATACAATGGAGATGGAACATAATGGCTTAGCGGATGCATTTAACATAGAAGTTTTCAAATAATGCATACATTTGTTGTCATCAATTTATTTATTGTGTAGTATAAATTGTTGGGCGAAACTGTTCGCGGCTATCGTATATTAGGTGTAGCGCATACATAATTAAATCATATTCTAAATTCAGCTGCTGAGTGGCATGTAAGCTTAACAGTGGTGACTGACGATAACTTTCGATGTTTTTGGAAAAGAGATAACTTGGTTTTGTCGATGTAAATCTAGTGTGATTATTGTAGCGTGTTATCATTTGCCCAGTGATGAAGTATGAAAAGATTATTTTTATTGTTATTATAATTAGTGTTAGCTCAGGGTTTCAATGTAGTTAAACATTATAATGAAGACTTTTAAAGTAGATGTGAGTTGCCTTTTCTAGTAAAACCAATAAAAGTTTTTTGGTAATAAAGTTTGGTTCTACAATAAAATGCATATTATTGATCTATTAGAGAACGAGTTCAAGGACCATGTGAAGTAGGTTTTATTACCACACGATTATTATTGGAAATGGCTCCTTTATGCATCTGTTAAAATGATAAACTGTAAACAAAAAATATACACTATATAAAAATATTTAGAATAACTCGGACGGTTTGTGAACTTGTGATAGTATTTTGACGTCCATAAATGTATCTGTGAGGTATGAACTTGTAAGTTATTTTTGAATTTTAAGATTTATCACTAAATAGTTATCGTTGTATTTCGACTCTGCAATCGAGAGCCAGTATTTTTTTCTGAGGTCAGTGATAACCCTATCATATGTACATAAATAGGCTCATCCGTTTTTTTCTTTTATAAGGTAATTAGAGTCAAATAATTCGTTTTAGTTATCGTCTCTTTTTGGATTCTACAATCTGTCACGCGTAAAATTAGAAAGTAATCATAAATTATATCAAAACTCCAATTTCTTTTTATGGTAGTCATCCTTTACTCTAAAACGTTTGTTAAGTCACATAAATGTAATGAAGTGATTTAAATGCAAATAAGAAAATTAGGGTCACAAAAATTCATATATAAGTGATTTTATATATTTGTCCTCAGAGGGGCTACAACTTCTCATACTTATATACAAAATTCTTTGTATTTACAATACAATAGATTTAACTCTTAATATTTAAAATATCTTATGGGATTTTTTAAAGATGTTCTTTATGATTGCTATAGACTCCTGATAATGTTTATATAAGGAATTAAGATATTACATGATAAGAGCAATGTCATCGATAGCTAAAGAAGTAAAAAGCCTATAAAATTGGATTATTTCAAAGCTATAGCAATCATAAAAAAATAAATGTCTTTGATGATATTTTTATAGAATTAAAAAAACATTGTAATTCAAGTAACGTTGGGTGTTTTTGTTAGTATGATATAAAATTATATAGGTAAGATGGGTGTGATCGAGTGTGTAATGTTCCACAGTGTTGTTAAAGGTCACTATATCAATGACTTCAATTTACGTAAGTTGTTTTGTTGTTGTTGGACTTTGATGGGTGTTGACGCCCATATCGTAGTGGTATTCTTGACCTTAGTCAATTATACGCCCTTTACTTGAAATCAGACACTCCCATGACTAAGAAAAATAAACATTTTGTTAAACTATGATTTGGTACATTATCTACGGTTTATAAATGAAGATTATGGTTTTGAAGCGGTTATGGCTCATTGGTAGCGTGTGTGAATATCGCGTAGTTCACTGTAAGTTTGAATCCAGCAATAAGTCTTGGTTTTCGGTGAAGAAAAACATCATGGTGATACCATAGCTTGGCTATAAGGCATTTTTTATGCTTAATCGGCTAGTAACCAATCTCAAGGTGACAAAATGTCGCTGTTCGTGTGTCGATAGTTACATTTGAGAAGGAGTCCGTCATATCGTTATGTGAGTTTGTGATCAAATACAAAAAAAAAAAATACATCTTGCCATACGACGATACCTTGCCACTAATCATCGTCATATCAGAGTTCAAATTCCAAGTACCAAGATCCTCACCAATTGATGTCCCTTCGAGTCATGTTGATAATTGTATAGAAGCTCTCGGGATAGCATTGCAAATATTTATTTTTGCAGTCTGCGTATACAATCCATTGTAACAACTAAACGTCTAATTATTCTTTAAATATCATAAACGAGAAGGCATGTGAGGGTATATGGAATGTTATTGTTACATTTGCATGCAAAAATTTCGATGGAACTTTAACTATAAAATGTCAAGTAAGTTTGAAAAAAAAAATCAACGATCAGTAAGTTATCTCAGTGTGCGCTACAGAAACAGTTATAAATACACGGGTATATATGTACAGTGTTGTCATATATAAAGATATGAAGCATCGGGCGGCTGCTAGTCTATACTTCTATACTAATTTTATAAATAGGTAAAGTTTCTGAGTTTGTGACGTTGTAGGAAATAATCTCAGGAACTATCGGTCAGATTGGAAAAATTCTGTCAGTGTTATATATGTCATTTATCGAGGAATGTTGTAGGTATATCATCACGCATAGGCAAATAGAACCGGAGCACCAATGGAAATTTTTCAAAATTTGTTTTTTTCCCGCTGCGTGTTGGCGTTAGCCTAAAGTAACTATTCCACGCGGATGAAGTCGCGGGCAGAGGCTAGTTTCATATAAATAACAAAGCCTTCAAAGTGTTATTATGAAATTGATTGATTATTGCCACTAACAAGGTTTCATACGAAAACACTGATATTAATATTACTACAGAGTGGAATCACTATTACGTGTGTTCGTGCTACCAAATATATCACCGTTACCAAGTATTCGGACTTCAGTATCTTTTGTCAGACAGTACTCTGATGTGATGCTAAAAAGCGAGGTGGTCTAAAATGTTAAATACGCTAAACGTAGATAGGGCTGACTCTCCAGTACAGACTCTAGAATACAGCAGAATAGAAGCAGATACTTGGTGAAGGATTTCATTAGGCTACGATTTTATCAGGATGTTCCCTTTCACTAAACACTCTGAGTCAGTCACTAGTATTGACGTGAAATCCGAACACGGTATCGACTGAGACATATTTTTTTCCATTTACTTACGTTACAGGCATTCGTTTGTTTTCGATCGACAACGTAGAAGCGTGTCTGAAGCTGCGTTAAAGATGCTTTTGGGATTTTAATTTTAAATATCACCAGGATATATAACTCTTACAAGTAGAATAAATTCCATATAAAGTGTTAATTAGAGTGTACGCTAGTGATGTGCATGGGGTTGATGTAAACGGGTTGGGTACCCAATGGCAACCGAGCATTATCGAGGAAGCCCGAACTGTGCATGCCTATGATAGTGCTCCTTATGTAGCATAGTGTTTCATAGCAAACGTGTTTAAGTTTATCTAATTGCGTTTACAGTAAGTCAGATTTTTTGACGTGAAAACATTTTTAGGCGCGTTGAGCGGTATATTTCTGGCAGGAAATAAATGTACAGTTTCGCGTCATAACATGTTAATAAACGTGATTTATCGTATTGCGCTTGCGTGGCTTGCA
The DNA here is from genome assembly GCA_014332785.1 of Antheraea mylitta. Lineage (NCBI taxonomy): Eukaryota > Metazoa > Arthropoda > Insecta > Lepidoptera > Saturniidae > Antheraea > Antheraea mylitta. The sequence continues at coordinate 5,429,999 of JACEII010000026.1, read as the reverse complement.
TCACTCTAGTGACACGTAGTATAAATAATTTCTATTAACAAACAACAAATTATGAAATTTAAATAATTCACACTATAATTATTTAAAAATTCAAAATGGAACACAGCTTAAATTCCATAGTGTTTTATTTTCACTTCAGTCGGCAGTCCTTATAACTGCCTAACTTTTTTAAAAAATAAAACTGCACAAACAGTAATATATAAGTGTAAGTATTATTTTATGTGTTCTAATGTATTTGTGTACATTGTTATATTATACGTACGTGTTAAAGAATGGTAGGTATATCGTTCAAAGCGTGTTAAATATGACTCTAAATGTGAGTCTCGTTGGATGTGGTAAGATGTGTTAGAGATAAAGCACGTTTCTTTATATGTAATGCTGATAGAATGAAACCTTTGTTTATATTTCTATACTGTGGTTATAGATAAAAGTTATATTCTGTTATCAATATTTAAGTCTTCGTACGGAGGAGTTTTTGGAATCTTAGTCTGTCATGTAGTGGCTTTTTACGTAATATAGTTTGCTTATCGTGTATAAGTGATGTGGATGGAAAATAATTCCGCGGAGCATGAATTCTGAGATACTAGAAAACTACCTAGAAAATTCCAACAGGGGGGCCACTATCTTCTAATGACAGTAATAATGTGGAAGATTGGTCGTGAATATGTATCTGTATTCATTTGTTAGCATCAAGAGGATATATGTTCATAGTTTATTTAAAATCAAGAATAATATATAGGAACAACTTTTGTCTTAAGCTACTGTAAATTGAAACCGGTCTCTTAGTTTTAACTTGTAGAATTACATGTTAAAATTTAAAAAATCACAGCAGTAAACATCGTTTTTCATCACATATTTCGCCCCCGCGCAACATCTATGCTAATTGTACAGATAGATGATACTAATGGTATTACCTCTATTGATTGTATGTATTCTATAATTGTGATACATTGGTTATAGAACATATAAATCGTCAAGTTTCTAATATCTTAACGCCAACATTGCCCGCGACAACGGACGTATTTGTTCTTGTAATAAAAAAAAAATAGTTAAGTTACAGTAAATTAATGTTGTGTAAATATTTTATTATTGCAAATATCAAGGTAAAAAATCTGAAAACGATCGGTACATTACATTATATTGGTGCTAACACTACTTTTGTATTAGTAGATTGTATTCATACACAACGCAAGTTTTATGGAGTGCTGAACAGCGAACAAAGAATGCTAATTTATAATAAGTCACTACTGCCTACTATTATGACTTATGGGAAAAGTCTGTATATATCAATGAAACCTATACGATTTGTATAACAAATCAAATGTTGAATTTTAAAGTGATATCATCTTTTGGGATGTTATAATAGATTTTATCAAACGAAAAAGTAGAGATAGTTTTAAATATATATATAGGTTTTAGGCTGTGAGAGAATGAGCTAACATTAATGTACTAGAAACATATACAAAGAGAGGGAGAAAGACAGAGAAACGATAAGATCTATGGCATATAATTTTCTGTTGGATCTTGTTGACTATAGCGGCTCACTTTTAAAAATTATTACGTGTTATTCACATTGTTAATATAAAATATTACAAAATAATCTCTATAACGAATGTTTACCACTTTCATAGTGTATTCATCTTATTCTCCTTAAAATTAATTACAATACTATGTCTTCAACTACGATAATATTATACTCCTTAATAAGATTATGGTTTTAAATATGATTCATAAGAAATGGACGTCCTACATACGCGCTTTGAATGATAATTTTAAACATATTGCAATGTCTTGGGAAAATTGTTTGATGATACATAGTTTGTATTAGGCTGTAAGATGTCATAATATTCGAGGTTGCATACCATATTTTGGAGTCCATTTACCTGCTTTAATAGTTAGGATATAACTATATGTATATTTTTCATTCAGAGAACGGCTATAGTTGGACAAAATTTGACTATTATAGTATCAAAGGATAGAAAAAAAAAACAGCGAGTGTATCTGTGTTTATACGCGGAGTCAGTGAAACATCTTTGGCTTATATATATTAAATTGTGTATGTATGGAAATGCTCATAAACTATCATTACATATTCAAAATAAAGCCATTTACCACGTCTGTCTGTCTGCTCGCGATAAACTCAAAAGTTACTGAACGGATTATCATGCGGTTTTCACCAGTAGATAAAGTGGTTCATGAGGAATGTTTAGTTATATAATTTTTACAGATTTATATTTATTATCAGGGGGGGACAACAGACAGCGTCCGCCAAACCCGTTAATATATTATATGAAATCCCGTAGTATAAATACTTAACTTTAAAATTATTTATTTTTGTATACAACTAAACCCAGCAGTACTTATACGTAAACATACACAAAAGTACGTTAAACGCATAAGGCGTAATTAAATATTTTCCCTACCGTGCCATAGGAAGTTTTACTTCAAATGTATATTACTAATACTAAAATAAATCAGGTTTTATAAAATTATGTCACAGTGTATTAAAGTTGCAATAGTTTATAATTGACATTTATGTGTGTACGAGAATACGTGAATGGATGGTCGACCCTTTTACCGGTCACTGCACGCCATTCTACTGTTGAGGCTGCAGGTGTGTCTAGGGATGAGACACGTTTAATCAATATCGATTTAAAATTAATATAACTGATGACAGTTACAGTATTATTTTTATTACTTTTTTTTATTGTAATGTGACTGCACTATGCCTGATGGTAAGCATAGTACAATCCAAAAATAATAGCGACCACCGATTGACACACTGTCCATCGTCGGTCGCCACTATCATGCCGGCCTTTAAAAAGCTGGATATGCACAGGCTGATCCCGAAACGCGACCCGTAGAAGCGAATCACTATTACGGGCTTTTTCGCCATATACATGGTGGTTGCGACCCAGTCAGGCTGTAAAACCCTACCTCCCCGCTTTCGCCATTGCCTCGTTCGTTATACAGCAGGGTGCACTACGTGCAGGTGAGGTTGGCTTGGGTGTCTCAAGTCTTATGATGTTATTCGACACCCCTTACACCCCAACAGTTTGTTTGTAAAAATAAACCAACTTATTTTAGTTAAGTAAAACGATGACGTCTCGATAACAGTTCGTTAGGATAGTATCATTATAAATATTTTTTGGTGATGGCGATTAAATTTTTCGTGTCAATTATCTTTGCTACTGTGGGACAATTATGTCAGTTAAAACGGTTACGGCATGTATTCAATTATATTAAGACTCATATGTAAAACAAATCGTCAGTTTGTCGTTTGTACCCTGTGTTGTGCCTGTTATGAATAATTCGTAAAACTTCTGAACTAACTCATATTTATATAATATGTTTGTTTTATCTACACAGTGTTCAATCAGTCAATGCCTATGATAGAATCCGATAGGGCGTTGGGCTGTAGGGGTGTTGTCGCTGTTATCAAAAACAAATTTATTTATAGAATACAATATTCAAATTCTCAATATATGTCACTTTAATACAAACACGTCTATCATGTGAACTAATAAATTAAATATATCATATCGATATTATGAATCCTTCCTCTTCTCTAGAAGCAAGCATTCGGTCAGGTTGTAACGCGACAGTTCGCTCGCCGTGGAGTATTACAACTCGTATCCTAGTTACGCACGACTGGAACTTTACTATATGTAGGCTTGCGTTCATTGCATACTGTTAATATTTCATATATTTGACTCGCGTCTCGAGTGTAATGTGAGTGAATTCCTGGACCGAATTGGTAAGAACCGCGTCGATAATACTGGTTTAAATCTTGTGAAGGTCTTTAGATTTTGGTGAAAGGTTTTTTGATACTCATGTGTCATTTTGCGGATTTTTAATTCTTCTATCTATATCAAAATATATAAAAAATCATGTCTTACGATATTTGTCCACGATGAACTTTGAAATTACTCAACCAATCTTTATGAAAGTTGGTATTTATGTAGGTCCAACATGTGAGATAGGATAATTTATATTTCGATTAATGGTCTCAATATTTTTAATTATAAATTAAATGATTATCAATGTTGGTTATTGTTATTAATTGCAAGTTTCATCAGTCTCGAATAGATGGCGCTTTAAACTAATTTGTTGACAGAAAAGTGTAGGACCGATTGTTACAGGTATCTCATAGATGGTGCCCCGCAAAGATAACGGCTGAGTGCCTTAAGCGCTCGCTTTAATAGTCCGGTGAAGCTGTTAAGACCTTGATGGGTCAATAGCGTAGTCATTTTGAGAAAAAAAAATAGTGCCCTGCAAATGATTTATCCATTTTAATTCAACAACACGTGACCATTTCAGTTAGTATATATATACAAGAACTGTAGTTTGTCCATATAAATATGAGATTGATAAACTTCAATAAAAGAACGATCACCATTAATATTGGCACAATTTCTTGCTATTTAATAGATAAAGTTTTTATAATCGCTATGTAACCCACCACTAGGTAATTCTATATTTTACTGAGTTTTATATCGTAATTTAATGCAGTCCAACTCACGGGCCGTTGCTAGTACATATCCAAGTTTGTTATTATTTTCAACTATATATAAGTAGTATATAAATAAGTATTTACATTAAAATATACTAAGGCTAGTTTCTACTCGTGAGTTCGCTTTAGTCTATTTGGTTTTAACCATTGTTTGTAACAGTAGATTTTTTCAAGATGAAATGTGCCCTTTACAATATGTATACAATATTTTATGTAGATCGTTTGAATACTTAATGTTGCAAGGTAGTAGTCTAGTGAAGGTGTTAAGACCTGCTAGGTCAATAGCGTACTCAGTTCGAGAAAAAAAAAATGTTGCAAGTATAACGAATAAACAAACTTACTTTCTTATTTATAATATCAGTTAGATTAGTACTAGTTAAGAATGGAACTCGATTCCGTTTGAAGTATTAATACAAATGTCTAATTACTTTTTTATTCTATTTTTGGCAACCAATCTCATAGGTTATTACTGCGATTGTTAAGTAGGTAATATATTACAAGTATCTTACGATAACTTTAATGTTATAATATCATGTTACAGCACAACTTTTCAGGGAGTTTTTGTGGCATCTCAGAATTTATGCGCAGTGGTAATATTTTCTATCCACTTCATTTATCCACAATTACCGAATGAAATTACGTAAAATACCACCGATATTACTAAATATAGAGTCAAGTAACACAAGATTATGAATAAAATATAAAAACCATTACACGACGAACTAAGATCGCACTAAAAACTGGTGTAATTAATCAATTAGTCCAAATACCAACTTTTATGGATAAATTATTATTTATGTTAATATTTGCAAGAGACACTGTGGATTAACAAAAAAGTACTAAATATTGCACAGCTATTTGTTAATCCGAACAATGCGTGCGCTTACACAATAACCGTGTGTTGCCAGGTTCTTGTCGATGCAAGGAAAACTGAATAATCTCGTGGGAATATATTAGTGCAACCCGACGCTACCGTGACGGTGCGTTGTGAATGGTAAAATTTGTAACTTCGCTATATGTTTAATACTGCGTTGTATTCAATAATTGCTCTTTGCATATATAAACAACTTACTTCATTTGGGTAAAAACTGGTTGTTCCCGAAAAGCGATAACTAAAAATACAGTCACTGCGATGAGTTTTTCAGCAGTCGTGGTGCTCTAGTGGAGTCATCGGTGGAATATCAACCCGATGTCCGCAGGTTCAAATCCTGGCCTTCACCAACGAATTTTTCAGAATTCGCGTACATTTACTAATTTCAATTGGTTACACTTCCGGCCACTGGTGAAGGAAAATATCGTAAGGAAAGCTGTACCTGAGAAATATGTGAGAAAACAAAGTATGTGGATTTCTCAGACTTGACATCGTCAATACGTCGTGGGCTAGTATAGTAATTATGCCCATATCTTCCTTAGAGAAGAGGTCTATGGCCTTGTGGTCTCTTACAGTTTGATGAGGAGTTTACACATGTTGTGTGGCAGTTAAAGATGATTGTTAATTACACCCCTGAGAAAGAAATATTATTAGAAACGCTATTTGAAACTTAAACTCTAGAAAATTGGTGACACAAGTGAATTATATATTTAGTGATAGATATATAGTGAGTAGTGTCACGGAGAATGTCTTTTCAAATATTTAGTCAATTGATTTAATACACTTGTGATTATTGACTAACAATCGATCTCATTTAACTAAACAATCCAAATATGTATTTGTTATTTAGTGAGTTGTTTTTCTTTTGTTTTACGTATAGTTTTTTTGACGTGACAACGTCTTATAAATTGGTTTGCCGGGTGACACTTCAAGAAACTGCGTTACGCTCCGCTCACGTTATGCGCTAACAATGAGAGCGAGTGAGAGGCACGCGTCCCTTCCACTCGGGCATGGTTAGCCCGCCTAAGAGCGAGAGAGACTACTATACGAATGAATATTCACATTAAAATTATTTTACCACTCAAAGTCGTTGTCACGTAAAACTTTCGCCCGTATACCGACTTTACAGGCAACCAATTTTTTTTTAGCTTCCGTAATAATAAGTTGCAATCCAAAAAAGGCTCTTATTATGCTTACAGTAAAAAAAAAAAACAAAAAAAAATATCGACTTAATAGCCAGTAGATATTGTGACTTGGTATTCTTAAAAGATATCTGTTTCTATTGAAATTTATCTAATTCATTTATTGCAAAATGACTAATATAAGAAGTATTAACTTTTAAAGATTAAGTTTTATGAATGTTTTATCTGCTTTTTCAAAAAATTTCTTTCGTACTTCTTGTTTTGATAATTAGAAATATAGCAAAAAAAAAGTAGCCATATAGGTGTGGTCGTTCTTACATTACATTTATTTATTTTTACTCAATCATATTTATTTACCGTAAGAATTATCAAAAGCAATATTACCTATGTCTTCTTACACTATCGACAAATCAATATGACATACCCATTCTATTTTGTTCCAAAGTATTCGTTCAACTAGCAAGCACCATTCCCATACAATCTGTTACAGCTCGAACAAAAATTGTCGCGTGTCACTTTTTCTTTGATAAATAAATAATGAAATACCTTGTCCCAGATTGGAAACCGTTAATTATTTTTAATTGTTAATTAATTCATGGAAATGTCATCAGTTATACTTCGATATAATTTAATTATTGGCGTCAGATTATTTAGCTATCCGGTCACTTATCAGCGATGCAAAATAGAAAGACGGACTGACCCAGATACATGCGTCTCTTTTTCTAATTCGTGTATATTAGAAAGTGAATAACCTTTAGTCTTAATCTGACTAATCATGTAAAAAAAATGTGTTGTACAATGTTCACTGACCCCTTAAATAAACATTCGGTAAGCGCAAAATGTTAACAAAAATCGTCGAATATCGGCTTCAAAATGGCTAATTACCATATGTAGTATAACTATGGTTTAGCCAAATCAATATTACTAATATAAATGTTTTACCAAAGTCTCCCCATAGGACATTCTGAAGAGATATTTAAAGTGATAACTTCATTAGTTGCGTTGAGCGGTATTTTTGGTAGGAGATACATTTATAACTTCGCGTCATGACATGCAACGTAAGCTTGACCGGTCGTATTACGCTTGTGCGGCTTGCGAAAGTCAAGCGACGTGTAGTACAGGGGCCTGTGTACATATAATATTGATATTTTGCAATACACCATACGTTTGATTGATTAATAAACTTATACTTTATAAAAATGTATATAAATATTGCTCCGAGTTCCAATAGAACCACGCTAATGTTAATAATTTCAATGAACAAATTCTGAAATTCAAATATTTGTCATTGATACCATAATTGATATGAAAATCCAAAAGAAAACATATTAATTCCATTGTTTTGAATTTTTTTATATTATAGGAGGCAAACGAACAGATGGGTCACCTGATGTTAAGTAATCACCACCGTCCATAGACACTTGCAACACCAGGGGAGTCACAAGTGCGTTGCCAGCCTGTGTTTGGGAGGAAGATGAGGGAGACAGGAAGGGAAGGAGGAAGAGGAGGGTAGGTGGGTCTCCGGCTCTCTCACTGACCGAACGAAACGCAACAATGCAAGCACTATTACTTCACGTCGGTTTTCTGTGAGAGGGTGGTGCTTTCCCGGACGAGCCGACCCATTCGCGCTGAAAACAATAATAGCTTCAGCTTGGCTCTACCACTACCCAGTTTGGCTCTACCACTACTAAACTTATGACTGCCTCGAATTTTTTGCCATTATATGTTTTAGTGTTTTACAATATCATGTAATGTTAAATCAGAGCGTAGTTTAAAAAAGTAACACGTTAAATCCAGAGGCGGTTTGGCTCTCAACTGCGGCTGCTATGACACACCGTCATATAGAACTGTGGATTTTTTGTAGTTTTAAATCGCCAATACGTCGCAGTATGAAGTGGTAATTATGCCCATCTTCGGGAAGAGGCCTATGCCATTGTAGAGGATCTCTTACAGGACGAGAATGAACTCGGATTAGGCTTATCATATTTTGCTGGTACTAGCAAGTTGCAGCTGGTATCAGCTTACTGGTATTAATTTAGTATTATGCTTCCATTGATCTGGTTTTCCTTATTTGTTTCTAAGTGACGACAATTTCACAGTCACTGTTATAGTCTTTAAGATCTTATGTACTACTACCTAATTAACTTTCACTAGCGGGCACGGTGGACATTGTCCCGTCTTGATAGTTAAAAAAATTATATATCTAAATCTTCCTCGTGAATCAGTCTATCTGGTGAAAACAGCATTATCATAAATGTTCTGTTCAGTAGTTTTTGAGTTTATCGCGCAGAGAAAGATAGACTTTGTTTTAAAATATGTAATGATTACCAATTTTGTAATAAAGTCTGATAAAAGGAGACGCAAAATTAATCATTACTTTAGTGAAGTGATATAAAATTGGACAGTAAAAACCGAATAAAGGTAATTAAAGAATTGTACCGTTATATAATACTGAATGACGGCGCTCTGTTAGCTGATGTCGGCGCCCGCTCGCTCTAACATCGCAACCGGTCTATTATTGCCCGAAAGAGCGGGAGCGATTTTAAAACCGTTATTTACTTGTGGTCCAATTTATAAATGGACGTTATTAATTACCTTCCGTTATGAATTAATTAACTTGTAAAGTTATAAGAATTTTTATGTATATTTGAAGTTCCTAATAGCTCCAAATTGAAATAACCGAAATTCAATCACTATAAATTTGAAAACCGAGTTACAATACTGTATTAATGCTTTAGAAATTTATGGATATAATGTTTAAATTATTTACACGTTTCAAATATTTTTTATCATTAATTAATAATTCATTCTTGTTACCACGTGACCAGGGAAACCAGTTATATTGCGTAACGCCACTAATTCCAAAACAAGTTTAGCATATTTATATTTAAGAAAAATAATGCTTAGAAATGATATGAAGTCAATACAATGCTATAATAAGTAAAAACCCTTCAGTCATGTTTGAAAATAATAATGAAAACATTTTTTAAGGAAATTAAAAAATATTAACGTATGTATTTTTTGTTAAATATTGTTTTGAGATGTAAAGTATTCTGTCCTTTCTTGGTACAAAAGTCTTTATCGACGGTCGACTGTTAGTCCTTATATGGAAAGATTCTAGAGTGTAAAACATATTTTTATGTGATGGTATAAAAATCATTTAGTTTTATAACAATATTCCCTAGTCCATTATTATATCTGGACGTATCGCTGTAAGATGAAATGAAATTGTAGAATTATTTCTTAGTCCGAAATTTATAGGAAGCATAAAATGCTAATTACGTGGTAATAACCGAACCTGTCGTAAATAAATCCAACAGCCAATGAACTTTTTTGCACTACAATCCACCAATGTAATTAAAATATATATGACACAGTTTACAGGCAATTTTGAAGATCCAGTTTTGGTTACTGTGATTGAGGACCGTTATCGACGCGTGTTAATTTATACAAGAAATTTTGTTGATTTATTTTATTAACAATGAGTAAAATTACGGTATATTTTGTTTTATGAGGCTACTGGCCTCGAAATTTTATTGTATTAACAAATAAGTACTTCATAAGTCATTCATATTTAAAACATTTTAAATTAGTCTTTGTTCGTAATTCGTTCGTAATCTACATGATTTGTAATTTTGTTTATAATTTTGTATCAGTGTTATCATTATATACGAGATTGAATAAGAGTGACCGATATCTTATTTATCTAATAAGGTAGTAACATGCTTCAAACATGTTTTAGAGGCCAATGTTTTGATTCGAATTATTAAACTAGTAAAATTAGAAGCACTACAATACATATTCTTCGGTTTATATTTATTTATATCTTATACATTTAAACGAGCAACTCTTGTATATTTTTATATTTGTATATATTCAGGATCTCGGAAACCGTGTCATCTATTTCCCTGAAACTTAAAGTGTACGTAGTTTCAGGGACGATAAATCGGTCTAGCTAGATTTTATTAATAGAAAACTATTTTTAACTGAGTTTTCAGGCATTGAAAAACTATACCTAGAATATAAGGGTAAATTTCGCCACCGCTGTCAAAACTAAAAAAAAATAGCTCAAATGGAAATCGGTTGCTTCAAAAATCCGTGTAACCCCAGTTCAAATCCAAGTGACAGCAGAAGAAATATATTTTTACTTTTTTTTTTAATGTTAATTTTTACAGTTTATTTTTTTAGAACCGAGCTAGGCGCGGTCTCCCAGATTATGTGTATAATGTTCGTAATTGTATATACACTCATCAAAAAAGTGTAAGCAACATGTACTAATTTAAATTTTAGGATGGTTCTTCACATTATAACGTTGTATTTTATTTTTAAAATAATATATTTAGGGTTCTATGATGTAAAAATAACAGCTGTTGTCTTTATAAGTTATTTTAATAACAGAAATGAACAATATTAGAATATACTGTAGAAACTAAGATACAAAGGAAACTAAACTTTTTTTTTACAAAATGAAATTTCTAAAGAAAATGTATTTATTGTGAAAGAATGGAACAATTTAATACAAAGTATGGTCTCCTCTGCTATTCAGAACTTGTCGGCAACGATTATTCATTGGATTAATGAACTGTTTATGTCATCTTGCGGTATTCGCTTCCAATGGAATTGTAGCAAATCCTTCAGCTGCTGGGTTGTTGTCGCTCCGTCCAAGTCCTTCAAAACACGTCTCTGGAGCATGTCCCATGCGTGCTCGATGGGGTTGAGATCTGACGATTGTGCAGGCCAGGGCAATACCCGGATATTCTCCGTTGCCGGGGTTCGGACTGGTTCGCCGAGCTGTATGTGAACGTGCATTGTCATGCATTAACCTAAAATCGGAGCCAAAGGTTTGTGCAAATGGGTAGACATAAGGTCTGAGAATATCCTCAATGTAATTTTTAGCATTAATGTTTCCATTTACAAAAACGAGCTCAGTTCGCCTGTTCTTCATAATACCCGCCCATAACATAACTGTTGAGCCGCTGTATGGATGAACTTCCTGAACGCACCTGAGCCTTTCAGTATTTCCGGGCCGACGATACACTCGTACCCTTCTTGTATCAGGCTTAAACCCGAATCGCGACTCATCGGAAAACATAATTTTATCCCATTGTTCCTGGGTCCATGTTATGCGTTCTCTACACCATTCATATCGACGAGCGTGATTCCCGTGACGTATCGGTGGGCACCTGATTGGACATCGAGCTCTTAGGCCGTACTCATGCAGTCGATTTCGCACAGTTTGAGGACTTACATCAACACCACTTGAAATTTGTAGCCTCAAACTTATCTCTCGAGCGGTTAACATCGGCTGGCGTTTTGCAGTCAGTTGTATGTACCGGTCTTGCCGAGTTGTTGTACTCCTTTTCCGGCCTGGATGCTGTTCAGCGGGTTCTCCTGTATTATTGTAGCGCTGCCAAAAGACGACAAATAACACTTCTATGAATACCAAAATGTCGAGATACCTGAGATTGATTACTTCCCGCTTGCAACATCCCTACAGCTCTTTGCATTTCATCTGCCATCAAATGACGTCGCTTCATGACGTAAAGAATATCTAACAATCCAATTTTGTCGCTAACTTTATTTAAATGGTTGGTAAAATTATAAAATCAAGACTAAATGTAGCGATTAAAACGCACTTAAATTCAAACAAATTCGCAGTCATTTGAATTTTATGAAAAACAAAACATAATCAAATATTTTTTTTACAACCAGCCTGAATGTCATCAATAACAAAAAAGTTTACTTACCTGCGCACTTTGTTTGAGTAAATACTTAGAAATTAATTAATAAAAATGGTAAAATTTGTAATATCACGCATGTTGCTTAGACTTTTTTGATGCGTGTATTAAATTATAGCCATATCAGCCTGATTATAATATTCACAATACTTACTGTATTATCCGGAGGAACAAATTATATGTCAATTTTTTAACAAAGAAAGGCAGATGATCTAAGAATGTTTATAAACAAATTTTGAAAATGACGTTAAAAGATGTCGCTTTAAACCAATAGGATCGCACTATAGAGATGTCGGGAGAAATATGTTAATTTCCTTAAAGTTCTGGGATTATTCTATGTAATTCATAAAGTTTTAGTTTTTTTCGTATGATTAAAATCATAAACTGAGCTATCACTAGTATATTATAAAAAAATGAATAATGGTATGAAAAATAAATTACAAAGAAGATACATGTTACATAAATTATTAATTTTAATTTCAGAATCGCTTCAAGTTTGTAAGATAGACCATCATTGTATAAGCAAGCATCGAAATTGTAAAAAAGTCTCGTATCTAAAAAGCGTGGGACTTTATCGCTTATGCAACGTTATTTAACATTTAATGTGAAAGATTTTTGCACTATCATACCAACGTCGTTTCATAAAAGGCAATTCTTACGTGAATCTATGCATGTTTTTATGTATTTATTTATGGTAAATCATTTGAATTCGTTTGACTCGATTTTGTATTATAGTGGAGAATTTTAGTTGGTTGTTAAGATGAGATAACTTAGTGATTACACAATGATCGACGTAGATGCAAATCCTGTAAAGAGCTTCAGAGCTTAAGTGATGGCAACATGATGGCTTTTTTCCACTCGTCTTACTAGCTACATCACTCTTCAGCGATTCACACATGTGTTTCCTTCTGCGTTTGAGAAATAGTCTCTTTCTACAGATTTTGGTTAAATCAGCAAATATGAAACGTTTAATTTATTATTAGAATGTATAAGTATAAATAACATAATCAGGTTATGTGTACTAAAATATATGAGTGAACGTTAACTGACAGTAAGTACTTACAAAGGATCTCTTATTATTTACAAATTACGCTTTAATCCATTACAGTGGTATTAAATACCGCCAACTTATAGAAAAAAACCCTACATAGTAGTTACCATATACAATATAAATAGTATAATACTTTGTCAACATTGCGTTATGTGGATTCGCATTTTTATTGTTATTTTTTTGTTAATGATGTTCTTAAGAATTTTTCAATATTAACTCGGGCATTAATTAGTAGGTATTGTCGTGTGCAAGCGCAGTGAAATCCGTCGGCACTGATCACGCTAGAGAAATTGTGATGGTCATACTGTCTAATTACGTTCACGACAAGTATTCAACTGCAAACATGGTTTGTCCGGTCGAGTAAATAAAAAGTAAGTTCAGCTTTAGTTATATTCACGTATGTGTATGCGGATATCTAATAATGTAATTTGAAGATTGACTTGCAATTGTTTTCGAAGTAAGACGTGTGTCAAAACCAGCGCTCGTTGTAGCGATTATTTCATTACTAACAAATAAACCAATGTGTATTGAAAATAAAGCTACATATTCTAAAGAAAGGAATATGTAATATGACATAAAATTAATAATTAAGCAGAAAAAACATAGAAAATAATGAAGAAATATTGCTGTGAAAGCAAATCCTATCAATATTTAATTTATTTAATACCTTTATCTCGTTTCCATGACCGAACTACGCGCGCTGGGCTTCGAAACCACGCTTTTACGGTACAACCTATCTGGCCATGAATTAAAATATATCGCATACCTTTGCTTTACTGTGAAGCTGTGGAACTAACTCTATCTATCAGTGTGTTCCCTCATTCCTATAAAATGGGGTGTTTCGAGTGCCACGTGAATAGACATTTACGCAGACGGACATTACAGGTGAACGATCGTTCGTCTCTCTGTTTTAGATTTTTTTTTTTTTTTATATATTTTGTTTTACTCTGCAGACTCTTGGTCCGCACCTTTTTTTTGCTTATATGTAGTTTTTTTTTTTAACGTAAAAATCGTATCCGTGAGCATATATATATATATACATTATTATTAGTAGTAGTTTATTAAATATTCACTGTTTAATTATTATTAACTTTTTTTTTGTTTTAATTTCGTTATTGTTTTTATAGCGCTTGCATTTCCATTCTTTATGGCCATTTTTAGGTTGTAATCCACAATATCTCGTGCCGGAGCGTCCACGGCCCGACGAATGAACCTACTTATCGCGTCGTCAGTCACGTCGGTATAGTAGACACAGGTGTCGGTGTGCCTAGATATTGCCACTATAGCATGTGAAACGCTATCGTGGATTTGTACCCTTCTGCTCTTTGTTTGCAGGATCACCACCGATTTGAAGGTGTTTTAGATTATACTGTGTTTATTATCAGGCACAGGGTAGTCAGTTCGCCGTGCTACAATAAAGAAAATATTATGAACGAGATGGATGTTTGTTACTCCCTTATGCAAAGACTACAGAATTTTGTTGTCATAGACTTCACGATAACATAGTTTATACATACAGAATATAATTTATAAACCTCCAACAACGATATATCGAGTTAGCTTGAAAAAATCTTGCCATCTGAAAGGTATCTCGGCGTGGGTTACAAAAACCGTTGGAGGTATCGAAGATAATTTATGATGTCATCATTTATAATAAAATTAACGTAAATGATGTCGTAAGTGGCTGTTAGTATACTATAAATGTTTACGGTCTGATAGTTAAAATGCCACCTCTTAGTTTTTGACTTCCCAGACAAATTTCTTTTCTCTCATACTTAGTTGCGTTGTCGTTAAAATTACAATGACTTTTGATAGATTTGACACATGTTTCAATAACTCATATACGTATATATAGATAGCTTAGCTTAGGTTAGCTCAGATAGGTCGCGATTTTTGCACAAAACAGGCCGAGGTGTGCCGTACACCCTTGAGTTAGTCGCCCAAGTCCCAAATCGGCTGAGTGCCTTTAGCGCTTGCCTCAATAGTTCGGTGAAGCTGTGAAGACCTTTTCAGGTCAACAGCGTTTTCATATCGAAAAAAGAAGTAAAAAAAAAATAACAAAAAAATAAAGACGATGTTAAAATACTCTAGTTTTTAGTCAAGTATTATTATGGCTCTTCTTTGAAATTTAATATTCAATAGTGAAGAAATTGAAATACGATTCCCTTGAAAGTATCCTTTCCAGTAAAAAACAGTCTGTTCATAAAGAGCGCAGTTTTGATAGAACAAACACAAAAAAATATATATATATAACTGAAATATGAACCTTTTAAATTCGGTTAAAAATTGATCATTAAATGTTACAAGATTTATGAACTGTAGTGATTGTATTTGACTCCGGTAGGTACTATCAAGCCCTCTGTGGCATTACCAATCTAGGTGAAGGTTCGACGCTAGGTCCCCGGACGCCGGTTACTTGATTACATGCAATTATATCTATCGTACTCATCTTGCATATTGTCGCTTATTTGTGCACACTAATTGTTATAACAGCAGGAAATCTGTCATACTAAATGACAATCAAAACGCGAGATAATAGAATTCTAAATTGTATGATATATACACGTACCTACTATATGTTTCAAATGCCAAGATAATTGTCAGATAGCCATGTTATTTCGTTTTTTAATGCAATTTCATTAAGAAATTTGCATTTGGGAAATTATAATGTGTGAAACATATGCAATATATCATGCTTACACAGATTTATAAAAAAGAAGAGCGTGAGTACACACGCGGTAGAAGTGAAATTTAGTATTCTGATTATTTTTTACGAGAACGAGATAAATATACCATGGAGATGGTAGAACATTAGTTTTTGACATTTTTTGTAATATTTTAGTATGCATTATGAATCTAATCATTACATATTATTAAACAAAGTCCTTTGCCGTGTTTGTCTGTTTGTTTCTGATTAACTCAAGAACTACTTACTGAACGTATTTTTGATGAAGTTTTCACCGGTAAATAAAATGATTCACGAAAAAGGATTAGGTATATTATTTGTGTAGGTTTTTTTTTTGTTATCAGAACGGAACAGTGTCCGCCAGGCCCTCTGTATAGTATAATTTTTAAAAGTGCTCAATAGTTACTACGATCAAACAGAAAATAATGTCCTATTCATGTCAACGTTTCTCTCTCTTACTCTTTCCCTCTCTTTGCATATACTTCAAGGATAGCCAAACCATAAGGAAACGCATTCTATATCATTCTCTCACAGCCTGAAACTACACATTAACTATCTTTGTTTGTTCCATAAAATTCTATTCACACCATACCAAAAAAATACACTTCCAAATACAAAGGTTATCTTATATTCAGACTATATTTTTTATATATTTAGAATAACGCGATGAGTCCTTGCTCTATTAATCTGAAATATGATAACACAAAAGATGTGCTTAATTTAGAGATATATATGTCTTACAAGCGGTTGCCCATGACTTTGGTTGCACTTGCATCTTTATTAATACTGTAAATGTATGTTCTATATGTGTAGATCTAATGGTGTATACAACGCAAGCCGAAATTGATTCTTTTAGGTTACCTGAATATTTATCGTTGTTTATCTTAAAAGAATATTTCCTTAAAATGCTCAATTATAATATACATGTAATTCTATATAAATGATATTATAGTACATTTTGTCAAAATCCGTCCAGTTATTCTTGCTTGAACGTAAAACAAAAATTTATTAATTTCTCATAATCTTACTCACTTCTAATATTAACAAGATATTATTGTAATTAAGTTATATATTTCGTTATTTGTGATAAAGATAAACTTTGTTTGTTTGTGGTAGTACAATGTGAGTGAAATTAACGTGGAGGCGATTATCTTCACATTTGAAATGTATTATTCAAATATTTTGTCCGAAACATGGAAACAACTTATGGCTGTAACCTATTGCATCATGAAGTAAATTTCTCGACGGTTAGTTTCCTAACAGCTTCAACAACTCCCACCTGAATTCAGATATAGGACGTGAAATTAATACCGACTTTGAGATTGGTTCAATGTTTTATTTAAAACTTTAGGTAGTCAACCTTGTTGTTGGCAACTTTTCACTTTTTCTCTGTGAGATAATTTTTTAAATAAACAAACTGTAGATAAACCTGCATCTTTCTAGTTTTTTTTGTTTAATTATTTTTTTCTAAGTAAATATGTTTTTCATTCCAGGTGGAAGAAGGGCGACAACGCAGACGAGCACAAACGCTACAAGAGACTCCCAGCTGCTGTCGCTTCTTGCTGCCAGGAGAAGACAACTCCTAAACGAAAGACTGACCTTGCATATCAACACAATAGCTTCATTAGCAAATAAGCCTAACAAGTAATGTTTATAATTTACTTCTACACCAAATGGACGTGGAATCGTATTTGCGCCTTATTCTATATTATAAGCTGTGCTTATAAAAAATATAGGGGCTGTTTATCTGGGCTAGTCTCGGAAGCATTTGTATCAGTTTTGATAAGAGTTTACTTGTGCATAGATGATGTTTCATTTATTGTCTAATTTATCATGCGGTTAGGTAGTAATGATAAAGTTTAACAGAAGTAATTTAAAATCAGTAAAATTCTTATGGACTATTACAACAATAAATACAAAAGGAGAATTTAAAAATTACCCACTATAATTCTGAATTAAATACTTCGTTTAGAATAAAGTCGCATGCATAAGCTAGACTATATATTATAATTTAATGGATTAAACTCATCAGGAAACTGTAGATTTGAAATGTTTATTCCTTTGTTATTAGTTTAAGCGTGTTTTATACAACTTTGATACGAATATGAATATATTAACTCCATCGGAATGCGCGATCTATATTAATATTTAATGATGTAGAAAAACAGCTTTATAGACAAAAAAATCGAAGCGTATTTGAATCACATATTTTATTATCCAAAATGCAATTACGGTAGGTAATGACGTACTTTAATATGCGGTTCTCTGGATCTATATACCCATATATTAATGTAAAAGAGATGTAGTTAATACATGAAAAACCTATAAAGTTGTAAGTACTGTCTATGATAATAAACAGTATGTTGATATTGGAAAAACAACTCAACCAAAAAGTAGGTGTCGGTCATTTGCTTCATCGAAAATGCTGAAATAAATATCCACAAATATTATAACTTTCTCAACCCTCAAAATATTTGTAATTTAGTAATCCGGGCAATGACCTTCATAGCCTTAAGGTAAATGCATTCCTATAAGATGTGGGAGAAAAAGTTCTTCATGTACGATTCTACAGTACAATAGTGCATTTAGAATTCCCTGCAGTGCAATATTTCTAACTACACTACATAATAACTTTTAAACGTGGGCTTAGAATATCGGTTACACAGTAACAATTGATTGTTTCAGTTGATATAAGTAGATTGTTTGAACATATATTTAGTCCTCCTTTCCAACTGTCGCCTCTGTCTAAAACCATATTTACTTTAAAGCAGATAATTTGTATATTTTGTTTCATATTTATTTACATTAAAAATACTTCAATATTATTTTATGTAATCAAATACATAGTTATGATAATTGATGAATACAAAATCTTTTTTATATTTTCTATATTCTTCTTAATACTATTAGATACTTCTAAATGCAGTCTATTTAATTTTAAAAGTTGATTGAAAAGTTGAAGAACTGATTTCATGACTTAAATTAAAAATTAATGTATATTTTCACAGAACCAATACAACATTTGCCCAGCTGGAAGTAAGAGACGCAAATAGCTCTATAGTGAAGAGGCTAACATTTGATAACTCAAGTAATGATTTAACACCGGCATTAAAACTCATTACATCCGATGGCACGAAAGAATTACGACAAGAAATAAAACCTCATGAAATTAGACATTTATTTATACCAAGAATATATCAAGAGAATAGAGGTAGAGCGGGCTTTAGAAGAAGAGATCCCTTCGTTGTAAATAAAACAGTGACAGTCACTGAACCTAGTATAGTTTATGTCCCACCAGACAAATTAGACGATACAGAAAAAGATGATTTAGATCCTGATGAAGAGTTTCAGGTTGATGAATCGAACCACGGATTATATTTACTTAATTATTCTGATACGGAAAATATTACATTAAACCCTAATGAGAATAAAACTACGATAAGTAACGAAATAAAAGAAAATACTACGTATAGAATCGAAACTACTACACTAATCGATGATATTAAAGAAAATATAACTAAACAAGATGAAAAAGATAAAGAAGAAACACCAGAAATTAACATTATAGCAAATAGTACTGACATTAAAAGTACTCCACTAATAAAAATTGACACAGAAAACGACAAAAACCAAACGCTGTTTATATCTGATGAGATTTATAATCATTTTAGGCCATTAGATTCCGAATTGCCTGTTGAGGAAATGGCACCTTTCATATATTTTGGCCAGAAGCTTGGTGGACCAGCAATTAATGATAATTTGACAAATTCACCATCTTTGTCTGCTTCAACAAAATCTGTGAATTTTATTGCACCGCCACCTGATAAAAGAAAGTTTAATTCACGATATTCTGTAACTGAAAAGTATAAAACCACAAATGCTAACGAAGAAGAAATCAATGAAGATATGGACGTGTCTGTTGTTAAAAATATAATCGAGAAGAATAAAATAAGGAATACAGTGAAAGGTCCTGCACCAGCCCGCCATGTTGGTTTAGTTAGTTCATATAGAAAGTTTTCAACCACAGTTTCGCCGATAACAAAACCTTTTAGTACTTCACAATTAGATGTTACCAAGCCAGTGGCACCAAATATTTCACAGATCTCTATAGACAAAACTATTGAAAGTAACAAAACAAATTCGTCTATTAATAGCACAGAGCTAATAAGTAAATTTGCTTTCAACAACGTAACAAAAGATGCTCTAGACAAAACGAATACTAGCACGACAAGAAATTTTACTCGAAATTATTTCAATTTAAGACGAAGACCATCACGAGTACCTATATTATCGAGTACAGAAATTTTGCCTACTGTCAACGCAAATAGCACAACAGAGAAAACTTCAACAACAGTTTATACGGCAGTTGTAACATCAGTATCCATTACATCTTCTATGAAAGGACAGAACAAAACAGAAGGTGCTGTAAAAGATATTGACAATAGTACTCTGGCCACCTTAGAAATACCGGAAGACAAAAATACGAATATATCAAAAGCTATATTGTTAAATGATACTGAAACAACAACAGTACCCCCATCATCTATAAGGCCTTTAAGACATAGAATAAGAATAAGAACTACGACTACTGAAGGTAGTCCGAATTCTTATCCCACTGAATCTCCCAAAGCGAGTGAATCAACGAGACATTTAATAAAGAACGAAACTATATCGAGGATAACCGATAAATTAGCAAGTATATTCAATTCAAACGAATATGGTAATACAACAATAATAAGTACGATAAGACCTAAGACCCTTAGGCGTCGGAGACCCACGACGACAACCACTTTACCTACAATCACTTTAAGTGAAAAGATTATTCCGACTACTGACACCGCGGCACCATCAACTCCATACACAACGACGCAAACAGAAATAACAACTGCCTTTAAACCTTTCATTGTAACGTCCAGGACGTCATCAGAATCACGTACTAAGCCTATTCTGGTTTCAACGAATACATCAAAACTCGACGCAAAAGGAAATGTATCAGTAGCTAACGATAACAGTTCTCAAAATGAAGAAGTTGTGATTGAAGCAGAAAAAACCTATACTGCTTCTTACGTACTGGCAGGATTAGGGTTTCTTCCTGTTGCAGCGATAATCGCTTTTGTTTTAAGAAATGTACTTAATAAGAAGACAAAAGAATTAGAAACGGAGTATGAAGGTTATTATGATGAAAGTGAGATAAAAAAAGAATCACCCATAACTCCAGTAGCTAGACCTCCTCTACCAACTCCAAGCAAACCAGATCAAAAATGGGAGTTTCCTAGGAATAAATTGAGGCTACAGACTTTGTTGGGACAAGGAAACTTCGGACAGGTGAGTACTAATTCTTTAATTTCATTTTTAAGCTTTCTATGTAACAATTGCCCTATATTGATTCTGCTATTATAGAACATTTTGCCTTATCGTAAATCTAAAACCTATTATAATGACAGTACATTTAATCTGCTGCAGAGTTATACATATTTAGCTAATATTTTATTGTTAAAATTATGATTAAGTTTTGAATAAACTAACTCTATGATTTACTGAAACGTGTATTGTTAGAAATATAGCTGAACGATTAATGAATGATTTACAGGTATGGAAAGCAGAGGCAGACGATTTAAACGGACACGATGGCTTGACGCGGCTCGTGGCAGTAAAAACTATAAAGGAAACAGCATCGCAGAAAGAGAAACAGGAGCTTCTACACGAGATATACATCATGCAGAAAATTGGAACACATCCGAATGTTGTAACATTGTTGGCTTGTTGCACTGAACAAGGTAAAATATTTGAATCGAAGTATCGACTTCAAAGCTAAGATTCCAAGTATTTACTACATATTGTTTTGTTCACAGAACCTTATTTATTGATAATGGAGTATGTGATGTGTGGAAAGCTTTTGACTTACCTCCGTGAGCGGCGATCCCGACCTGACCGTTTCAGCGGCAGCGGATCTTTAACTTCACGAGATTTGACGGTTTTCGCTTATTGCGTTGCTAGAGGAATGGACTATATCGCTTCTAAAGGGGTAAACAAACATTAACTTTTATTTAATCGTATGGCTAAGTAGAGTATTCATCTTTTTTTAGCGTCGAATGATTGATTACTCTATTTGTCGTTGCGAGGTTCAATTTATGTGGAACAGTGAAACGGTCAAAAATGTAGCACTATTTGGCAGCACCCGGAGGAGCACGTGCAAAGAAATGAGAGGTACACTTTCTTCGGACGCGAGTAACATAAGCCCCCCAAAGTGACATTAGCCCTTATCAGTCAACTTTTCTATATTGTAGACTGTGGTCCTATCCAAAATTTGTTATTCTCTCTAGTCTCTAGTCTCGCTAGTCTCTTATTTATGGCAGGAATTGTTAGAAATTTGGAATATGGTGCATTGGATCAGAATATAGTATAGAAAGATAATTTGCTTTGGAAGAAGATGTAGGTAATGGCACTGCCACGGTCGATCATTCTAGAGTATTAGCCAGTCGTGTATTCAGTAAAATAATGTTGTTTTTAATGATTTTGCTGTCTATATTTCGAGTTTAACCATATAATTTCCTATTAACATTTCTCTCAGTTCACCATCCCGGTCATATGACTTAAAAGAAACCTGGATATCTTTTCAAAATAATCTTAAGGACTGTATTTATAACAAATTTACTAATTGGTAATAATTTTCAGATTGTCCATCGTGATCTTGCCGCTCGGAACGTGCTGGTGGATCACAACAAGTTGTGCAAGATTGCAGATTTTGGTATGTCTCGTTGTGCGGGCGGCGGGGCGCGGGGCGCGCGGGGAGCGCTCCCGGTGCGGTGGATGGCTCCAGAAGCACTGCTCTACAATGTCTATAGCCATCATACTGATGTCTGGGCATTTGGGATACTCCTTTGGGAGATTGTAACACTTGGTAAATTATTTTTCTTCTTTTTAACTTTAAAAGTTTGCTGTTGTTCGTATGAATTTATCAAATATTTTATATTATATATCGAGTTGTTTGCCGGTTCTTCGCGATGGCTGGGTTGTTTTTAATCGGTGGTAGTTTAGACCTTCAGAAGCACCTTCTCAGAGTATAAATTAAATAAAGTATTTGTAATTTTGATTTCAATATAAGTCAGAATTTTTAGTATATATATTTTATAATGGCACGGGCATAGTAAGGTACAACAATTACAGAAAAATGATAATGTTTCATTTTGATCTAAAAACAAGGCATTTTTTAAAGTTAATACGTTTGAAGTTGTTAAAGACTTTTGTTAGCCCTTGCTAATAAATTTTTTCGCGGTGTATTAGGAATCACCATTAGCGTTTTCCTATACCAAAGAACCCAAGTCCAACTCTTGAATGGAGAAATGAATATAAAAATAATGATAATAATATCTCAGAATTATTTAAAAAAAATATGGCTTTACAACACGGAATTATAAAATTTCCGGAAAGTTCTTATCATTAAAATTCTCTTAACTCTGATTTACTGATTTAATTTAAAGTTGTCAAGAATTTTGTCAAGCTCATACTTCTAAAATAATGTTTTGGTTTTTATAACGACATAGTTTTTTCATGTTTCTTTGGATGGGTTGAATTGGATTTTATGAAATGAAAATTTGTAACGAAGAAGATATAACTATAAATGTGTAGATTAGTTTTAGGTTGTGAGATAATGAGTTAGTAGCTTAATGTGCTCAAAATATATATAAAGCGAAAAGGAGAGTAACATTGAAATCTATAGAATATTGTTTTCTATTGGATCTTAGTGACTATCATCCACTTTTAAAAAATATCCTGTGTTGTGAATTATTGAAATTGTTAATATACATTAAATATTACTAATATTAATGCCGACAACTAATGTTTACCATTTCCATAATCTGTTCATCTTATTCTCCAAGTTATCAAAATACTAAGAATACTATTAGAAATTTAAATGTGAAATACACACAACTTTTTTTTCTTCCAGGATCAACGCCTTATGCGGCCATGTCTGGTAGGGAAGTTTTAGCAGCGGTCACAGAAGGCTATCGGCTGGAAAGGCCTCCACATTGCAAGCCGCAACTATACCGAGCTATGCACTCGTGCTGGCACGCGGACCCCTCACAAAGGCCGAGTTTCGCGTCCCTGAAGGGTCAACTTGCTGAGCTGCTGGACAACGAGCCTTCTGAAGGGAATTACGTGGACCTCGACTCCTTCTACCAGGAGTCATCCGTGTATAGTGATCCCTCGGCGATCATTAACGATGACGAAGGACTCTCAGCAGAATATGACAGGGAACGACGGTGTTTCAGAGAGTAAAGTTGTTTTATTAATATCAATATAGTAATTATCATTCGTGCGTGTAAATTAGGATGGCGGAAGACGGAAGGAGGAAAAATATGTTAGTTTATCATGTTCTAAAAGCTCCTTACAAAGTGCAGCATATAGAAATTAAGAAGTCGTTCATAATTGTTAAAAATATACAAAACCACCGAAAAAAATTAGAAATTTTTGTTGATTACATTTTAAGAGTGAAAATCGTCTCGATTATTTTTTTGCATCTCTCTAGCTTTATTTCTACTTTTTAGTATATCAGATTCGAGAAAAAATATAAAAGGTTATTATTATTCATGTTCAGAAGTCACTCGAAAAGGTGAAAACTTAAAAAAATCTTGAACGACCTTTAAATATTAACATATCTACTTGAAAATCTCAGGATCCTGATCATTTTATTGACTTTTGGATTGGGCTCTTAAAACATAATAAACTAAGTTATTTACAGAAGGGACTCAAAAAAAACAAATATTGGTTCTTTGGACCAACCTAATTTAAATAAATCTATTACTTTTTTTCGAATTATTCTCCATAAATATTGAATCGGTTGTGACAAAACCTTTTAAGTACTATTTAAGTTACACATACCGTTATACTTTCCTATCACTTTGAAAAAATTGATGATAACATGTTCTTAATAGAGTCGTCTCTTGGTCATACAGTAAAAAAAAATCATGTACTGGCATGCTGTATTGTAGAATTATATCTTTGACTCGCTATATTACCTAACTGACCTCATTTAAAATAATATATATAAAATAATAATTATTATAATATATATTTTTTAGTCTATTTTGGTAATTAACCAGTAGATTATTACTGCCATTATCAAGTGGGTTATGACGATACAAATTTCTTGCGACCATTTCAATAAACTAACAGATGGTGGCGATCATATTAGAAATTTTCAGGGAGTTTTAGTGGTAAATGAGAATCCATGCTCCGTGGTATTGTTTCCCATTCACTTCAACTTGTAAATTAACCGAACTATATTACGTTGAACTTCACCGATATCACAAAATATCATCATTATGTAAGAAACCTACTGTAGGGCTATAGGCCTCTTCCCGAAGAAAGGTATGGTAAGGAATCACCTCGCTAGCCCACGACGTATTGGCGATTTTAAACTCGAAGTCATTCACAGTTATATGTTTTCTCTCAAACGGTAACACTATAAGAACATTTATTAGGTTCAGATTTCCTCACGATATTTCTTATACTGTCAGCCGATACTGTTATGTAATGTACGTGAATTCCGAAAAATTTGTTGGTACATGCTGGATTGCGGATATCGGATTACTATTTCAACGGTCAAACCACTAGTCTACCACGACTTTTACACAAAATTATTTGGGATACCAGTATATCGTACTAAATTCACTCGTCATTTAGATGCTTCTATGTTTTAATAAAGTCTTGGTAAGGTTCTCACTAAAAACTGTTTGTTATTTTTATGATTTTTTGTGAGAATAGAATAACTGCATTATCTTGTTATTTAGTATTAGGTTCATATATAATATATTATTTTTGTTTTATGTATAGACATTTGATATACGCCGTGTGGGTATAGCTCTAACACTATGTAAATAAATAAATATAGAACCAAATAACATAAGGTTATAAACAAAATATAAAATACAATACACGACATTCAAAGATTCCATCAAAAACTACACGTATAAATTATGATGACGTGTTCCAGATTGGCTCCCAGTCCGGCTAAGTTCGAAAACCGAACGTTTAATCTACGCGACGAGGAGTTGAGAAACAAATTTGGCATCGGAACACCGCGTATGGGCGGCTTCGGGATCAGGGACCTTCCTTTCAACGAGAGAAACTTCAATGAGGGCGAATTCAACGAGCGAAACTTTACCGAAAAACCTTTCAACGAGCCGAACTTCACCGAACGTAAAGACGGGAAACTATCGACGTCCAGCTTCCACCGGGAACGAGAGAGGGAGAGGGAGAACCCGCTGGTCAGCAGGAACAGCTTCAACGGGTTCCCGAGAATAGGGACCAGAGAGAACCACTTCCAGATGACGCCGGACGGTCGGAATAAAAGGGTGTCTGAATTTGAATGTGACATTTGATTAGAATTATTTGAGTTACTGATGACTCATAAGCGCCCTGTGACGTTCAAACGACTTGACACATTTTTTTTAAATTAATATTTCTGCTGACTCTTGATCCGTTTAGTGCCTTCGTTTATTTCATTAGTTATAACAAAAGTAGTTATAGTTGTGCGCAACTATTGTTATTATTTTGCTTAACACGTTCACGCCGGCGCGTACCACCGGTGGCCCGCACTAGAGCACTAAAGGTTAAATTCTCATTATTTATAATAGCACAATCGAATACGTACCACCAGTGGTACGCGCCGCTAGAAGAGACAGTCTAGTGCGGGCCATCGGTGGTACGCGCCGGCGTGAACGTGTTATTAATTAATTTATATCTGATTTTTAACTAAAATTGTTACCTTCATGCAGCTACAATATACATTTTTTAAAAGCTATTTATTTGTCACATGAATTTTTGTTAGATAATAATTTATGCTTGACAACTCACTATGAGAGAAATGATTATCAATTTTATTAAGCCAATATGGCGTGAAAAAGTAAATATTTGTCTGTTTGATTGTTTTAGGGCGCTTTCGTCAGTATGCAGGGTTGGTAAATTGTGTATACTTATAAAAAGTGTTTAGAGTTGACTACATAATGCAATTATATTTTGAAAACGCTAAGACGCCACCTAAGTCTTTTTATGTTATGCTATTTTTAATACAACTAAAGAATTCATTAGACATCAGATAAAGAATAATTATCAATGGATTAAAATAAAGCAGTAATTTGAAAAGACATTTTTACATATAGTACAGTAGATACAGTACAGTACCTATCGAAAAGATCTAAAAAACCAATCAGGTATTAACTGTTTTTGTTAATGTCAAATATATAAAGCAATTATATAAATATTATTTTTGTAATTAGTTACATTTATTAATTGACAAAGAAATTGTTTGTTAGCTGCCTACAACTCAGCTTACGTCAGTTAGGCTTTTGGCATATCTTGGATATAAAGGCATTGTTAATTACTTGCTTTTTCCTTGCTCTGAAAGTATTCGCCTAGACATTTGAATTCCCACAAGAAAAGTAAGAAAAATAGATAAGGAACACATTGACATTAAATAATTAAGAAGAGAGTTCAAAACCACTTTTGATGAGTATAGACATTTTAACGTTATTCTAAGTATATATTTTTTTTATCCAGTAATAAAATGACTGAAAATAATTTAAAATATTTTTTTCGTCCGAAAGAATTGAACTGATTGACGATTAAGCGTGCGATCTACTTGCGATCATGACATTAAAGTGAACATAAACAAATCGATCGATGAATGAATTTGTTATTGTATTAATTAGAAAAAAAACTGTGCATATTTGTAAATAATTGATTTTTATTTTATTAATTTATAATGAAAACGGTGTTTGATATTAAGCACGTATTGTAAATATTATGTATTTTTTTTTATAATTGAAGTGTTGATTTTGTGTTATTTTATGATTGTAACATTAGATATATATGTATTATAAATGCACAAAAGTTAAATATATATATTGTTATTTTGAATTAATATAAAAAGTAACAGTAAATAAAAAAAATTAACTGTATTTTATACTTTTTAGTGCAGTTTGTGAATTATACGAATCTGTGGTAGATTTTTAAAGTGTATAATCAATACAAAAAATATGCATTATTTTAAACCACATATTAAAAATTATTCGATTATTGACAATCGAGACGGTGCTTTAAATCGATTTGATCATCATATTTGTAAATATTATTTGTAAATTTTCTTCCACTGATATGATCACTATCTAGTCTTGTAACGGTTAATATAATTGTATGAACGTATGATGTTTGGTGTGTTAAAGAAATTTGATTTATTTTATAAGAGAAATTTATTTTATTATAAACAATAAATGAATTAAAAAAATATTTTTGATCTTTTATTAAGGAGGAAAATACGAATAACCAAAAATAAAAATAGGAATAAAGCTGAACGTCGTTGAAATAAAAGTACCTATAAGATAAAAAGTAAATTTATTACCTATTCCATAGTCCACTATTTTACACTATAAATAATAATTATATTTTTTTTATAATTTTGGCAATATTTCACACACGACCATTTATTTGTAAATTTAGCATAGATTTATAGTATCTGAACAACTAATAACCATACATATATAGGTAATCATATAATTAATACACACACAACTAGATATTTCGTATTCCGATGAAGCTGTTAAGGCCTTGCTAGGCCAATAGCGTAGTCAGTTCAAAAACAAAAAATAGGATATTATATTCATTGCACCAAATTCGTATAATTTCTAAATATTTGTAATGATCTTCTATATCACTTGTTGTCAATGAAATGAACATTTAGACGTAGTTGGGAAAGTGTACATCCCAAACATTATCAAAGTCAAATGTCATCAAACATAAATAACGATTAATATATACTCCTGAGGCTGGATTAATAAAGATCGATATGAGAAATTGCCATGAACTTTTTTTTCGGTATAGTATCTGCCTATGTAGGCAACTTCTCACCTGCACATGGTGCACCCTGCTGATCAACGAACGAGGCAATGGTGAGAGGGGGGTGGTAGGGTTTTACAGCCCGACTGGGTCACAACCACCATGTATATAGCGAAAAAGCCCGTCATAGTGACTCGCTTCTGCGCGTCGCGTTTCGGGATCAGCCTGTTCATATCCAGTACTGGGTGACTTTCGTCATTATGGCCGGCATGACAGCGGCGACCGGCGATGGATAATCTGTCTCTCGGTGGTTGCCGATGTTTTTGGATTGTACTATGCTTAACATCAGGCATAGTGCAGTCACTTTGTCGTACTTCTATAAAAAAAAATTAAGAGAGAAATATAGATACATACACAGCATACAGGTACAAATATTCGTACATATGGAGAACATTTCAGTTTTATATTATTACGATAAATGAAGACAGACTTGCTTATGCCATTAAAGAAAAAGGTTGACATAAAGTGTTTATTGTTAGAATGAATGTACGTGTATCGCCATTTCTCGTAAAAACATAGTACTTTAAAATAAATAATTAAGAATATATTTTCTACATAATTAAATTATCCTAAATATTATGATTTACAAATGACCAATATTTAATTATATTTATAACTGACTTATGGAGTATCATTTTAAAGCTACTATTCAGATGAATATTGATAGATATGTCTGCTATCATTATGTTCTTGAAGGGTATTAAAAGGTTCGAGGGAAAATTTTTGGTGAAGATAACTACATAAAATATAGGTATTTTTCAGCGTCATGTTATTTATATTGTAATTTTCGAGAAATCCAACTCTCTAGCTTTATTTTGTAACTATCGATTAAGAAATTAAACGTTCTGCAAAATTTGTAATACATAAATAATAGATTATATTTCTGTATACTTTAATTGCTAGTGATGATTATTTCACAATACAAGAAGAATGCACAGCATCATGACAGACTAACTGCGGTAGTGGAAAAACGTTTAGTTAATTATGTGGTTTGCGACTATGACTAGATACTTTCTTTGTGATCAAGGTATCGAGACGTTTAGCTTCACGCCGGTGGAAATAAAGGGTGTTTTTATATGTGAAATATTTCATAGATGCTCGCAGTATAACTAGTTACGGGACCAACGGTATTGTTATCAATTTCTTAATTACATTTTTATGTGATAAAAATATTTTTTAAATCTAATACGAAAATGAGTTGACCGCTGCATATTGATGATAATAATTAATTTAAGGGATGTAAACGTATTTAATTTTTGATATGTACATAACCCAGTTTTTATATTTTTTAACCAACTTATTAAATTCGTTTATTAATATTGAAATTGATTTGTTAGGTTTATACGTATATGTTTGATGTTACGTACTGTTAACTACTGCGGTCACATTCAAGGTCAGCCATACGAAGGCCGAATCAGATTGGCCTAATGATACCCATTGGTATTTCATTTTATTTATGTATTTATCTAGTGCGTTATGATTACACCTCATATTTTAATAAAAAATAGTAATCTTGATATTTTGACACCTATTTGACCGCGTTTCATTCCCGTTTGTCAAATTTCCAAGTGGCAAATTTTAAACGTGTATCTAAAATGATTTACTACCATCATAGCTTAGATTAAGTGGGCAATATATTTATTAGATCGTGCTTGAGTGAAATTAAAAGGGCGTGTATTTTACCAATATTATTAATTTTTACTGCTTATTGCATTTTTTCCGGGTTTACGAATACCACACTATAGGTTGAATACCTGCCATGGTAATAAACATGTTGCCTTTTCCGATTAGCTGATTTCTATCTAGTAATTACGCCAAATCGTGTAGTATCGTCCACCGTACTTATATTTTTGACACCGTCACAACGACCCTGTTCTAATTTTTCATGTTTCCGTTACCAAATAATGTACCAATGTCACCATTGTTTCTTAAACGCAGCAGGATTACCGTCACGAACAGTGCAGTTATTTTATGATGTTACAAGAAAAAATAGGTACATTCTATTTGGACAACCTGTAGATATAGGATAGCAAATGAATTAGGTATTTCTTAATGTAGTATGGTAAGAGAAGCGGCGTGCGGTTGTTATCGAAAGTGCTTATCATTATACACCGCTGTAACTAATTCCAACTACATGTACTTATAACTTCATCTTTGTATTTTACCTAATTTATACATCTATGTTTTTTTTTTAATTATCTGGAACTGAGACAGTTTAATAATTTGTCATTTGAAGACAAGAGAATGAGTCTTGTGGTCAACATTCGACCACCCAATGGGTCTTTTGGAACTGAGACAGATTTTAATGCAATATGGTAATAGGGTACTTTCGTATGCCTGTATGCATAAATACTTATGTTACCTAATATTTTCTCTAAACTCTCTTTTTATGTGAAAGATATTTTAATTTTCGATTAAATTATTATCTAATGTTAATTATTATTCCCATCAGTTGTAGGACTTTAAAAAACTTTTTTAAAATAATTAATACGAATGTGAAGTAACTTGGTTTAATTGTTACTTCTTCAATCCTTAACTAGTTAATCGTTCGTCATGCGATTCTGCATAGACGTCTATTTATTTGAAGTCCACAGAACTGAGTTCAATAAACAAAAATACACACAAATCTAGCTAAATGTGAACACAGCATGTATACAATAAAAAGACAAAGACATATTACTAAAACAAAGAATAATTTAAATTACATTAAACATTTAAATAATTTTTTCTAGTTGAGGCCAAAGAAACACAAAACCAAATATCAAATTTGAGACGTAAATTATTATAAAAAGAAAGCATGTGATACAAAGGGCAATGTTGGCCTACATTAGTTCTTGCTAATGGCAGATGAAGTGTTTGCCGGTTAAATAAATGACTGCTTATATGTAGGACACTCAATGGTATTTTTTGAAAAAAAAAAAAAAAAAAAATCTGAAGATTCTAGGAAACCGTGTATCAATTTGTATATAAATATTATATCAGCCACCTTTCAAAGATGTCGTGACGGACACAGACAAGGGTACCTTTCTTCAGAAAATAATATTGTTCGATTGTTCATACCTACAGTAATGCAAGAGAAGCGAAGAAATAAACTCACATTAGTATTACAATAGTAGTAAGTATTTAATAGAAATACTTGTGAGATTTGCACAAACACGAATATGATTCTGTAAACTATTTTATTTCTAGAAATTATTATTTTATTATTATACCAGTTTTATATGGTACATAAGGCGTGTGAATTGGCGGGTGGTTACTAATAATGTCTAATATTTTATTAAAATGTTCATCATAAACCTTCACAAATTATTTTGAATTCTGTATAATAAATACTATGTATACAGGTTGACAATAAATCGAAATATTCTAAACTATTTCATTGCAATTGGTACCAATTGATACTCCATTTCAAACAATATAGTAGGAGTTAGACTGCTATATGCATAGTGAAATATTCTCTGCACATCTAGCTACTGCCTAAGCTGCCGAAAATCACCGATATTTTTAAATAACATTTACTGTTATTAAGCGCAGTCTTTTTGCAATCTTAAATTTAAAACTGTTCATCGACAAACGAATCCATTACATAATAATCAATAGAAAGTTTACGTGCATTCATGTAATAAGAATCACAATTCGTGATTTGCAAAAATATATTTTACAGTCACCGTTAAAAACACAAAACGAATATCTCCATGTAACTAACCTATGAACGGTAATAGATAAGTTTGTTTATCGAATGTCTAATTTTTACGCAACTCCATTAGAGTCCATTGTGATAAGTGTCTGTTATCACGTTGACCAGTGCTGACCTTATGAAGGTGAAAGTTGCCAGTTCCGGTATTATCTGACACCTGTACGTTGTATGAGATGAGAGAGTATGTTGCGTGTGTGCGGATCCGCTTGCATTTCACTGGGAAACTATAGACGCAGCGCTCGTGCAAAAGATATCAACGCGCACTGTCTTATTAAAGACTTCAACGCGCGTCGCAAAAAATGTGCCTATTTTAATTTTCAAAGAAGTATTGTGAAGTGTTAAAGGGTGTTATGAAATTGTTTATGATTCTTTTATAAATATAAAAATGGGTTATTTTCTGAGAACATTGTTTTTCGGAGTTTTTTTAATTTCAATAAATGCAGCCGATGATTTTAAAGAATTCGAATACAATAGTGATGAGGTTATGATAGCACAAGAATCTAATCAATACCAGTCAGCAATAAAATCACCGGTTACAATTGTTAAACCAAATGGAGTAACAAATTCTCACCGGCCTCAATATAATTTAGATTCAATAGAAAACGATGGATTGGAGGAGTATTTCTTGCCTACAACTAAACGGACTCTGGTCAAGAATTACAAATGGTCTTCGAAAATACGTTCGGACGGGAAGGTAAGAGATGCTGTGTTACGGGCTTTGGAGAGAAATGATCATGACGAGAAGTTTGCCGAGGTGCTGCCTATCATTAGAGCAATGTCGAATTCACAACGGATTGCGTTAGCATCCTTAGTGGCGAGTCAAGCGACCTCAGCATCCAGGAGGAGTTCGATAAATCTCGCTCAGGTATTAATTTCTTTTTATTTTAAACTAACAAATGTAGGTTCCCCGTTTGCATTTTTTATAAATTATGACAGTATGTATTATCTTCGTGTAACTTTAATGACCTATGCATCGTAGACTTAAGCTCTCAATTTTTCCAACTTAATTGACACATATTTTTATTTTGGACAAATTGGACAGTATTTTTATATATCATTACTTGTGTATTATTTCGATGTATAAGTTATTTTAATGTAAAGTTTTATCCAAATTCGTTCAGTAGTTTTTGCGTGAAAAAGTAGCATCTCATAAATATTGTCATTCATAATATTGATAGCGAATAATACATAAAGACATACAACATAAAGACCTTGATGTATCAAAACAGCTTGTGTAAATAATATCTAACGATAGAATTGCTAATCAACATTTTATACTTAATTTCTTCCCAGTTTTTATCATGTTCAGTTGTTATTTTGCACTAATGAATTTTCCAACTATACCTTATTTAGATGTGTTCGTTTTAGTGTTATATCTTCCATTCGCTTCACTATGCATGATAATCGAACTATATTATGTAAAATGCTACCAATCTTATAAAATATAAAGACAACACAAGATCATGAAAAAAATACAAAAGCCATTACATGACAGACTAAGATCCTGTCAAAAATCTACGGGCTGTTTACAAACCTCGCTCCCACCGGACACGCATAATTATATATAATATATACGTAACTTTCAAGACATTACATTTGCATGCAGTCGGAAAGAAAGTGATCCGACGGTTACGTTGACATGCGATACAATTTATAAGATTGTACTAATTTTGACTAACGATATGGATACGATATTTCATCGATCTAGAATACGTAAACTTTTCTAATATGTCTTATGTTTATTGTTGAATTATTTTAAATATTGAATCACTATATCTATTTGTATATATAATATAGTTAATTACATAAAAAAACCGTTATAAAGAAATGTTATTTGTATATAAATGGTGCAAAGATAAAACAGTTCAGTACCTTTCTGTATTCTATTAGTCAATCGTTTTTTTAGCATTGGTTTTATTAAAGCGTTTGAATGTTACTAATTAAAAAAAATATTGATAACATTGTTTTTATACTACTAACCAGTTGAAGAATTTATTTACAAATCTTTATTCGTTACACTTAACAGCCTTACGTTTAACGACTAGGATATTTGTACCCTTTAAAAAATTAATAATAGTGATACTTTTTTTGTACCTGATAGGTTTTAGTGTCTAACCACAATATCATCTGATGTTTATTACCATATGATCTAATACGGAAAGCACGCTAAACGTATAGGAGGCTGGCTTTCAAGTGGAACTATTGGAACACATTAAACAAGTGTTTCGCGACAGATCTCCAACTCATAGCTAGTAGCTAGGAAGGCGGGCCTAGAAAAGCCTTACTACTATGGTATGGTTTAAGCACAGTGTTTCTCTTCCACAAAAGCTCCAACCCATTTACTATGATTCGAATCTACGTTGAAGCATGTAGTGTACGGACACGCTATCAACTAAACTTCTATAATGATTAGTCGAATTTCGACCACAGGACCATAGTTTTAAAAGAAAACAACATCTCGCGCTAAAGATTTTGCCCTGGTTCATTCTAGAATTACTAAACATATAAATAACTTGACACACATTACACCTAAATTGAGAATAATTTGTAGATTACACAAATAAATTTCCTGCACAGGATTCGAATTCAAAATACTTGACACGGCGGTAACGGTAAGGCGACCGCTTGAAACGCTGCGCTATTTGTGCGATCATGTTGATGAATCTGATTGAAGTTTGAATGGTCATATCTTTTAATACGATAGTACATTTGACATTTGAAAGTGTCTTAATAATCCAACCTGCATCTGTTACACTTCATTTGAGATTTGACATTTACATGTTTTGAAGTTTAATCCTTTCATATTATAAATTACAAAGGCTTGCAATAGTAGTCCGGTGAAGCTGTTAAGACCTTGCTGGGTCAATAAATAGCGTAGTCATTTCTAAAAAAAAAGGCTTGCAATATATCTTGTTATATTAAGTAATATATAGAACAAATTATGACGGTAATTGTCAAGTAAGTTGCGACAAAACGACTACTTGTATATGATATGGAATAACATGGTGCAGTAGTTAAAGTTTAGAATAGTAATTATAAAAAACGCGGTATAGGAAAATTTAGTTTTATATTGAAATCACGGTCTGTGCTTCTCTTTTATAATTTACGCTAGTAGATCCACAGGCATAATTAGTATCATATATTTTTATCTGTAACAAGTTTGTTCAAAATTATATCAAGCGATTTTTTTATCTTAGGATTTAGCACAATATCTAAGTTGTTTAATATGAAAAAATATTGTACGAGTTGTACGGCTCCTCAAGCGCTTCTAACGATAAACGTTTGGTAGGAATATTATTTAAATGTGAAAGTGGTAGCTTAGTAAGCTCCTAACCAACGGAATGTGTTTTTATCATGATGTTTTTCTCATTTTACTAACAATTGTGTGTGTAAACAAGGTTATTAAATATTTTCAACTTAGTAAGGTAGTAGACGAGTAGTCCGTACTAGTGCCAATTTCGCTTTAATAATACTAAGATAGGTTGTAATTTTAATCTAAAGTGGATAGATTATAATAATCTCCACTAGGTTATTTAAAATCTTGCACATATATTTCCTGATTTAATTAACTAAATTTATATTACATAAAACTTTGCACCTTTTAAGAATCATTGTACGCCGCCTATTAGAGATAATACAATACTATATTTAACCTCAGTTTAACTTTTGTCTAGGTAAACAAAATATAAATAAATTAAGTGATATCTATGTTGAGAATAAGTTAAAAGTACTACTAAAATTTATTGAATGGCTATTTTTTAACAGTAATTAATACTTTCATCCTCTGCTTTTATTTCGCTCTTCGCTCTATCCTAAAATACTTTCTAACTTTCCTGTTTAGATACAGTTGCTTTGCTCTTAAAAAACATAGTATGAAGATATATATTGTAAATAAATATGCTATATAATTCAAAAATAGTTTTAAAAATAGTTTTAAAAATCTGACTGCTATATCCAAAGATTAATGTGTTGAAATGAACATAAAGACAAGCATTTTTTTGAGAACCATAATATTAGATAACTAAAAAAAATTAAAAAATTCTTACACATTCCACAATAAAGTTTTTTTTTTATTCTTCGTACACTTGATACTGTTTTTGAGTTCTCATAGAACTTTAATAATATACGATTTGAAGAGATTTTTAAATAGAATGTAAATTCATATTTTGACGAATCGAGCATTATTCTGAACCAGTGATCTATCAGTGAAAATGTACTCCATAATAATTATACTAATCAACATGTCTATTTGACTAACAATAATAATGGAAACAAAAATCCTCTACTAGTCGTTTCACAAGAACGAGCGATTTAATTCGCACGGTTAGATTGTTTTTGTCCTTCCGTTTCTCTGGAGCGGGTTTCGTAATTAGCTTTGGAAAATATTTTAGAACAATACAGTACTAGTTATAATAGAGACAATACATATAATCTACTTATCGTGTCTAACTAACAATGTAATATATCACTACTTAATTGAGTCGGTATAAATTAATTGTATCTGAGTATGTTAACATGAATTATGTACTCGTACACATAATGCTAACACATTCGAGTTACATAAAAACTGAGTCTGAAAAACTGTTGTAGTAAATACATCTATGATTATAATTTATATTTCACTTAATTATATATATGTGTTCTTATTTAATTAATTAAAAATTATTATATTTATTATTAAATTAATGAAATAAATTTTAATTATATGAATTTATATGGTCTCAAATTATAATATAAACGTAATTTTAATTTATAAAACTTATAATCAAACAGTAAATATATTTCATGATATAATTGGTATAAACATTTGAAAGTGGAGTTTTTTCTCAGCCGATCTCGCTACCTATAAATCTTAAGTTAAAAATTAAGTTAACAAGTAGCTGTACCATTGTGGACTATGACGATTGTTGTTAAGCGCTAATTCATAGCAAGTATAATAAATATAACTCTTACAACATTTACTAACTCGCAACATACTTGACTACAAGTTGAAAAGAAGTTTTGTATTGCAAATGCACTGGATTCATACTACAAGATTAGATTTTTGGATCGTACTGTGTTTTACAATTATGTACAAATCGTTATTTCATAGTGTTATAATAAGGATAGCATGCAGGTCCTTGTAGTAATGTTGTATATATTAAGGAGTTTTAATTAATACTTATTTAATTCAATTATAAGAACACTTTTTCATCTTTGTTCATATATCTGTTTGACAACTTTCTTTCTTTTTTATATCTGCATAATGCTAAATATACAACATATTATCTTAATTTTCATATTAATTTGTTTCTTAAAAAGCTTTTAATTTCTAATATTGGCACTATATTATCACTAAATTTAAATATTGTGAAAAGTATCATGTGATTATGCTTGTTTTACAATGCTAATAATTGCATTAGTATTGCATTCCATTAAATCATTGACTTTCCACATCTAAAAATGCTACTAGAATACCCAATTATACAACATATGCAAAAACAGATAGTTATTATTAAAAACCCAATCTACTAAAAATATTTTTTTAATCTTCACAACTAATTTGGATGGAATTTTACATACGAGAGAACATATATTGCACAGTAATAAATGGGAAATAAAATTACCAATAACATTTTAAGATTTAGTAGAAAAAATGAATAATATAAAATTTAATTCTTAACCAATTTTAAAGGAATTTTATGTACGAAATATAAGAGGTTCTAAAATTAACAACAACTTATAAAAATATCAGGTATATGTTTTAAAATCCCTATGATCTTTATATTATAAATATGATATTTTGATTATAAATTAAAAATTATTACACCATAAAAAGGCGCATTGAAACGCTAGCAGTTTTAGTAATGTATACTGCAAGTTCATTTTAGAAAAGTGTGAAAATTTTGCAGTAATAAAAAGCGACCCACTAATCCCGACGTATGTCTAATGAAAACGACGATTGTGTGTCGAAACAATATGATTTAGCTGTTTCGTGTGAACTGTATAGTAGGTGTAAAAATCAGTGGAGTTTCTTTTCATATTGATTTATGTAACAATTTTACCTTTCTTCAAGAGTTCTCGGTAAAATTAATTTACTTAATCTGATGGTAACAAACATACAGTCAAAAAACGGTAGTGACTTTTGAGAGACGAAGATGTACCAGTTGTCGAGATATCAAACATAAATATAGCAAGGTAAGCACTTACATTTGAGCAATAGACATATTTAGCAGATGTTCATTATTATAGAGCATTTTATAAACTCTACCTGACCAGGTATCATTCTCAAGTTGTATCGATCATCAAGTATCTTTAGGTATTATGTATCATGTTGTGTCTTTCAAAACGAGTCTTTATTGAGCTTAGTATATATCGTCTTAAATCGTATAATAATTTAATATCTAATGGTTTTCCAATCAAATGCTAAATGTATTTGATATAAGTGATGTTACACACTTATAATAACTTCACAAGGTCAAGGATTGTGGGATAAAATCTTATGGCTACAGGCTATAGAATAAATGTACATAGAAATCCGAAATTAATAATTGTTTTCCCAAATTTTATCTTTTTCCTTATCAGGTCTACATAAGCTTACATGACAATAGTTACTGTGGACGAATTCTTATCTAAAAACATTTTTGACCTCAGTTAAAAATCACTATAATTACAAGTAATTATTTTACCAAATACGGGTAAAAAAAACACTACAAACATGTAGCGAATAGAACTCATGTTCTGAAAGTTCCGTATTATTTATTAATTTACATAAATATTATCTACATATTATGCTTAAATTCTCCCACGGCTATGTTTCCTTATATACGAGCATTTTATTTTATGGCATACTCTCATAGTAATAAATATAAATTAGTGTATAGTATAGTTCTAGTACTAAAGTAGCAGGAAATAGAACTTTATATTTCGATAGTTGTATGTAAATATCTCGCTTCGTATTGAGTTTTGAAATTAGTTTCAAGACTGTTAGATCCTCTCATATTAGCGTGAAATCTATAGACTTGTATCTTTTTTTTATTAACCCAAAAAATATTCTTTATAGTAGTAGATGACCATAAATCTTCTTATTCGATATTAATATATAATTAATAACTCATTAGTCGATGACAAAAATAGTTTAAACATATGAACAGTCAAACACATGGATAACAATTTAATTCTATAAGAATTCAGTTTTTTACTATGAAAGACGGATTCCTAAAATGGAGTGTAATTCGCTTTCATAGTCTGATAACAAACGCGGCCGCAAGCGTTCGCCATACAATATCACGATATACTTCAGTGGACACGAACTATGCATCTGTAACAATGAATATTTATTATTGTATATAGAAAATCAATATCTAGAAAATATGTTCTATTTGATAATAGATACACGCTGTATATATGTATCCGCGTGAGATATGTCGAAGCTTTGATTATTCTTATAATTTTGTGTGGAACTTAAAATTGATATGTCGAAAATGAGGTCAAATCGATAATGTTTGATTTGGTTCTAGTGTATACAGCAGTTTTAATAACGCTCTGAAATGTTTTACATCATTACAAGTTAGAGCTTCTGCAGATGTTGTATACGATGTCCTAGAGGCAAATAGAAAAGGCATTAATAAGGGTCGATTGATACATCAAGGGTGCCAGACGACTAGCGCCAATTCAGACAACTGCAAGTTTTAGTAACTGTCTCAAATTATATTTAGAAGTTAGTGCTTCTGCGGGTGTTGTATACGATATCTTAGGCGCAAATTGGTGAGGCATATCGTTCGACTAATGACGGGTAAATATGCCAGACGAATTGCATCGATGAGACGATACAATGTTGTTCTAAATATGATTAGTACATCAACCTGTATGTATTACTCATCTCAAGGCCATAAGCCTCTCACCGAGGAAATTATGGGTATAACAACCACGCCATTCCATGAAGTATTGATGATTTCACAAGAAATCGACAGTTCTACATTTTGTTACTTATTATGGTACATAAGAATATTTCTCAAGTCCGGGTTTCCTCACGATGTCTTACTTCACTGTCAGATACTGTTACCAATTAAAATTATTAAATGTATGCGAATGACAAAACATTCAGTGGTAGATGCCGGAGGTCAAGCCACTCAACAGCCACGACTATTTGTAAATAACATAAATAGAAATTGGTTTGAGTCAGTCACGTTGCTCATAATTGGCGACTTGATCACAAATACGGTAAAAGTCGCGATGTTTATAATAATGAGAATAACTATGTGTGTAATTTTTTTAAAGAAAATAAGCGAATATTGCATACCTTTCTTCCGCTAATGACTTCTCCGTATTAAAATTATCAAATGAGTGCAATCATTTTGTATATTTAAAAGAAGATAGGAATGAGGAAGTGAAATAAGTAATTATATTTTTACTTCTACATTATATGATATTACATATTTAAAAAAACATAACATTATGTCATTACCTAAAGCTGATCTCGTAATCCTAGTATATCAAAACTGCATTAGCGAAGTCGAATTATACTTTCGTTTTCCATTTAAAACACTCCTACTTTCTCCATTTTAAAGCATTTTAAACGCCACCGTTGAAGCAATACTATTTACGTTGTAAAACTGGATGAAGTACAAACATTATTAACACTAATTGATTATTTAATATACATGTTAAAATAATTCATAGAAATAATTATATAATATATGTTACATTTGATATTGTTGTTTCTTGCTTTAATAAAATACACACTAGTTATAATAAAATATAATACTTTGTATTAAAACATGTATTAGTATACTTATTTTTTTTTTACTAATTATCTAAAAGTATATTAGCATATATTTTTACTTTTATGGACTTTTGTTGACTGATAAATAAACAAATAGTAATAATAAAAATTATTCTGTTTAAATTTCTACACACGACGAAATATATTGAAATTTGGTAAACTGTAGAGAAAGTGATTTGCATCAGCGTCACCGAGAATTCAATTATACGAAAAGTAGCTTTTACTCGCGGCTTCACTCGCATATTATAATATACAATTACTTCCTTCTAGAAGAGAAACCCCCAGTACCTTTTCTGTATTCCTGAAAATGTAAATGGCAAATACCACAATCTCAAATTGATTAAGCAGCGTTTTGGCTTTTGGCATTCGGCTTGATTTATTCTGATACTTCCAATAATTATCGTTATATTTCAGCCAATTTACAAAAAAACCTCAACAAATTATACACCTAAATCTTCTATCACTATCTATTAATCAACTGCATGAAAATGCGTTCAGTAGTTTTCAGTTGATTATAAATAGACAGATAGATAACAGGACGGTCACCATTTTGTTAATTAATCTATCCAATAATCTCAAGAAACTTGTAATATTACATACATGTGTTATACTACATATTAGCTACTTGATAATAACAGTAATAATGTGGATAACTGATTGACAAAAATAATATAAACGAAAGTACACATAGCTATTTCAATGCCGAGAATTTACACAATATTTTTTTCGAAATGTCTGCGCTATTGACCCAGCAACGTTAATTATAGCAAATAATAACAGGAATAAATAATAAGTCAGTCAAGAGTAGAAATAATCTTAATTAATCACTAGGTACATATTATAAAAAATCAAGTTCCCTACCGCGTCTCTCAGTTTGCGATAAACTCAAAAACTACTGAACGGATTTTTATGCGGTTTTTACCAGTAGATAACGTTATTCATGGGGAAAGTTTAGGTACATAATGTGATGTTTTTGTTATCAGGGCGATTATATTATTAAAAATGCGAGTGCGAGTTTGTTTGTTACGCTTACACGTGTGTACTGTTCAATCAATCATCATGAAATTTTGCAAACATATGTAACGGGTACACAAAAGGACACAGGGTACCTTTCATCTAGATTAAAGTACTGTTTCCGAGGGATAAATCAAATCTACAATAATGCAAACGAAACTGTGGGTGAAGACTAGTTGTGGAGAAATATGGTTTAGAACATCGCTAGACGATTCCATTCAAGCGAGCCGCATCAGCTTCCTCTTTGATTCTATTTTACAAATAATATAATTGTTAATTATAAATACCCGAAGTAGAATATTTCTACCTTTTGTTAGCATAAAGTCAAAAAAAATAAAAATCATTTTCAGTAAAAATAACAAAACACCTGTACAATTTAATTTAACATTACAATTTAACTAACATATCTCCCACAGAACTGGAACTAGGTTTTTCTCACGACATTGGACACTTTTGTACAAACAAGTAATTGTGGCACGCGATTTAACTTACTATTAATTTTTCAATACCTTGCATCATTATAAATGCAGTTAGGTAAGTTTATGTGGTACCTCATTAACTTAGGCATTTACTGTTCGGTTATTCTCTTTAAAACTCGATTCTTCTCGGGCGACTAACCCGTCATCGTGTTCGAGTACCTCTACGATGTTACTATAATGCCCTCATTGAAAGTACCTTTTAGCTAACAATTTGTATGGTAATTTCCTTATCCTTAAATATGGCACCCTAATATTAAATATTCTTATAACCTTACGAATTAAATTGTCGATAAATTCAGAGAAACAGCAAAAAGAAAATGCAATTGAATTTTATATTAATTGTACACATTATGTATTTAGAAATAAATTATGTATATGAATAGCTGGTACACGCGACCTTGTTTTTTACACATTTATCTATTACCCTTGCTTAGTCTGTCGTAAGTAAACTCCTGACAATATACTCGTATAGTTTTGATGTTATCTCGAACTGGACATTCTCTTGATCTGAAAGCTAATTAATTAATTATGTGTTTATTAAATAGTCTCAAAATCATGAAGACATTTCTCTATTGTAGGACAGCTAATGTAGTCACTATATATCAAGCCTAAATCAACACTATATATGAACAAT
Organism: Antheraea mylitta; assembly: GCA_014332785.1. Taxonomy (NCBI): domain Eukaryota; kingdom Metazoa; phylum Arthropoda; class Insecta; order Lepidoptera; family Saturniidae; genus Antheraea; species Antheraea mylitta. Next base: position 5,386,513 of record JACEII010000026.1, on the reverse strand, counting down.
TTAGAGGCATATTGGGCTTTAATAGCTACCACAGCATGCGTCATATGGTAGATAAACTCAATTACTATACTTATTAAAAATATATAATATAAACTAAAATAAGTTGAAATATAAATAGTTAACTAATACAACAGAAATATCGCATAAAGAGAATACTTAGTATAGAGAATAAGAAGCATACTCTTCCAGTCGCTAAAAAATCGTCAGGGTCCAGTGTTTGACTAGTGGAATATCACTCCGATGTCCACAGCATGTCCCGCATGTAGCAATGAAAGTTCAGAGAATTCGCGTACATTTACTAAATGAATTGTTAACACCGTCAGCTGACGGTAAAGGAAAACATCGTGAGGTAACCAAAATCTGGGAAATGTTCATATAGTACTACTATGTAGTATGTGTATGTGGTATATGGTAAAACAAAACTGTGTATTTCTAAGAATTGAAATTCATTAATACGTCGTAGTCTTGCGTAATGACTAGGCCTACACCCTTCTTCAGCAAAAGGCCTATAGCCCTGTAGTGGGTCTCTTACGGGCTGATTATAAATATAGCGTAATACACAATCACTCTTTACATATATTTTACTCTTTTCAGGTGAGGTCGATTATCGGAAACAATACAAATACAACAGATACCATGATACCAATACTTCTAGACACCGTTAAACAACTCCATCACGCTGTCAATACCGACAAAGAGATGAAAGGGGTAACACGACCGCAGATACTCCGACGATCATTCGTCGAAAATTCTGAAGACTTTGACAGCACTACACAGAGCCAACCAAAACACCGTACCCGCAGAATTATTCTACCAAGAACACTGGCAAATGTTACAGCCAAAACTCAAAATAGCACAAACAAACATGACAAAAACAATACAAATTTAAATCAAGTAAGTTCTGTAATTTTCAACTAACAGCATAAGGATTAAAGACCTTCCTGGGACATCTCTGAATAATTTTTATTTACACAGTACGCTGAACATATAATACAATGATAATTAAATACTTATCTGAAAGATTTACCTGATGAGTTAGCACAATAAAATCGAAAAATAACGCCAACGTCTGAGGGATCTATGGACAATAAGCAATAAGGGTTTTTATGCTCGACTATAAGTCTCTAGGCAGTTGAAAATACACTGATTAATTTCAAAACATGCGAAACTGCAAGGCAAGAGCTTATCATCATGTGGAGTTAGTTCAGCCGAATACAGGCGCCATCTCGTCGAATTACTGGATAGTCTATAAGCGTATTTGGGAACGCGAGACAGCTGCACGTACCTATATAGCGAGTAATATACCTGTGCCTTGTTTCTCGAACATTACAAGACTTATAACCATTTTCTATAGTAATTTAGCGTAGTTTTACAAAACTATGTATATTTTACAAGTTACAATTGCTATCAATTGTAAATCAAGTGCATTTTCAGACTTGTATTTATGGTTTTGTTTGTATTGTAGCTTGTATATTGTTACAAAAAAGTTGCAGAGTATCTGTTAACTCTTAGATATTATAGATAGTTAGAGTTATACTATGTTCTATCTATTACCCGAAGAATTATGAGTTTCGGATCAGATTTCGACATTTTTGTAGCCTAATTCAAAGAGTAACAAAATCAAGGAAAGGGAATGGTTTGAATCATCTATTTTTTAAATTTATGTATAAATCATGATTCAATTACTAATCATAACTCATAAAGCTAATAAAATAGGTTTTACAAAACATTTTGTAGACATAAAATCAAATTATTTGAATAAAAGTGTAATTCCTTATATTAACTTGATTAATTATTGTACTGTGATTTCTCTATTACAGACATACAGTACGATAGAAAAATAATTTTGCAATTGAGTAAAAGTCTTGTGAATTAAAAATAAATGTTTATAAACTTACGAGTCGTGTGAAACTATTTGATATACGTAATTTATAACAACTTGTAAAATAGTTCTTGTAACATGTAACTTGTAGAGTTGTTACGTTTGATAAACAGGCCACTGGTCTATAGTGATCACAATCCACTCAGACACAATTACAGTTTCAATACCGTTACAAAAGTTAAATACTTATTATAGTATACGATAAGCAATACACATTAGTTTGAGATTCAAATTAAACTTTATACACTATTTTACTATTCAAATTTATCTTTTCACTTTCAAAAAAAAATTTACGATCACATTTCGGTCGCATATGAATAGCCTTATAAACGTAACACATGATTGCATTATTAAATATGCGGATGTTATCTCTTTTGGTAATTTTCTCTACGTAATAGTCGTTTTCATTCACAAATATTGTCATAACCACTTAATTTATAATTTTAAATACGTGTTAAATGATATCATTACATAAACATTCTCCATTTTATTATGTTTATTGCGTTTCTAATATTCTGCATTCAAATTAAATTCACTATTATAAGTAACAGATTTAATACGTTTGTGAGACTGATCATTGCAACTATACCATAGACCAAACGACTGTGGTATTGACTCAATGTATGTACCAACAGTCAACTGTTCGTACTATTGACTTGTACTAGTTATTATTGACACGTAGTAGGTTTTTCTGCTTCTAGAAGACTATTCAAGGTAATTTCAGTCATCTGTGTTTATGTTTATAATAATTGATTAAAACACCGGGTAATTTATTATCCTTTCCACACATTATACAATTACATATAATATTCACATATAAATATTATAGCCTGGTGAAGCTGTTAAGACCTTGCTGGGTCAATAGCGTAATCATTTCGAAAAAAAAAACATATAAATATACAATTACTTTGTTTTTTTTTTGCCATCAGCTAATAATACTATGAAAAATAACTTACAATTAATATGTGAACGAAGATTTCAAAATATCTTCTTTTTCGTTTAATGGAATTGCTCAGTTACAGTTATTAAAATAATTGCGTTGTTATTGTTGACGCTAGTGAAAAAACTCGATAGTGTGACTTTTATACCATGGAAATGTGGATTGGTGCATGCTATGTGCTTTAATGTTTTGCTTAGCTCAATAGTTACCTGATTATACTTATAGTGACTCAGATATGCTGCTTTTAAAAGATATGTTCGTGCCGTTTGAACTTGCGAAAATCTTTTTTTTTATTGGAAAATCCCTAACTGATATCCATTCCGTCGTGCAGCTAAGGATGGATATTTACGAATCACACGGACTAAAATCCCATGGTATTTACTTACATCTTTTAGCCGAGGGAGCAGGGACTGCCTAATCGGTCTGCTCCTTCGATGGGTGTTATCCCTTCCTAAGGGGCCCCATCTGCGGTCTGAGGGGTCAGGATGGTAGAACTCTCAAAGGAGAGTGGGAGTTAGAGCCCTTCTGATAAACTGTGGGAGTTGCATCAAAACAATGCGCCTCTACCACATGAGCCTATGCAGTTTAACGGCACGGGCGACGAACATGCCTGTGTCCGTTTCTGAAACCCTAGAACTATGAAGTTCGAATGCACGTCACGTTTTTAGGATACTCGTATGTCTACTAGTCTCTTAACTGAAGAACTTGCCAATATTTCGGTCACCTAATAAGTATTGGCATACAACGTGGCAATACATCTTACTTCTTTGTGATGATTTTCTTGAGAGTTCATTTATTTAATAAACTATTTCAATGTTTTTAGTATACCACAAGATCACCACTAACAACAACTATATCCACAATTAGAAGTAAGAGTCTGATGATATCCAGAACGTTACCGGTCAATTCCACATTTGATCTGATAGCTGAATCCAGTAACCAGACTCTGGCGCAAGATTTGCCTGTAGCTGAAAAATTGCGGGCTTTGAATAGATATGTCGACAGAAAAGGTATTATTTTAATTTTTTTTACAACCTTAGGCAAATATTCAACTAGCATGTATAAAATCACACATTTATATCGATACAATATTATTTTGTTTCATATCCTACTAATATTATAAATGCTAAAGTCAGTTTGTATGTTTGTTTGTTACGATTTCAAGCCTATACTATTTCACTGCTTAACATGAAATTCCGTATGTACATTTATCATAGATACAGAAAAGGACATAAGGCACCAAAATTTCATCCAAAAAAATAGTACTTTTCCCAAAGGATAAATCAATCTACATTAATAAGAGTAAAGCCGCGGGCAAAGGCTAGGTATATAACAAATACATCAAAATTTATAATAAACATTATACGGCAATGTGATTATTGAAATCATAATACTACTACTATGGACACTAATGATCTATTGACCCATACTAGTTCGTACTATTGACTCGTAGTATATGACAAATGTTAAATACTATTGCCTAATAACTATTGACTGAATGCCTTAAAATATGGAATAAAATTACTATAATTTAAAATGACAAACACAAGGATATTTAATTTTACATACGACACTAACTGCTGCTTGCGGCTACATATATTCATGCTTTCATAAAAAGTATGCCAGAGAATATAAAATGGTGGCTTAGCTAAATCAAATAAACACGCATTTTGATAAGAATTGGACATTGTAACTTGTATATTGTTCACTTGTACTATAACAGCAACACTATAAAGATTCATGAAAATAACTTAAGTAAAACTATTAAATTTCATGGCCCTGAGGCCTATTTTAAATTAAGTTAGTTAATATGGATTTAATTCTATTTTATTGGTTAATTGTAATTATTTAATTTTTGAATGAATTTATTTAATTTCATTATGAGTTTAGCTACTATTGTTGTATAAAAAAAAATCACAATTTTCTTTATCTTTATTTGAGTTACCTACGGTAATAGGAATAATTTAGTTAATCTATTCATTTAACTGTTCCAGTAAATATACGCCGAGGTACGTACCAAGCAAAGCCGGTAGTAGCTCGGCGGACAGCAGCCGAGCCGACGCTCTCTTCCATCAGCAGGCGGCGACCAGCCCCAGCTCGCAAACTTCCAACACTGACAAGTGATCCTTCCAAATGCGAACTCTTTACCAACACCCTGTGTCTTCAATCGGAGGATTATCCAGCGTGAGTCAACAAATTGCTTATTACAAAAATCTAGCCATTATATATTAGTAATAAGCTGAACTTTCTTTTCAATCTACTATGGTCATTAAAAATATCAAATCTGTTTACAGAGATGCCATTATCCAGTCTATCAGACGGAACAAGGCGGCAGCTGGAGCATTGCTGGCGGATTTCAAAGACCCTGGAGACGGCGCGCTCGATGGTGTCACTGCTGATCAGGAAGCCAAGTATACTGCTGATCACTATTTGATAGCTAATAGGTAATTTATTTACATATGGATAAAGCAACAGTTGACAATCAAAAATAATAATACAATAGCAATAATAAAAAAAAAGTAAACTAAACTTAAGACCTAAAACGCTTTATCACATAGAAACTTAACTTACACTAATCATAATAATAATAAAAAAATAATAATTGTTTAAATATTTAGATACTTGTAAATTGTAATGATACATTTTTAATTGTTTGCATGTGGGTAAATATCACTACTTATTATTGAACAAAGTCTTCTGCCACGTATGTTTGTCTGTTCGCGATAGACTCAAAAAATACTGAACGCATTTTCATTCGGTTTTCATCAGTAGATAGAGTGATTAACGAGGAAAGTTTAGGTATATTATTTGTCAAGTTGTTTATTATAGGGGCGAGATATTGTCCGCCGGGTCCGCTAGTATTCTCTAAGATCGTTTCGTTAAAGCGAAATAAAAAACACTGTTTATTATTCGTGTCTCGTCTTTATTAGTTGATTTCGAGTTTGCATATATCTTTTTTAACACGACCTATGGCTTTCTTCGTCTCTTTCTGGAAAAAAAAACTATTTTTTGTCCATTTTGTATAACAAATATGTATATTGTGTATTAATAAGTGCATAACAATATCACCCTCGAGATGAAAGTTTTTGCCCAAATACCTGTTGGTGTGTTCCGGCAACTATACTTGAGAGCCAGTCCCCCTCTATGTTTAGTATATTTACCACCTTAGACCACATCGTCATTTCACGTCAGATTAGAATGTAGTCAATTGCTGAAATCTATAAGTTATAAATAAATAAATAGGCATCCATTGGGTCGGCGCGATACATCGTAGGCCTCATCGTCACTTACCATCACGTGAAATTGTGGCCAAGCTCGTACCTGTTGAATGTAAAATAAAACCACTGTGTTAAAAGTTGCGTTGTTACTCTAAAATACATACGCATGTAAAAGTTTTGTTTCAATAATTATATTGTGATATCTTCAGACGAGGAGACACGGCGAATCGTGATTTCGCCGGCGCTGGTGAAGCCGGTTTCATGTGCCCCAGCACTGTGAAATACGCTAGGCCGCAGAGAGCAAGAGCGACTTCTGGACAATGGAAATATATTGTCAATACTGGGGAGCACACGCAGACTTTACGCCTCGAGAAATGTCTGTGAGTTTATTTAAAAAAAAAAAAACAAATTTTAGTTAGTATGTATTTGGAGAAGATATATAATCCCTCATTAACCATTCAACAAATCTAATATTGTTGAGCAATCATCTTTCTTTGAAAAACATAAGTCTGTATAGTAAACTAGCCTCTGCCCGCGACTTCGTTCGCGTGGAATAGATACACTAACACGCAGCAGTTGTCAAAAGGAAAAAACATCCCAATTTTGAAATATTTTTCATCTGTGCTTCGCTCCTATTGGTTTTAGGGTGATTATATATAGCCTATAACCATTCTCGATGCTACATAACACTGAAAGAATTATTCAAATCGGACCAGTAGTTCCTGAGATTACCCCCTACAACGTCACAAACTCACAAACTTTACCTCTTTATAATATTAAAGTATAGATTAATTACTAAAAATCCTTGAAGGTAATTTACTTGTGAAGATGCTTTATTTCTCTTCTTTTTCTTACCCATATTCCACTTAAGTAGGTTCGGCAAGTCGGTTCGACATAGCATATTTTCCTATTTCACTCTCTCCTGTCAGATGTCATCTTAATATTCATATCTTTTACACATATATCATTTTTCACACAATCTATCGATACCTTTTTCGGTTTGACTTTGCTCCCATATCCGTCCACCTTGATACTCAAGGCTTTCCCACATACATGACTTTCATTTCAATCAAAATCAATCAAGACCAAAAATAATTTATTCAGTTTAGACCCTAATAAGGCGTTTATGAACGACAAAAACTACCAATGGTTCGAAAAACAACCCATCCATCGAGAAGAACCGGCAAGAAACTCGATCGGGTACATTTTTTTTTACATATATTTCCAATACATCATACAATAGCTTATAGTGGATGCACAGAGAGGAGTCAATTGCAGATATCACTATCGTTTACATACTGATCCACTCTATAATATACTTTTGACACTAAAACCCGCTTGACGTGACACTTAAATTTGCAGCCCGGCAAATGAGTAACATGTTTTAGGACTTTATTGTAAAACCTCAGACTGTTACCTAAGAAACTATTACTGGTTTTACTAAGTCTGAAACATGAGACGACCAGTTTATTACAGTTTCTAGTATTTACATTATGCCGGTCTTTTACTAAATTCAGTTTTTGGAAGTTTTTACGGACATACATTAAATTATCAAGAATGTATTGGGAGGGTAGAGTTAAGTTAATCTCTTCTCGTAACATGCCCGTACCATACTAACCTTTTACTCCTCAACTTCTCTGTTACTGGTGTTATTCTATGTCGTATTTTGTGAATTGTAAAATAACTATCTAAAACACTATTTACAATTATATGTCTTTCAACATATTTAAAATCGGCTCTTTCTGTATGAAATAAAGTAGAAAATGCCGTAAAATATGAACAAACATGCTTATTATTAGGTCAATACTTACAAAAATATAATAACAAAATCTAAAAATGTCATCGAATTATAATCTAGAATTTAGTTTTTTTTAAGATTAGGAAAATGTATATAACTACCACTTGATACTTAGAGATTGCTACCCTCATACTATTACTAAATCATTTGTTCAAAGAACCTATTTTAGTACCGTTATTTCAAAACGCTCATGTTACAAACCGGTGTTAGACTGATTGTGAATGAATGAAAATAATCATCCAAATAATGAGTATTCTTTATGTTTTATATTTATGTTATATTATCTCGTATATATTCGTAGGATACAAACCAAAGTAACATAATTATTTTAAAATTTAGGTACTAGTCTTCCATCTTTAAAATAAAATATTCAAAGCATTTTGAGTTCGTGATTTAAATTCGTTAGAGTTAATGTAATTTTTGGTTAGTTTAGGTTGATTAATATTAGGAAAATGTAATTTTTCCTTCATCGCAATCCTTATATAAGCAAAATTGAGTTTGCTTCTTTGTTACGCTTTCTCAGGAAAGCTTTAAGTACTCAACCGTTCATAATGAAACTTTGCATACACGGTATCAGGAGTACATATAAATACATAAGGTATGTTTCATCCGAAACAAAATATGCTATTCCCAAAGCATACGTCAAAGCTATATTAACGCAAATGAACCTGTAACAAAAAACTAGTTAACTATAAAAAGGATATCTTATGGTCGCGAGATCGGTAGGTAGCATGTTCTCATTTAAAAACTCTGTTTTACAATAAACCCGAGCAAGCAGAATCATTAGGAATTTGGACGGTTTTCTACATCATTGCTGCCATTCTAGTAAGTGGTAGAGCCACGCTGAAGCTATTATTGGTTTCAGTATGAATGGGTCGGCTCGACCGGGGTAGCACCACCCTCTCACAGAAAACCGACGTGAAGTAACAGTGCTTGCATTGTTGCGTTTCGTTCGGTCAGTGAGAACTCCGGAGACCTATCTCCCCTTCTCTCCTCTCTCCTCTCCTTTCCCCTCTGCCGTCCTCTCCATTCCCCCAAACACAGGCTGGCAACGCACTTGCGACTCCTCTGGAGTTGTTAGTATCTATGGACGGCGGTGATCGCTTAACAACAGGTGACCCGCATGTTCGTTTGCCTCCTATATCATATAAAAAAAAATCAAATATAAAAAAAAACTTGCTAAATTTTGCAATTAAATATTGCAGCCAATGATTCATTATAATAGTAATAAGCTCAATATGATGATATCTAAAAATATTACACAAGGAGCCGCGACCGTACTAAAGAAATATCTTTTAGAATTAACCGAAATAGCTGCGCAACTTTAAAACTGTAATCAATTGAGATCAAACGCGATAACAAAGCGAGAGCATTAGCTAATTCTCTCAGATAATTGACAAGTATTGCAACTAACCACGCTTCATGTACTGCCAAAAATAATTACTTAAAATCACCTGTTGATTTTCAACAGCTAAATTCGCCATAGCGTGTCGGTAATTGGAACTGTTTTGTAAATATCAATTTATTTGAGAGCAAATATACATTTAGAAATATTATATTATTATTATTGTTACAATATCCTTAATTAGAATACATTAGTTGGGAATGTGGTCCACAACTTATAAATTACATTATTCAGAGTTAATATAGACTACTTATAATACACGTACCGTTCAATTACTGCTATTAGTATTGTATCTTAATTCTGTTATCTTCAGTCGTAGATTACTGTATCAAACATCCAGCGGTTGTACCCTCACTATTTACGTTTAATTTAAATATTACCCAAAATAAAATGTTCTAATATATTTGTGAACAAACGCATAGAAGTAAAAAATCGTCCTTGTATAGTTACGTACGTACGTAAGAAGTTTGAAGTAATAGCGTTTAATTAGAACATTATAATTAACTTTACATTATTTCAAGATTAATTTACGTGCGTATTATTCGTACGTTGCGTACGCATATATCGGAAATCAGAAACGAAGGAATTAAAACGAAGTAGAATAAACTATTTATCAAATAGAAATGCAATAATTATAATTTATAATGTAAGCAAATACAAATAATACATACCAGCAATAACCTCAAATCTATAAACCCACTTTAAAAAGTTTATAATATAAAAAAACTCTTCAATCGTGAATACTCATAGTAAATTATCAATCACAACCATGTATAATTTAAAATCACAACTTAATACATATTTATATTTATGTATAAATATATATTTTTATCTCCACTGATATAAAACACGTGTTGTAGATTCATATGTATTTGAATAACTACTTTGAATATAGCTGTTTTCAAAAAAACTCAACATACATATAATTCCCAACCAACTTCATGGTGTCGTTTTTAGACATCGTTAACTAAAAATTTACTAATCATTTTTTCCAAACGCGCCAAAAGAAGTATAACCTCAAAAGAGTTAAATAAAAATGGAATATGGCATTCTAAAAAGATTACGATACAGATATTTTTTAAACATATGACATTATATTTTGTTATTTCAAATTACAGGAAACCAAAAGATTCTTGTACCTATCTCACGGATAACTTCAAATCTAAGTGTGTCCAAGTTTATAACTACCACAGGCTCTTGACTTGGGATCAGCAAAACGGTCTTCATATGGATATATTTAAGGTATCTGATTTAATTATTATTATGATAGCATTAAAACGATTCCTTTATTATTAATTTCGATTTATAATATATAAACTTCAAAATATTTAATCTAATTCTTATGCCAGTTTTGTAATATACAGTACACACATATTTATTTCAGGTCCCAACTTGCTGTTCATGTCATATTGAAGGCTATAGTGTCTCCTTTCCACCTCTCGGACATAGAATTCATGAGACATCCTCAGAACACTTCCCAGGAGAAGATCTCTCATCAGAGCAAGGGAATAATGCATTCGAAGCTGTTCAATCTACTATACAAAGACCTAGTGTTAAATCTCCACCATTTATACCCAACAAAATACTTGAACCGTTTCCATCCTTTTCTGATAACCAAAATCTAATATCTGGGCAATTCAATAAAATCAACGATAATGATGAAGTTAACAGACTGCCATCTAATCCTATGGACTCATATGGTAATACTTATTTCCCCGATTCTTTTAACCAAGCAAGTTCAGTAAAGAACGTCAGGAGGCCACCGTCCGCTAGAAATCCGATAGGTAATAGTTTTGAATCGATTACACTACCGAGCTATTTAGAGCCACCCATTCCATCGGCTACATCAACTTTCTCCTTTGCAAAAGATTCAACAAGCAAATTCAAATTTAGTGGAAGCCCTTTTAAAAGAGGAGCAGTTAGACCAAATCGCAGGCCAATTAGAAAGAAAATCTCTGGAGAGCTGACTGACCTTTCATCTTCTGGGACTACGGCAATCGAGTCTTACACTCATAGTGATATTGAATCAAGCGAAGGTTTTGGGGAATACTCGCAAGAACCTGAAATAGGTCAAGCTAGTGCAGGTAATCCGCCTAAGTTTAGAGTGACAATAGGCCCCAAATTACAAGCTGTAACAACCGAATTAAATACAGTAACACCAAAAATTGAAAACACAAGTACGCCAAATGATAAATTCACGTCAAATGGTAAAAGGATAAATTATAATTATCATCCAATAATCGATTTCTTTGGGGAAGTTGATAAAAATCAAGATGAATCTATAGACAGAGATGATAGTGATAGTTATGTAGCATCTGCACCTTCGGGATGGAAACCAATAAAACAACCGTCTACTAGAAGTATTCAGATTTCTGATTCACCAGAATCTAAGAGGCAATAGTTCTAAAATAATTTCAACTGGATTGTAATATTACTATTAATGATAATTTTAATAAAGATATACGTAATTTTATATCATACTTATGTTATTCATAAGTTAATAATATTATACCTATATAGGTATAATAAAGCAATATTGTAATACAATGAGTTCGACCGAAACCAAAAGATACGTTGCAATCTTTATATAATAATTTTTTTAAATTAAATTAATTTATTTTAGTTTACATTGTAATAATTATTTTTATTTAATTTCATATTAAGAGGTATAGCTATAAGTATTAAAAGACTTGCCAGATAAATAAATTATGAATTTAAAAGTTATTTTTTTATTATGATTAGTGTATAAAGTAATTGAAGTTGGAAACGGAGATAAAGTTTAAACACTGTTTATCGACTCAAAACCTATTGGATCGGGTTCCGATAAAAGTGAAAGTATGAACGACTTTTTATTGAGTTCAATGCACGAACACTAACTGGTACAATTTATTCGTAATTGCTCCGGTCGTGTCAGACAGAACTGTGTAATACCCATGCTTTTATTATACGAGAAGTAGGCTGTTGAATTATGACATTAATGGAAATAAAAACTAATGTTCACCTACTCACTTTGTGTGAAAAAAATTTCAATCGACATGAACTCAATGGATTTGATTACATGCGTAAAATAATATAATAATAATAATAATATAATAATATAATAATAATTAATATAATATGTACCTATCGAAGTCTATTTCGAACAACTGTTATTTATAGTATACCTTTTTAGGTAATCGTTTGATTGTTTTGCACGTATAAATGCATTTTGGAATTAGAAAAATATTGTTTATATGTCAGAATCTGTATGATTTTAAACTGAAATACATATTAAAAGAACAATAATTAAATAAAACAAATACATATTTTATACGATTTAATTACAAAAATCAAAATATAAATATTATACAGCGACCAAATCAAAACGACCATAACGTAATTTCACACCAGTCACTGGATTTACGAAGCGATTATTAACTATCACAGAATCTTTTTTGTAATTGTGTTTAAAAAAGTAAAAAATTAAAAGTAAATAATTTTTTGATAACAAAGTTACACGTTCTATTTTCACAACGTTGTTCGTTTTTGTATTCTGTGGCACTTTCCATCATTATTTAGTAAATGTTAAAATAATATTTACTCATCGTAATTACGAAAGATTTTGTTTCCATTATTATATGGTTAGTTCATAGTTAAATTATAACCAAAGCTCAATGTAGATTTTAATCATATTTACGATATCTGAATCAAAAACATTTTTCTCAACACTTAACAATATAGTTTTTCTTGAAGTTTTTAGTGAATGAATATTTAGGATGTATTGAACGAATTTTTGCACTAATGTATGTCTTTTAATCAAATGTAAAAAAAAATCTTATAAATAAATTAGACCTCTGATGAGCTCACGTTTCAACGTAATAGTACATTCTTTTACTGGGATCCAAAATATAGCCAGGCGTTGTCGTTAATATAGGAACCGCTTGAGCAAAACTGTTTAATAATACTGCGGCACTCCTTCTAGGATCTTTAACTCTATCTGCCTTTACTTTTATATCGTATTCGCTATCAGCATTCTTTTCCTGTACTAGCTTACCACTTCTGTAATTACCGCCGTGCATTGCTCCACTGTTTCTAGAAGTTTTATAAGTTTTATAGTTGTCTTCATTAGAGGAATGATCCTCATCACGCAGATCGTCATCGAGTTCGATCAGTTTTTCATATCTTCTACCACCACGCCTTGTTTTGCTATCCAGTCTGAGGTTACCTCCATGCATCGCCCTCGGTGGGACTTGTGTGACATCGCTTAATTCTATTAGCTTAGCATTACGTCCGATATTCCTTGATCTTGAAAAGTCGTTCATAGATTTCAAGTTGCCACCGTGCAATCTTGTGGATGGACGTTCATTTAGTTCTATATGTTTTGTGTTTTCACTTTGAGATGTCTCTGCGTCTTTTATTTTTCTCCTTACTTCACTTCGAGGTATAGGTGTTGTAATAGATTCCTCTGGAGCTCGCCGATAATTTCCGCCATGTCTCGGGCCATTCTTAAGATCCAAGTCCAATTTAAATACTTCTACGTCACCTAATTTGTTAACATCAGTAGCTAACTTATCATCTCTAAATAAATCTAGTACTTCTGTATGTTTCTGTTTAGGTGACGACGGAATTTCTTTAATGATTTCAACCTCTTTTATGTCTTGCTTGAATTCGGTCATATGAGGCGAAGATTTATTGACTGGCAATTCTTTATGAATTTCTATAGTCTTTTTAGAAATTACTGGTTTTTGTTCAAGCAAAGCACTATGGGATGCTACGGTTGGTTTAGGCGCGTCTGTTGTTCTTACAAGTGTTCGTTTAGTTGGTTCAGGTGTTGTGGTTTCTAATATATCTTCTTCGTCATCTTCTTCTTCCTCTTCTTCTTCTCTTTCCTCATCATCTTCATTGTCATCGTCATTATCATCATCTTCAATACGTTCTTCACTAGACAATTCTTGACTATGTTTGTGTTTGCTCTTTCCTTCCTTTTCATATAGTGGTATATAGTCATCAATGTCATGTTTTATTCCTATTAAATCATCAACTTCCTCCCTTCTCATATCATCCTCACTATAATCATCATCATCACCATATTTTTTAGTATCTGTAACTATAGTACTTTTACTACTCTTTTTTTTCTTTTCTCTGTATTTTGGAATAGCAATTTCGTCGTTTCCATTCTTTCTACTCCTGGCACTTATTACTGGTTGTTTTGTTGTAACTGTATCGTCAAGGTTATAGTTTCTAAATCTTGTCACTAGCTGTAGTCTAGGTGTCTCTGTTGACGTTTCTTCAAGCGTTTTTCGTGTCGTTGTAGATATTCTTATTCTCCGTCTCGGAGCTGGTTTTTGAGTAGTAGTAGACGTTGTTGTAGTTGACACTTGTTCTTCTTCGTACTCTTCATATTCTTCATTATCTTCCAAAGACTCTTCAGATCCAACCGACATTTGTGAAATTATTTTTTTATCAGGAATAGAAGTGGTAGTTGCTACCGATTTTTTTACAGTGTTTGATGCAGCTACATCGTGAACTTCAGTAGTAGTTGAGATTAATTTTGATACAGTAGAAAGAGGTTTTGTTGTAGGTCTTCTTTGTCTTGAATTTCTTCGTATTTGTGGGATACGTTGTGTAGTTCTAATATAACTAGGTTTTTCAGGATTTGACTGAGATTTATATTCTTCTGCTGATATCGACTTTTTATTTTCAACTGGTGTGTATTCTGCTTTATGATTTGTGGGATTTAATTCATATCTAGGTTCTCCTCTGCGTTGATCCAGATTGATATCTACGAACGTATGACCAGGGGCTTCTTCTGTGTCAGTTATTTTAACTCTGTCGTCTCGACCTATATCTTTGTATGAACGGCTGCCACTTTGATTATTTTCAACTTCTGGGTTTGCTCTTGTTACTCTATCAACTACTTTACTAGTTTGCATTTGCTTTATAAGTGGGCTTACATTTCCAATTGATGGAGTTTTTTTAGTATCTTGAGCCTGAGTCTCCCGAATAATTTTGTATGGTTCATAGATAAATGGTGTCGCTCGTTTTTTTCTTAACCTTTGAGGTGATTTCATTATCTCCTCTTTTTTTTTAAAGAAATTATAAGTTTTATTTCCAACGTTTTCATTTACATTGGAAGCTACAAAACTTAAAGAAGAATTATTATCGCCTTCGTTTACAAGTATTTCCTGTTTATTTTTGATATTATTTAAAATATCACTATAAACATTGGAGCCTCTTGCTTTTTCAAAATTATTCTTACTCAAGCTTATAGGCGTCAAAATGGCTTGCTTTAATTCATTTCTTTGTTCAACTTCGGTTTCTGTTAATTTATTTGCATCGTTTCTTAATTTATCTAGAATGATAAATATGTCAGATTTATTATCTTGTGGTAGCTTTTCTGTTAATTCTACTTTATTACTTGCTTTTAGTTCTGCAGGATAAACTTCTTTAAATTGTTTTAATTTGTAAGTCTCTAAATTTGGTAATATTATTGGTTCTGGGTCAGCTATTATTTGTTCATTGAAAAATGGATTATCTAATGGATTCTCTCCGAAATATTTTGCTTTAAAACAATCAATTTTATCACCAAGACCTCTGAGTCGTGGTTGCTGTTTCAAAACATCGAAGTTCTTTTCGCCTTTCTCTTGGGAGGATTGTTCATTTTCAGTATTTTCGCCATTGTTATCGTTTGGATTTTCACCACTTTTTAATTTTTCTGGTAAAGGATCAACATCATCTACGTCAGAGCATTCTAATTTTGATCTTGAATCATAAAATTCAGTACCTCCTTTTGATTTGTTTGGAATTAAACTAAAATTTTCAGCGTAACGGAGAGGAGAATGTTTACTAATAGTTTTAAGATTTTTGTAGTAATAAGGGTACTTATCCTTTATATCATCCTTTTTCGGCTCCAATTTTTCCCTAGCAATATCAAGGATTTCTTGTTCAGTAAGAAAAGTTGAACTAAGATTTATCTCCGGAACTTCAAATTTAGTTTCTTGTTTATCAAAATCATGTTCTATTTTTGGGTCATTATTGTTATTTTCGTTTTGTCTCTTATTTCTGTTTACAGCTTTATTAATTTTGTCATTATAAATATTAGTTTCAGCCGAGGTTTCTTTTTCAGCTTCAGAATAATTCTCTTCATCTGTTTCTTCTTCATTGTTATTTTTATTATCTTTCCATTTCTCACTATGTACAACTTTATCCCTATATTCAGATCCTTTGCCTTCGTCGTAACTTGCACTTACCGATGGTATTTTATATTTACCCTCACTTACTTCTTGTTGCTTTAAATAACCTGCATGACCTTCGTGATCAGATGCATGTTTCTGCTCGCCGGCATGGTCATATGCTGAATCTTCATATCCTTCTTCTGTGTAAACTGTTTGAGCTTTCGTACTTTTTACAGCCTCTCTTAATCTTGGAGCATTCCGTATTTCTTCATAAGTTTCTGCATCTTGTAAAGCTGCCTCTCTTGGTAAGTGTTTAATTGTCTCTGTTTTTCTTACTTGAGCATAGTTTTTTATAGGCACGAATTCATCCTCTTCGTCGTCATCATCATCACCATCATCCTTAGTTTCACTATTTTGTACTTCCAGATTTTTGTAAAGAATTGGCCGATTTTCTAAAACAACCTTGTTAATAGATTCATCTACATTATTTCGCAACTGAACATAGTTTTGCTTACCTCGTTCATAGATGTCGTAACCGTCTTGTGAATCACCTGCTTTTTGAGAAACCTGTATTTGTGGATACTCGTTACGCGCATCGTCGTATTTTACACCGTGATGTTGTTTTAAACTGTGTATATGATTCTTTAGAGGACGATATTGTACTGGCCTTATTTTCACAAAGTTCTGATTCCATGGATGTCTTAACTTTTGATTTAGAACATGATCTCTATTATTAGGTTTCGGTAAAACGCTATAATACACTGGTCGTCTTTGTGGTCTATGAATTTCAAATTCAACGGGTAAATTTTTTTGCGGAAATAATTTGTTTTCCGTCTGTTTTGGACTTTCCAAGTACTCATCTTTAGATATATCTAACTGGCTAGCTTCTTTTTCGTAATTCTGAAGTCTATTATTATTATTTTCTAGGTCATTTCTAATTTTCTGTAATACTGGATCTTTATAAATCTCCTGAAGCGCTGGTTCTTCGGCTTTGTAAGGGTGAAATATTTCGTAATTACTAGAAATAGGAATAACTTGTTTAAGAGCAAAATTTTCTACGTATTTTTGGTTAGGCTGATAGACAATTTTTTCTTTATCGAGTAATTTATGTATCCCCAATTGATGTTTTTCAACACCGGTATGCGGCTTCACAGGATAGGCTTTGTAATGATTTTCTGGGGCCTGGACACCATGAGATGCTGCTATATCAATGGCAAATTGGGGTTTTTGTGCCGTATATTCAAAGTACTCAACTGGAACTGGTATTTGTTGTTCATTTTGAGATTTAATTTTTTCTACAGAAACTTCTTCCTTGGATTCCTTTTGTTGCACGTCACCATCACCATTATTCCACACAATAGGCACTTGTATACTATAACACAGTTCACAGCACTGCAGCACCAGGAATATCGCAAGGGCTGTTGTCACTTGCATTGTTCACATCACGGTCGCGGCGATTGTGGCGTTTGACTGAACCAGGTCGATGGGCCGGCTACCGTTTTATTTTCTCGGTTCGCCGTCGCGAACAGATTGCTTCTAACCATTCGCTTTATTGGAACGTATGTCTTAAGATATAAGAGAAAGCGATTTATTTTATCAACTAATTTATTTATATATGATTAAAGAAAAAAACGGTTTTTTTAAACTTTCAATATTGTGTAAGTTAAGATAATTTACTTAGAGAAATAATAATTTTCTAAAAGCTATGAATTATATTATATTATGAACCTACACAAAATATAACAATATAGCCTATTGTATAGTAAAATTCATAATCAGTAATTTAACGTATGCTATTTTTATTCGGATAATCTTCTTATTTATTTTATTCGTTTGTTTGGCCGAAATTTTTTTTGAGTCTTATTAAATTACAATGATACTATCCCAGATAGCTCAAGTATTGATTTAAATATTTATCATATTCATTTTTCGGTCTAATTTAACAGTGATTTTTTTTAGATACTGTTATAATAAAATTACTTATGGCTTGAAAATAAATCGAATGGAAGCAGCTCTCTTTTACATTTGATTTTAGATATGAGGCTATAAAGCTTTTAACTTGTGTCAGAAGTTACTCAGGTTGTAGAGAAATTAAAAAACTATGTATGTGGTACTCGAATAATTAGCTTTTGCAATCAAACAGGATAATGAGCAGGGTATAAGGTCTTAGTATAAAAAAAAAAACAATAATAAAGATTTGCAAATCCCGTAAAAATAAACTAAACTGCTAGTTAGTTCTGATTAGTTTGTAAAGCCTTGTAAGAATTGTAAGTGTTTGTAATGGTTTTATAATTTTATGTATTTTTTTTTAAAATTAGATAAACGAAATAAAATCTCAAATTGAATCTTCCTGCAAAGTACAGTATAGCACAATAATTATAGTAATTAGCAGATTATTATCATGATCTATATGTACGCAATCGTCGGTAAAATACTTATGTAATATAATTATTAAAGAACTTACAGTATAATTTTAAGATTTGCAATAACAAGCAACGTTTACTCTTTAACTTTTGCTGATGTCATGTACTTCTTAATTAATCTTTTTAGTAGTGGTAGAGCCAAGCTGAAGATATTATTGTTTTCAGCACGAATGGATCGGCTCGTCCGGGTAAGCACCACCCTCTCACAGAAAACCGACGTGAAGTAACAGTGCTTGCATTGTTGCGTTTCGTTCGGTCAGTGAGAGAGCCGGAGACCCACCTGCCGTCCCCTTCCCCTTCCTCCTTCCCTTCCTGTCCTCTCCCGCCCTCCTCCCAAACACAGGCTGGCAACGCACTTGTGACTTCCCTGGTGTTGCAAGTGTCTATGGACGGTGGTGATCACTTAACATCAGGTGACCCATCTGTTCATTTGCCTCCCATGATATATAAAAAAAAAATCTAGGACCGTAGTTCCTAAATTGGTTCATTTGGAACCCCAAAAGTCCACAGGAGACTCGACGAGGGTCTACGTTGGCGTGACAAAAAATGGGGTTCACGATTCGTAAGCCACGAAAATGTGTCTGGTTTCGAAAGCGAAGAACTAACAATTTTGAATTGACCTATTAATGTAGTCAGATAATATTTTAAGAAGCTCAGCGACTATTACTCGTACAAACTGGCATATTCCATATCCTATATAGTCAATTTTACTTTTTTTTATTTTAATTAATCAATCAATTTTTTCACTTTCACTTTCACTTTTTTTACTCAAAAACTATTAATTCATAGTTGAAACTCCATTGCAACGCAAATTTACATAGAACTAATCTTCGCATTTTTTGTCGATTTTTGCGAATATGGTAAATATGTAGCTGCAGAATCTACAACAACCAGCTAAATTTAGAAAGTGGTAATGATGAAAAGTCTGAAAAGTCTTGATTCTAAGAGATATTAAATAGAAATAATAAGTATATATATATTGTAAGAATAAACTACACTATTAAACATGTTCGCTGTAAAACAATTGAAGAGAAAGCCAAAGTAAAATCAGCTGGGCTCCCGGTGGGCGTGAAATGGTATTTACTCGACTGTGCTACATAGTTAAATTCGAAATAACAGTTAACATGTTATGAGACCGCTTTTGCAGTCCGTTAAATGGAACTGTGATGCAATCGAGTCCAGTTCTGAATGCTTTAACTGAGAATGCCATTTCAATATAATAATGCAACCGAGATTGGATTAAATAATGCCTTCTGATCGGTTGATAAAGATCTTTGGAAATTAATATCGAGTGAAAGAAATCATTATTTAAGTTGTAATCGAAATGAAAAATAGTATTATTATACTTACTCTTTATACGTATTATATACATTCTTTTTCAACTCACTTCCACTCCTTAAAAAGCTTAAAAATCCCAAATTAAAATGACAAATACTTTATTAAAATTAGGTCCTCAGAAGACGCTTCTGAACGTTAAAGCTACCACCGGTTTGGAAACCAACTCAGTCGTCGAAAGGAATCGCTAAGAAACGATCAATCTGGTTCATCTTTTCATGATATATATTTTTACAAACATAGATAGTTAGATTCGTTTTTGGTGGATGCATAGAGAGGAGTGACATTTCTAGACGTCATCATCATTCACATATTGTTCCACCCTTTAAACTCACTATCCGGCAAATCGAAAATGTGCTTATTCTTTAGAATCCCTTTAATTGAGATTGATATATGATTAGAGTGACAAGTGATTTCTGTTTGGGGAAGTTATAACGACTTCGTTTGCGTTGGTATTTTTATAAATAGAGATACCATATATTATCTAACTATACATATAATAATAATTTAAATGGAACGTGTCAGTACTTTTGAATTTTTGAAAAAAAAAATGTTGCAGGTATCTAGGAATAAATATCAGAATACATTTAAATTAAGTCTAGAAACGTCTGTCTATTTGTTTGAACACGCATCACTACTAAAGTACTATGTTCATGATAAATCTTCTTCAAGAAACATAAAGCATATCTTCAAATAACATTCAGTCTTTATTTCATTGAATTCTGTTAGGTCCGTAAAAAAGTAGTGGTAGAGCCACGCTAAAGCTATTATTGGTTTCAGCATGAATGGGTCGGTTCGTCTGGGGTAGCACCACCCTCTCACAGAAAACTGACATGAAGTAACATGTTGCATTGTTGCGTTTCGTTCGGTCAGTGAGAGCGCCGGAGACCCATCTCCCCTCCCCTCTCCTCTCCTCTTTGTTTACATTAGGTTTAGCCTAACCTAACCTAACAGGTAGCCCGCATCTTTGTTTTCCTCCTATATGATATAAAAAAAAAGATATTGTAAAATTACAATTTAAAATTAATGACAACGCGATTTAAATACGAGAGAAAAGTAGATATGTAAATGGACGTACTAAGTTTAAATGACTTTATTAATCGCTGTTTTTTTAATAAGGTTTCACAGCTTCCCAGACATAGCTAGTTATACAATAATTCTAACGATTTATGCAATGCACGCTAAGATAACTCTCAGATGGTATAAAATATTTTCCAACTTACTTGGTACACATCGTTATATTTTGACCAATAGAAACGATATATTTTAGAATATATGTTTTAATAAAATGTATAAGCGTAAAGTTTCATTAAAATCTGTTAAGTGCCTTTTAGGTGAAAAAATAACACACATTAATCCTCACAAACTTGCTTGTTTATGATATTAATTACTCGATCATTTCATTTTTTTTTTATTTCTGGAGTTTTATATTTAAATATACGATGACTTAACGACTATTTATTATTAAAATATATATTCATTTTATTATAATATATGTATTTCATGTATTTATTGTAAAAAAATCTTGTTTATAGTAATTTAATACAAGCACCTGTACGTTGGTGGTAATACTAATTGAATACTATAATATTCCAATGATGGTTTATTGGGATGCATCAACTTTTGGTATTTACCAAAGCAAATGTTGTCTACTTATTGACTAAAATTATAACCTTTAGAAGCGAAGAGATTACGCTAAACGAACAAGATTGTTCTGCGTGCGGACCGTACTGACAAACCATACTAATAATGTATATAATACAAAGTAAAACGACAAAGCTGAGGAG
This sequence comes from Antheraea mylitta, assembly GCA_014332785.1. Lineage (NCBI taxonomy): Eukaryota > Metazoa > Arthropoda > Insecta > Lepidoptera > Saturniidae > Antheraea > Antheraea mylitta. Next base: position 5,364,571 of record JACEII010000026.1, on the reverse strand, counting down.
CATAGTCTTTGAATAGAGTTATTATGTTTACTAGATGGATTTTTTAGGAGCAATGTTATATTTGATCTGATTGGAGTATTGTAAAGCATGGTATAAATAAGTGAGCACTTGTAGGACTCTCTTAGTATGTTTATACGGTATGTAGGGTACAAGAAATAAAAAAAAGTCGAAGCCCTCAACTGTTAACAGAAGTGAAAGCTCAAAACAGTAAGATTCAAAGTGTGTTCTCTTTTTCAAATTTCTGAGTATTTTTTTCATTTATATTATGAATCAATTAAATTTAAAAATCTGTAAATTTCAACTGTTGTTCTTTATCTGGTTTTTCGCAACTATTGGCACTTCGAACAATACCTGCATTACAATTTAATTCAACAAACGTATGATGGCTAACAAAATATCAATTTTAAATACACAAGCTCCTAAACTACGTGTCGTTTGACGCAAGTCACGCACGCGGAATACTATCGGTCATGCTTACTAGCATGTCATGTCTTAAAATTATAAATTTATTTCTAGCCAAGAGAATACCGGTTAATGTGCCTAAAGAAGCTTTTACTTCGAAAAAACGAAACACAAAATGATGTTAATACTATCCATAGTTAAAAACACATAAAATATTCATCTCAGTATAAAATTGACATTAATCGTAGGGCGTTCACATACCAAACGGTAAACAGGTTTTAATGTAACTTGGCACAGTTTTATGTCCAGGAGAAAGGCTCAAGTCCAGACTGCTTTGTAAATCTAGCTATCCTATGTATAGTAAACGTGTGTTACAACAAATAAATTTATTGCCTTTTTAGGCTCTGGTAATTTGATAATTTAGAAAGGCTTAACTTCATGGTCATTCTTTTTTTTATTTGTTGCAAGGATTTGGTTATATTGAAAATTATATGATGCCCAATATAGATATTTTCGCAGTGGTTTATGCAACATCTGATAATCTTGCACGTTCTTTATGAGATATATATATCTGTGTACGAATTAGTAATTCTCTTTATATACCTTGTAGCTTTTGAGCGAAATTGCGTTTGGTATTTATCGACAATGTGGCCTAACATATTAACAAGCTGAATCTAGAGTCCTGTCAATTAAATGCAAAACCATAAATAGTTACTTACTACAACTTACAGTGGTACTGCCAAGCCAACTACAGCAAAGTATGCATTAGAAAAAAACCCTAGAATCATGCTAAAGTTTCTTCATGAAGTTTTCTTCAATTGTTTTTATCATTTATTTAAATTGTAACTGGTATTCCGAGATCTGTTCTTCATTGTCGGTAAGTTTGAGATATAGCTATCGGATTCAAAGGTGATGATATCCCTAACCACTTCAAAACTTTGATATTCATTTTTTTGAGTTACGCTTAGTTAAAATCATCAGACTTACGTCAAACACTATCTTATATTAAAATAAAATTACAATCAATAAAGGTAATCAATAGATTGATTCCTCATTGATTGAGTCATCGCGTCTTTTTAAATATTTCATACCGAAATACTTTTTAATCTGATAGGAGCGAAAATATTAAAAGTGACATCGTATATTCTTTATTTGTAATACATTGGGCTCACAGAATAAAAGTAGTTCACATCTGATTCGATTACTTCAACCTGAACCACTTCTTTCTCGGTTATCACACGTAGTCTGTCTTCTGTGAATCACGTTGTTTGAAACTTCTACTCTATAAACCTCTTACCACATTACAACTTAATTAATACGTTAATGGAATTTTACAAAAAAACTAAACAAACCCAATATTAATAAACTTGTCTACTAACACGCAGAAATTGAATTTCAAAGCGTAACTACATTCTTATACATACACAATTAACTAAAATATCGATTTTTAGGGATCCGTCATGAAAAAGAAACATGTGGCTAAATTATTCATCTTAGTTTCAATGAACTGTAACTTTTTAAACTTTAAAAAGTAGTCGAGAGAACACTTCGCTAAACATATTGTGTTAATATATAATGCGATAAAAAAAGTCGGTTTTTCTTTCTATAGTAACATGAAAAAATGCTCTTTGCTTAATATTTAGTGCAGCGTAATCCATAAACGGCGACTATTCAGAAATGTACAATATATTGGGAGTTGCAAAATTTTCGGAAGGTGAATGGATATACAATGACCCTCAGATGGGATAAAGAGAAAGAGAGTAAATGTGACGTCATATGGTAGCAATGTCGTCGGGTGCTGATACTCAGCCATCTTGCTTAAATACTGGATATTCATCTGCTGATACTGAACCTCGATACGCCTAAGTGTACTACTATAGCAGATATAATTTATTTAAAAAATTACTAAATACACAAACGTCAAAATGATTTGGAGGGCTTCTTTTTATTTTACAAAGCCTGTTTTATAATACTACAAATCGTAACCACTATACTGTCCAAAATCATTATAGTTTAAGCTCCATACAAATTAATGTAGATCTCATGAGGTACAAGTCAACAGATTATTGGCAGCATAAGTTAAAAAAATACCCAATTTACTAAAAAACTTTAAAACTAACAATTGATGTATTGTAAAATCATAATTTTTATCTAATATGAAATGTACTATTTATGATTTTGTGGGATAAAAAAAATTATCCACCATTTTGAGATCTTGTTTTAAAAATCAGTCAAGAGGTTAAGGTAACAGATATATAACTAGTTGGTTAGAATCGAGTTTGCGCTAAGAATACTGACCTAAGTGAGAGAAATCGCATAGTTATTGACATAAAAAGACTATAATAAAATTGTCGTATTTGTACATTTAGAATATTCACAACTACTAATTGCGGGTAGTTTATATACTGCAACAGAATACAATAAGTTTTTAACTGTCTAAATAATAAATAAAAGTTCAAAAGTGATTTAACCAAAGCTTGGAGAAAAATATAGCCTTCGTTTCTTCTAAACCGGCTCACAGACCTTGATTTTAAAGTTTTAAAATACTGCATGATTAGCTTAATACAGTTTGTAGAAAATTCATACATACTTAAGAGTCACTTGTTGTTCGCACATCCTTCCCTATGTGACTCTTTCCCGTTTTAGTGAAATATGCAAGCATTTTGTTCATGCTTTCAATGATACAACTTCAAATGTTGAATACAAAGAAATTTTGTGAATAAAAAATATGTATCACCGACACAGTAAGGAGAGATAGATGAGAGATAGATATGTGTATATCCCGCGACGCTACGGAACACTCAATGCATACCTGGCTCGTACTTTACTTGTTTTTTTTTTTTTACAAAGACTATAATTTTGACTTACACTAATTTCAACATTCACGTCCGCCATATTTGCTTTATATACAATACAGTTTCGTTGATATAAACTTTAATAACTTATATTAAAATCGTCGTTTCTGAATTACGATCGACCTAAAAATTAACAATGACCATTTCATGCAGAACTGATCAGTGTATTGATAATTAAACGGTGGTATAATTGATGGAAATCGAAAGCTGATGGTATTTGTGGCAACAAAGAACGGGCGGGTAGTGTGTTTGAGCAAGAATACGCGGGTACTGCCGCCACAGTTTTTATGTAACGGTGGCAATCATTCGAAACGGTGTTGACTACTCTGACGTAATTGATCTTTGATATTTTTTCGTGTTCCGTGTACGAAATATTCATAACATGGTTCGGATATTTTTATAGTTGTCCTTTTTTATGTTCATTTCGGTATAGACTGAAAGAAAGACTTACATGGTGGATCTTAGTAATCTCTTGAACACAAAATAATCTTTCTCTGAAAAATACACTGCTATCATCCACATTGAATATAAAATCCACGTAATATGTAAATATTAAAATTCTCGTTCGTTTTCAAATATATATTAACGTAAGTTATATTGAGTTTATGGCGGAATCTTGGAATGTCATGTGGTGGATTTTATAATTTATTCATAATCTTGTTTTAAGTTGCTCTATATTTAGTAATATTATATTTTACGTAATATAGTTTAGTGTTTCTGCACAAATGAAGTGGATGAGGATACCACGGATTTTGGAGCATGAGTTCTGACTTGCTAAAAAAACTCCATTCAATTCAATTTTTATTTATTTCAGGGTCGTTAATATGACAATACAATAGTAAATGTATAAAAAGTAGAACTATTGTTATTCATTATAGATGTAGTCATATTTAGAGAAAAGTATGGCGTGTTCCAACAATAAATTAAATATTAATAGAACTAAATATTAGGTAAACTATTTTACATATTTAAAAAGTTTACATAATAATATAAAAACAAGGAAATTGAAACAGAAAGAGAAATTAAATACTGAAACTAATTGATACTCTAAAATAACTTCGCATGAATCAGTGCTATTATTAATTGTACACATCGAGATATCAATACAAATATAAAAAAAAAACAATAATGTTGGATCTAAATATTCAGAAATAGCAGGACTAAGAGGAGGTTTTTTTTATATTTTGACCTGTGATACCTCACTATTGACTACGGCGAGGTTGTTACTAATGACCTCAAACGCTATTGGTGGAAGTTATCGGCTGTTCATCATTTACCCCTAATGTGAGACGCCATTGGTTGGAGGTGTCGGCTGTTTATGTATCTTGTTGCCTTAAAAGGCGACCCATGACTAGATGCTGGATATACACGCTCAGACAATTGTGTTAGTTACACCTACGGATAATTCGCCGTAACTATCGTCAGTGTTGTGTGTCTGTATCAAATAACATGTTATTCGATTGTTATTGGTGGATTGATCGATTAAATCATAATCATGACGTCACTGTGGATGACGTCATAGTTCTATATTAAAGACATTTTATCGCTGCCCTAACAAATATATTAAACCCTATCTGTATATAAATTACATCATTGTAAAGGTTCATGCAAATACATACAGTAATTGTAGAATAAAAGATAGAGATTCTCTTTCCCATACATTCTAAAAAAATGTCTATATTTATGTTTATTTTATCCGTATAATTTCAAATATTCTACTATTACATCCAAGACAGGAGCTTTACTGCTTTTATATTTTCTGTACACGATATTCATGTACCGATTAAAAACAAAACCGCAGAAGAGATAACGTTTTCTTAATAAATCTAGAGAACTGCTCAATTGTGTAGTCGCAATTCAACTGTCAGGGTCAGTGACCTAGGTCTAGGTCATTTCCATACCAGAACTAATTGTCTTTCTACGCTTTCAGTATAGATAATAATTTAAGAAGGATTTATTCCATTAAATAGCATTAATATAGGCCAGAGGGAATGGATCACTTTATCGCTTCATTAAGATTTATTGATCTTTTAATGTCATCTCGTTAGCTTTAATTTCTTTTGACATTTGTTAAAGCTTACATTTTTTAAACGTGTACCGGATAACTCAGTCGCCAGCATCGAAACGTATAAATAAATCCACGACTTTATATTTTTAAGCTATCAAAATATAACAATTAAATTAGTAGATCGGCATAGTTACCTTACGTATATCAGAACCAGGCACTATGTATCCTGTTACCTATAGATTAATTTTCTCGTGATATTTTTAGACGTCCATTGAAACTATTGTATTAAAATAATTTATAAAAGCTAAAAAATCTCAGTTTGTCCTTGAGTATACCTCTAACTTGACAAACAAATGATGCTTAAGCTATTGTGTAATTATATAAAACCGCGATAGTAAAGTAATTAGTGCATAACATTTTAATATAATATTAACATGTTTTCAAGGCACAACTCATGCTAATTTAATTTTAACGAGAGTGTTATATGGCTGTCAAATTATAAACTTAACATCAACATAAAAAAAACTCCAAGCAAAAAGAAACGAAGCATATTGTGTTCACCAAGAAGAGAATAGAGAAAAAACCAAATATCAACGTATAAAGAAACACAGCCATTTGATAGCCCATTTCATTAAATAGTAGTCTATTTACTTAAAAAAATATTTTTTTAAATAATACACAAAAATATATTTCTCTTGTGAATTGTTATTCGCGACTTCAACAAATATTATTTTTGGCAATCAATCATCTAGATTATTACTACCATTATCAAGCAGGTGATAATAATTTCAATGTTCTATTGGTGGCCGTCTTATTAGAACTCTCCAGGGAGTTTTTGTGGCAAGTCAGAATCTAGAATCCAAGCCTGTGCCTACCTACTATTTAAGCAATGGCTTGCAGCAACTTCTTTCACTCTGAAAGTATACAAGTATAGTAACTAAAGTATAGTAGAAAGTAAAGTAAGAATAGTAATATTTTTTTTTTTTCAAAATTAAAAATATTTTTTTCAATTTAGGTGCTTATAAATGGAACAGATCGGAAAATAAACAATTAATTGAGGAGAACCGGCAAGAAACTCGATATGTTTTATCTTTTCGTTATATATATTTTTACAAAACATACATATTTTTATTTAACTACGATATGTCCCAAAAGATTTACCACTACACAAATTCATTGAATTGGATAAGAGAATGCTTTACTTGTTTGACAGAATGAAATTATATGAAAATTTTTCAAACTTTATTTTTCGAACAACAGCATGGCGCTAGTAAGTTCTATGACCTTCGCAGGAATTACCGATTGTCATGACGAATCGTCAAGATCGGTTTCAGATCGCAATTATTTATTCTCACAGTTCGAAATAAGACTGAAGTTAGATTCGCTCCACAATTTTTAGAGTTCCATAGTATGATCTTTTTTCAAGCTCCAATTAAATTGTAAGACTTCGAACATACTTCCATTAATTGTTTTTCCAAACACGTTACCAACTAAGTCATCATTGCTTAATAGGTATAAGCCTATAGGCTAGCTATAATTTCCTAGCTTTGTCATATGCCTAAATGCGACCTAGGCTAGGGTTCCGTGGAAATAAACAGTGTATTCGCCAATGCTATTTATTTAATTCATAGTATTAATAATTTATATACAATGCATATATTGCTAAAATATGGAATTTTGTATAATTTCTCGTCTAATATTTTAGATAGTGTTGTGGTTTTAAAAGTCACTAAAGCTGATATTAATAAAGTAGTTTACTTGTAGCCGATTAGTAAAATAATTTAATTTGTTGCCTGTTAGTTACTGACCATTATTAATTAATAGTAGTTCGTGGAGTAAATTATTATGAATATTATATACAGATAGAACGAATGATTATTTATTTATTTATTTTATATTTGCGTGAAACAGAAACAAAAATCTATCCATCCTTACAAACTTTTTTGTTTACGATATTAAGTAGCTAATCCGTCCACGCGTTGTTGTGGCTCAGTTATTAAATATTGAAATATATAAAATTTGTGCACCATAACATACATTTAAAACAGAAATACAAAATTAAAACCTGGCGTCATCTATGAGATATTTATAACAGTTGGTCCTACAGTTTACTGTCATCAAACTAGTTTAAAGCGCCATCTGTTTGAGACTTATGAAACTTACAATTATAACAAAATAATCAACATTAATAATTATTTAATTTATAATTAAAATATTGAAGTCGTTAATTGAAATATAAATTATCCTATCTCCCAAGTTAGACCAAATTATATATAAATGACAACTTTCATAAAGACCGGTTGATTAGTTTTGGCGTTAATCGTGAACACATATCATGACAATGGATTTTTATATAATATGGTAGGTATGTATATGTTATACAGAACTCTATAAAAATAAATACTAAATGAAACTTGATAGCTATTTTTTTCATTGAATATCAGAGATCGATAGAATATCAAGTGATTTGCATTTAGCAACGTCCAGAGTTTTGTTTCGAAACGTCTTGATTAGAAACTGACTGTCAAGGAAATTTGTGTGGTTTTTTTACATGTTTCATTTTGTAAACTGCCGGATAATTAGAAAACACTTGTTGTAACTGCGACCCGAAAGGTGGACTTGTTTGTAATGCTTCAAATTGTTATTGAATTAGAAAAAATACCTAATTCGTAATGGAATTGAAATACAGAATGTATTTTGTCGAGGTTCTATTATCTATGTACAAAAAAATTATCTCGGTATTTCTGAGATCGAGAAAGTTTTTATAGTTTTGTTATTGCTTGCCACTAGATAGCGATCCAACGGAACAACTTTTGAACTGCTCAACTGACTTATATGAATCAATTGGTGTGCACACCAATGTCTGCGTTGTTATCTGTAAAGGGCGACTGAAACTAATATAATTGGTGTGCGCAGCCGTGAATACAGCTAGTTTCTTTTTTTAACAAAACATTGTCTTTAGTTTTTTTGTTTAACTTTCTTTTCAAAATCAAAGTCAAAAATATTTCATTCAATTCAGACCCCGGGAAGGCGCTTATGAACGTCAAAGTTGGATGGAAACGGCAGGAAACTCGATTTGGTTTATATTTTCATGGCATATATTTTTACCAATATACATAGTTACATTCGTTTTTAGTGGATTCAGACAGACATTAACAGACATCACGACCATTCACATATTGTTCCACCCTACAATAACCTTTAGATATTAAAACCCGTTTGACATGGTGCTTAAAACTCTCTATCCGACAAATCTGTAATGTGCTTTAAAACCTTAAAAAAAGTGAACTTAGTAAGCCTGAAACAAAAGAGAGCTCTGTTTTGTTGATATATAAAATTCCGATTTGTTTTTGGGTTTTTCATTTGGGTCACCTGAATAGTTCATAGCTACAATTACACGATGAGATGACGCAGTTATCGTGATCTATTTTTTTAAATATATAATTGGGTATGAAGCTTTTCAATATTAAATGAAACTTTTAAATTTAATTCCTCATTTTTCATTGATTTGCATCGAAAATGACCGGGTGTAACGGTTAATTTGCACGGGTGTAACATTAGGAATTGTAGCACGGCTAGATTTGTTGCGTTTTGGAATCAACCAATGTGATCAACCAATATTAAGAAATAAACAGGGTGCTAGAAACCTATCAATATCTTGTCCATTTCAATGTTCAATGGGTGTTTGTAACATCAATAATATATTTGAAATTCACAACCAATTCCTCAACTTCCTATTATAAACTTGTTTGGAAAACGAAATGTGCTTTCTCGAATTAAGTACTCAAAATGCTTGAATTATATGTATTGTTCAAAGTGTCGGTTTAGGCCTTTTTTATTAACGTAGGGAAATCCCTTATGGATACGCCACCCTCTCGGCGGAGAGAGTGGGTTATGTTCGACTCACATGGACTAAAGTCCCACAGTGTACCGTCAGCCATATCGTTGGAGCGGCAAGAGATCGAACTATGCTAGTCCCCTTGGATAGCCGCCCCAACGGTCCGCCCGGCGGAAGGTGGCCACCGGGCTCCTACCTAGTGGGGAGACAGACTGGGTACACACCAGCTGCCTCCCCTCGTCCGCCGGACCTGTGTCATGAGGAGATGGGCCCCCGACCCATCCCCTCAGGTCCGGCTACTATGGCGGGAAGAGGCGGGTATATCATCCCCTCCTCCCTCCAGTCCTCCGTTGGCGGAGAGGGCCACTCAGAAGGTCATCCTTGCGAACCCTCTCCGCCGCCTCCTTCTGCGAGATGACGTCCTTGCAGGAGGTCATCGCCTTCCATGCCTTCTCGCTGCCGAGCATGGCCGAGACCACACTCGGCAGTAACAAATCTGTTCTCAGCAAACGAAATCCAGCTTTTGTCTTATGTTTAATTTAATGGTGATAGTATGGAAATGTCAGTGTTAAATTCTCACGTTTGTTTGAAAATTTTAATCTTGTTTTTGAATATCATTAATGGACTTCTATGTAGGGATGTTCAACCGCAATATCGTTACACCGATTTTAAATGATATATCAAACAAAAACTTTTATATATACTTATATTGAAAGGAGTTCATATTTCATTACTCAATACTAAGAGATAAAACGGAGGCAAAAAAGAATTGCAATTAATATTAGGACAAGTACCTTTTTATATCTTTCGATATTTCCTATGTAAATCATCCATAAATACTAAACTCATGGACTTATTTAGTTGAACGCAAGGAAAGGTAGGACATCAGATAATATTTTCTTATTTTGTACTGGCCATATATACAAGTATGATGTAATTGAAAAAAAAAAGAAAAAAAAACTTAGAATATATTTATAATTATTTGTTTTTTTTTGCTATATGTTGATTTATTTCCTAGGTAATGCATAAATTCCACAGGTTGTTTTTTAAAAATTCAATATTATTTTTGTCGTTGTTTTTTGTAAATTTCATAAGTTTCAGTGATAATACCGGATCACAGCGTTACTGAGGTATCTAAAGCTATAACTGCTATTGAAAATGGTTCATTTATAATTAAATGTCTGAAACAGCAAGTCTAGGGTGACATTGTTAAACGTTCGAGGTTTGATATGTGGACCAATTATCAGATAAATTCGATATATTGTAATCAAACATCGATATATTTTTTAACCTCGATATACATTCAACGCCCCTAGTTTTACGAGTTCTTTAATTATTATAATTGTGTAGATATTCTTTATCTTTCATTATCATTTTATATATTCTTCGTCTAAACGTCGGATGTTTTTGGAAACCTCATTAAAATCCAATACTACAGAACTCCCTTATACTGCAGTATATGGCTGAAAGAAGATATCAAATACAATCTACTTGTTTCCACTTTGCATTCCAATGCATTCCACTATAAATTTTATTAATTCTTGTAATTTTTTTCCTAACTGACTACTCTATTGGCCTAGCAAGGCCTTAACAGCTTCACCGAACTTCTAAAGCGAGCGCTTAAGGCTCTTAGCTGATTTTGATTTTTAGGAAAATGTTGCTTTTTCACTCTCAATACGTTGGAATTTATTATGACTTGAATTAATTAACGAAATATATTGACCTACTAAATTTGTCCAAAACCATTTTGCATCCATGTTTGTATCAATTTAATCACGAATAATAACAACATGAATATATATTTTGAATATTTTTTTATTATAATAGAACCTGGCGTCCTTATCATAGGATATAAATAGTGAGCGGCGATCTTGAGACTCATTTACGTGCGGACGGACTTACAGCATGCTTTGTTCTAAAGAGGTCAGTTTTTTTTTATTTATTTGTAATTAAAAACTCTTTGTTATGAGGACTCTATGGTCAGTGAAACAAACTCTTTCGAATCAGCATAGTTTGTGAGTAACTTAGTCATTAATAATAATTTACATTGGCAAATAATTTACTTATATATAAAATATTGTTATTTAAATATATTCAGTTCTCTTGGTGTACGTACTAATTTTGTCTGTTGATTAAACGGTATTTAAGGTAATATGCTACAACGCCACCTAGTGGTGATTATAGTAAAATAGGTAGCGTAAAACTATATTTGAAAATCAGGAATTAGGTGAGCGAAAATGAATGTTAATCAAATTATATTTTGATAATGTGGTTCAGAAATGTATCAATGATGTCCGATAGAGATATACTGCAAAAATACTTGATAGAATTCATTAAACGTTTTGTCTATAAGATACCGTTATTGTAGAAAAATATAGTTCTTCAGAGTCATAAGAAATTGATTGACGCTAACTGTATCCAAAATTAGTCTTTTTCATTTTCTATTTTAAATTAGCTGATTGCGATTGCATACCCGTGAAAACGGTTTTATTACTTCATCAGTACTACATGTTTTGTTTGCGACTCCTCTGGGGTTGCTAGTGTCTATGGACGGTGGTGATCGCTTAACAACAGGTGTCCCGTCTGTTCGTTTGCCTCATATATGATATAAAAAAAAATTATATATATATATATAATATATATATAATCTGGTCCAACTTCAAAATAAGATAATTTATATTTCAATTAATGGCTTCTATATTTTTCAATTACTAATTAAATAATTGTCAATGTTGACTATTGTTATTAATTGTAAGTTTGATCAGTCTCTAAAAGATGGCGCTTTAAATTAATTTTCAGCAGAAAACTGCAGAATCGATTGTTATAAACATCTCATTGATGGAGTCACGTTTTAATTTTGAAAATAATTTTGGAGAATTTTAATTCAATGTTAAATAACTAAATCACAAAAACACTTGGCTGAGTCAGCTAATAGTTGTCTATATTAATATTATAAAGAGGTTTGTGAGTTCGTGAAGTTCTAGGAGGTAATCTCAGGAGCTACTAGTCCAACTTGTAAAAGTCTTTCACTGTTATATAGCTCATTTATCGAGGAAGGTTATAAGCCATATATAATTGCGCTAAGACCAATCGGAGCGGAGCACTAATGAAAAATGTTTCAAAATCGAGTTTTTCTTCTTGAGAGCTTCCGCTACATGTTAGGGTTAGCCCAAAGTAACTATTCCACGCGAACGAAGTCGCGGGCAGAGACTAGTACATATAATAGTTATTCTTTGGCATTTCATATTGGATAATATATTATGATCGAGTCACGTCTCAGAGACCCGTGCCTGCTACTTACTGACAATAAACGGAAGTAACAGAGAAGTACACCTTGACGATCTAATATCGATCTAGAAGCGATTTTACCTTCGCCAAAGGTCACTAAAGCAAGATCAAGTTCATCAGTAAAGACCCTCAACTATGTTATTCAAATTGGTTTCACATTCTTGCACGTGATTGTATAAATAACATATCTATAATGAAAATGTAGTTTTGGTATTGTAATTTGAGCTTTATTACTTTATGATCTCGCTGTATTTGAGATTAGTTTCACATAAAGGGTATGTGAACACACCTTCAATACCTCCGGTCTTGAAACAAATGATGACTACTTAACCTCAAGTGACGTGTTCTTTTCGATAAATATTTCTCAAAAAAACAACCTCATATAAACACAATGCCTGAATATCAACTCCGTCGTTTAATCAGCAAGGTTAGTCTATACATGATTGTGCCACAACTATACTATGTTATGAATGTTTGGCCTTAAAATTAATATTCTTAGGCTTCTAAATCATATGTTATGCAAAAATCCTTGCTACTTACATATCCGTATAGAGCACGCTAAATAATACTATTAAAAAATTTGAAGTTGTGAGAGTCCCCTTTAACCATACCGGGCTTTCTAGGCGGGAACTGATTTGGATCTGGTCCGGTCACATAACTTATAATAAGTACTTTTTTATGATAGGGGAAGAGATATCTGCACTTTGTGAAATTTGCTATTGTTATCATATGTTGTAGGAATGTGGCCGAACCAAAGAATTGCGTCAAAAAAAGTATTTTATAAGTTTGTTTCCCTAATCTCTAAATGTGAGAATCAAATTAGTGATACATTAACCCAAGTGAATTGCCCTATGAAGGTGGCAGTCATCAAGAATGAACTTGCTGAAATAAAGAGAGAAAAAAAAATGACCGAATTTTGTCAATAATCATCAATCATACCATTTGTAGGTGTTAGAGCCACGCTGAAGCTATTATTGGTTTCAGCATGAATGGGTCGACTCGCTCGGGACAGTACAACCCTCTTACAGAAAACCAACGTGAAGTAACAATTCTTGCATTGTTGCGTTTCGTTCGGTTAGTGAGAGCACCGGAGACCCATGTCCCCTCCCTCTCCTCTCCCTCTCCTCTCCCTCCCCTCTCCATTTCCCTCTACTCTAACCCCTCTTCCCTCTCCCTTTCTCTCCATTCCCCCAAACACAGGCTGGTAACGCACTTGCGACTCCTCTGGGTTTGCTGATGTCCATGGATGGCGGTGGTCGCTTAACAACATGTGACCCGTCTGTTCCTTTCTATATGATATAAAAAAATCATAACTTTAGCACTACAAATAAATATAAATAATTTTACAACTGCGGACATATTCGGGTCTACAATAAGACCCTAATACGTTATCGTTTTGACTGACAGCTTTCAATAAAATATCACATCAAACTGGTTTTACTGTAAAAAGTAAATACTGTAAGGACACCCGATACATGTGTTTGACACCATATGTTCAAAGCAATCATAAATAATTATCAGGAACATGTATAAAAAAATTAAAGTTTTTAAACAGGAGATAAATTGATAAGTTCGCGTCATGACATGCTAGTAAACCTGACCGACCGTATTGTATACGTAGTATAGAGCCCTGTGTACATGTAATATTGGTATCCGATTAAGCCTCCCACGGCAGCGGCTCAAGCCTAGGTTCGATCCCTCGGTAGGAAGCCCTTGAGTGCGTTGCTTGCGCGACACGGTGACACACAAATATACATCACCGCTACAACACTACATGATCACCCCCACACACGTGCACGCCTACACGCTTACACATGAAAGTGGAAGGGTTTACTTTTTTTTTCCCTTATCGAACTGAAAAACTCTCAATTTTCCGATAATAAATATATGGAGGAGTTGTTGAGGCGTGTATGCTTGGTACACATATACGTTTCAACAACTCATACATATATGAATAGTTAGCTAGGTTAGCTAAGATAGGTCGCGATTTTGCATGCAACAGGCAACAGCCAAGCGAGGTGTGCCGTGCACCCTTGAGCTGGTTGCCAAAATAAAATCGGCTGAGTGCCTTAAGCGCTCGCCTTAGTAGTCCGGTGAAGCTGTTAAGACCTTGCTGGGTCAATAGCGTAGTTATTTCAAAAAAAAAAAAATGTAATATTGATGTTTTGCAGTTCATCATACGTTTGATTTATTAATAGATTTTATAAAAATGTCTGTTATTATTGCTACGAGTGCCAACAGATATTTTTTTTTATTACAAATTCAAAAATTGAAGTATTGTTATTAACACTGTTATTGATTTATAAATTCAAAATAGAACACAGTTATATCATTGCTTTCAGTCTTCACTTCTGTTATCAGTTCTTATGACTGTCTCGACTTTTTTTTACCTCATTGAATTTCTTGAGTCTTCGATGGCTATTTCCACAATATGGAACACACGGAGAATATTTCTCCAACGTTCAGATTTCTTTACGGCTTCCTTTCACCATCAATTACGAGGAAGTTGAAATAGTGAATACTCTTTAACCATCAATGTAACCTAATGATTCTACTAGAAATGAAATATGTTTTAATCATTCCAGATAGTGCGACTGCTGCTATGCGGTTTGTGCTTGCTGGTTGCTATTGCGACGGCAAGACCAGACAGTGGTGGTCATGTGCCATTACCTGGGCCAGGATTAGCCTATGGTAA
>JACEII010000026.1:5237475-5336054 GCA_014332785.1 Antheraea mylitta | reverse complement strand
TGCCGGCCATAATGACGAAAGTCACCCGGTACTGGATATGCACAGGCACTATGACGGGCTTTTTCGCCATATGCATGGTGGTTGCGACCCAGTCGGGCTGTAAAACCCTACCACCCCGCTTTCGCCATTGCCTCGTTAATTATTCAGCAGGTTGCACCACGTGCAGATGAGGTTGGCTTGGGTGTCTCAAGTCTTAAGATGTTATTCGACACCCCTTAAAGAGCTAGCTAGCTACACATTACAATCTTGATGTAAAACTAAGGCGTGATGATGAAGTAATAATCAGTGTTTCAAATTGAAATATAGCAGAGATATCTCTATATGTATCTATAAGAAATAAGACTTTTTCCCATACCTAAGCTCTGATTATACAATATATTTTTTCTTTCAGTTTTGCATCTTTCTTTTTCAAGTTACATAGTACTAGTATCATTCATGTATGCCATGTACAAAATAAGAAAATATTTTTTTATAGTAGCTCTAGGTTTTTTTTTACGTTTATCTAGATATGTTCATGAGTGTAATATTTATGGTAACTTTAATTTAGTAATATCGAGAACTATATCAAAAAATAGTATTTGTTCTAACAATGATTCATTTCTTCTCCTTTTAAGTGCCTCTTAGTATCGAGCAAAAAAATATTAACACTTTTCGATATATCGAAAATATCGACATTTTTATTGTGATGATTTGATTCTGATTCTTTTCTGATGAACATCCCTACTTTGTACATATTTTCCTTTATGCGAGGGTTACAAGTAACCTCAGACACCTTTTGCCATTTCATTCAACTTGCATCTATTCTGTTCGCCATGTCCGTGTCTATGCTACCATCGTTTAGTACAAATAAACCGAGGTACTGAAAATTAGGACAGCCTGGTAAGGGTACATCATTGAAGGGTATAGGAAAATTTTCAATTTGATTTATTAAATAAGATTATGAACTTCGTCAGGATTTTTTCCACAAAGAACAGTATTATCGGTAAAAATAGTGAACCTAAAAAAACAATGAGTTTGGTCCAGTTTCGAAGTGTACAAGCTATGCGTTATTTACTTGTGTCTACAAGTTAATCAAATGACAAAAATCAATTTATACGGCCATCATTAGACAATATCCGATGACTGAGCCTCTTTAATTCATCATTGGACATGCTAAATCATTCATTTATCTTCTTAACAAGGCCATGTTTGTATAAAAATTTGACTATGTTTTAACTGAAAGTGCTCAAATGGTATTATAAACTAATCAATTTGTACATGTCAATTTAATACTGAAGAAATTTTATCAAAAGGCGCAAATTTCTATGAACCTATGTCTTTCTTTATCATCTGTTCATGTATGTAGTTTTTCAATAGACAGGATCATAGAATACTTTGATTATAGGTAATTTATTGTAGCTAATTTGATGGACTATACAGAAATTGAAGACCTGGCTGCAAGAATCTCCCGACGTGTTCCGATTGCAAATATGAACTCCGAGTATTTTTTATCCCATATCGACTAAATGTATAAACATAAAACCATATTTGTATAAACCCATATTTAAGTTACTGTTGGAGAGTTTTCAACATATATATAAGCAAATACGAAGGTAAGTTGTATTTTGAGTATAAATGCGTTGACAATATGGTGAAAAAACAAGGAGTCCGATTCGTGTCACCGCGCGAGTCAGACGTGCGCTCCGATTATCAAAAGTGACCGTTATTTTTCCAAAGTTTTGTCGAGAGTTTTTTTTTTTCGATCTATCTTCAGCAGCGTGCTCCGTGCTTCGTGCACCGTTCGCGTACGCGTAGTCACTTTTGAGTTCGCCGCGTTTCTGTCCGGCTTCAGTGAAGAATAGTGACGTCAATCGTAGGCGCTCCAATTTAGAGCGTATCGAACTGCACTTATCAGAGCAAGCCTGGGCTACCGAAGAAGTCCAGTCGTCTGGACAACCTGCGGAAACCTCACGGTGCTCAAGGAAGTGGGTTGGAGCGCCCTGCCCGTTCGTCGTAGGTCCCGCGGCCTACTACAAAGGTAGACGGGCCTGGGTAGCTAGGCCGCCTAGTCTAGTCTAGGTGTTGCCCTCCCATCCTCCTTTTCCCCTTTTTCCATCCCCGGGTGTCTGTTTGGGCGTAGCCCGGGTTACCGGTCTGCGTCCTCGATCTCGGGCTTGTTAGGGCCTCCCCCTAGGCAAGTTAAGACCCTCCTGTGAGGCAATGCACTTCGCCCACAGTTTTTCTTGGCCCGGACACGGGATAGTCCGATAGTTTACCGTTGGCGTGCCCTCCTGCCCTTAAGGCAGGGAGGTTGTTTCGCGGCCCCTCCCTCTCAGTCCACCGCGATGGACTTTATACGACCGTCTCGCACAGTAGGCGTCGTCCGGCCAGCCCGACGGAATCGAGTTCCGTAGGCCCGGTAAAAGTCGCCAACATAAGTGGTGCTCGTGTATCGGCGACCTCTGCTATACCGTCGCGTAAGCCAAACGCGAACAAGACTAGTTCCGTCTCGCTCACTCCGGGTTCCGCAGGTAGGAAGCCACGCCGCCCGCCTCCAGTTACGATACAAGATAAGTCCGAATGGACTGCGATTTCAAGTCGACTTAAGATCCCTAAGGTCAATTATACGTTTAAATCTCGGTCGAGGACGTCACCCTCTCCCTTAAGGAGAAGAACTTCCCCGTGCGTGAGGTACATCGTATGTACCACCCACGCACCCGCGCTCCCTAAAATATGGTCCCCGTTCTCCTCGACCGGTCGCAGGAGGGCAAGGCCATTTTTTCGCTCACGTCTGTGTGCGACCTCAACGGCGTCACCGTTGAGACCCCACGCAAGACCCATATTCCGTCGCAGTGCCATAACTGCCAGTGTTATGGGCACTCGGCGAAGAACTATCATCTTCGCCCCAGGTGCCTCAAGTGCCTGGGATACCACGCCACGAAGGAGTGCGCGCGCACTTCTGGCACTCCCGATCCTCCCAGCTGTGTGCTCTGCGGTAACGCGGGTCACCCCGCGAATTATAGCGGCTGTCCCACGCGCCGCGCACACAACGTCCCCGTCAGGCGAGGCAGGCGCCCAGGGTGCCTGCAGCCGCCACCCACCCTCCACCGCCACCTCTCATGTCCGTGGAGGCCTTCCCGGGCCTGCCGGGCGCCTCCCGCGCCCCTGTAGCGCCCGCGCCCACGTCCTCACCGTGCTCGTCACCCTCTGTGCCGCGCGCGGCTCGACCCGAGCGGGCCCCTATGGCCCCTTGGGTCACCCGACCTCATCCTCAGGCTTCTTCTAAAGGCGGCTTATGCTTCATCATCCTCTCTCTCTAGTAAATTCGACTGGACGAAGCATTTACTCCACGAGCACGATATGAAGCAGGTCCTCGCCTTCCTTCTACGCCATCGTTGAGGTTGAACAGGAGCTAGGTCTTCTCACCGCTCTAGCGCGGTTCCGGAGCCACCATTCAGCGTCTCGCCCGGTGACCCTCGATTAAAATAAAACCACGCGGTCTATGTCTCTTGTTTTTCAACGCGAGATCTCTTCGGACACAGCGCGATCTAGTAGCTGACTTTTTGCGCGACAGACAGATTGACGTTTTCCTCATCCAGGAAACGATGTTAAAACCGAGTATGCGTAATCCGAGAATTGCTAATTACTGTATAGTCAGAAACGACCGTGTCACCCGCGGTGGTGGCACCTTAATTTATTTTAGGCATTCGCTGTATTGCATGCCGTTAGATCCGCCCGCACTTACTCATATGGTAGTGTCAGTGTGCCGTGTAGGTATGACGGGCCATTCTGATATTATTCTTGTCTCCGCGTACCTATCACCGAATAAAGAGTTACTTAAATCCGATCTGCAGGCACTATTTAACTTAGTGACTCAGTCATTATAGCGGGGGACCTCAATAGCGGGAACGTCATCTGAAACAGTCCGTGTACCTCTCGTAACGGGAGGATACTCGACGAACTAGGTGAGGCTCTCGCCTTTGACGTCATAGCCCCTCTGGAACCCACGCACTATCAAGATCACTGCCGACCGTCAGTTTTAGATGTAGCTCTTTTACAAAATGTCGCACTTCCTATACGACTCATATCAGTCGTACACGAACTCGACTCGGATCATAGCCCGGTTATATTACAGTTAGGACAGAACTCTGATTTTAGCCCGTCGCCGATCAGAGTGAGCGACTACGCGAAACTTAGTGAATATTTTAAAAATAGTCCGTCGTCTAGCAGTTTAGACAGGATTCAGGACGTGTTGGTGTCTAAGGCCGACGGGGATTCGGCCATCGATTCCCTGGTTGATTATCTCCAGACCGCCGTCAGAGAGACCTCGAAAGAGGTACAAACGGCAAACGAACGCCGTTTTATACTCCCTGACGACTTGCTGTTAGATTGACTTGACTTGATTGATAGACTTGTTTGCTAGATACTCTAGATAAACTTTACGAGCGGCTCCTTCTGAACCGTCTCCAGGTTACGATTACTGACCGTAGTTTAATACCGCCTGAGCAACTTGGATTTTGCGCCAATCATTCTTGTACAGATCAAGTACTTCGCCTCACGGAGTACATTTTTTCTAATTTCAATAAAGATCCGCATCCGAATCCGGATCCGCCTGTGAAAAACACTAATTCGAAACGTACCATAGCAGTCTTTTTCGATGTCGCTAAGGCCTTCGACAAGGTCTGGTATAAAGGGCTCATATATACGCTGAGTCAAGCCGGTATACCCGATAGGTTAGTTCACATCATCCGTGATTACCTCCCCGATAGAACCTTCCATTTTAGAGTAGACGGCGAACTCTCATCGCTCCGTCCGATACGCTCAGGTGTGCCACAAGGCTCAATACTCGCGCCCACCCTCTTCAACCTGTTCATCAGTGACCTACCTAAGCTCCCGGGAGTCGAGGTAGGTTGTTATGCTGATGGTACAGTCATCTACACCTCTGGCTGGCGGCCGGATGTCCTCAGGAATCGCATCGAAGAAGCCGTTAGCACACTCGGTGATTGGTTTCTGCGATGGCGTATAGCTATCAAACCCAAAAAGAGTGCCGCGATACTCTTCGATCTCTCTCGAGAACTCGCGATAATAAGTTAAATCCCATAAGGCTATACAAAACCGAGATACCTTGGACCAAGTATTTGACCGAGGTCAAGTATTTCGGTGTTACATTAGATAACCACATAACATTCGAGTCCCACATTAAGAGAGTGCGAGACAAAGCCGCTATGTTCTTGGGTCGCCTCCATTATTTACTTTGTCAGAAGAGCAAACTGTCCCTCAGACATAAGACACAATATATAAGACTTGTATCCGTCCGATAATGACATATAGTTATCCGGTCTTCGCTCACGCGAATAATCTCGATAAACTTCAGGTTTTGCAGACCCGGGTTCTGTGTAAAATCACCGGTGCTCCTTGGTACGTCCGGAAGGCGAATCTCCACAGGGACCTGGAGATGCCGTCCATTAGGGCGTGTATAAAATCACATACGAGTAGCAATTTCGAACGAGCCGCGAATCATCCCAGTCCGTTAGTGGTATCCGCCGCAAACTACGAACCCGTACCCAACGCTGGGCGATATAGAAGACGTCCGCGTCACATTTTTACCGATCCTCCCGATGATATCACGTCAGCGAACGATCAGTACCAGCCTGTCCCTAGAAACAGAGCATGCTCACGCCTACGCCCACCTAACCACAGATCGCGCCGCCGCGGTCTGGGGATTAACTTTGCTCCCGCACACCCGATTAGGCCTCCCACGGCAGCGGCTTAAGCCTAGGTTCGATCCCTCGGTAGGGAGCCCTTGAGTGCGTTGCTTGCGCGATCACTGCAACAACACTACACGATCACCCCCACACACGTGCACGCCTACACGCTACACATTTTGGTGGAAGGGTTTACTTTTTTTTCCCTTATCGAACTGAAAATCTCTCAGTCTTTCGATAAAAAATATATGGAGGGGTTGTCGAGGCATATATGCTTGGTACACATATACGTCTCGACAACTCAAAGAATTATGAATAGTTAGCTAGGTTTGCTAAGATAGGTCGCGATTTTGCATGCAACGGGCAACAGCCAAGCCGAGGTGTGCCGTGCACCCTTGAGCTGGTTGCCAATATAAAATCGGCTGAGTGCCTTAAGCGCTCGCCTTAGTAGTCCGGTGAAGCTGTAAAGGCCAAAAAAATAAAGGCCAATATAGCGTAGTCAGTTCGAGAAAAAAAAAAGTGAAAAAACAATTTGTTTTATTATATTTACTTTATTTGTTTAGTATTATTACATTTTGTTATAATTATTAATATATTACATTTCGAAAAATCAATACTATACAACTTTACATCTGTTTATGGATTTTAATGTTTAAAAAAAACGTGATATCTGCTGACACTCCGTCTCTAACCCATATGAGATTTACCGAGATTGGGTTGACCCGCTCCTTTTTCTAAATTTCGTACATAACAAATTGACGTACCCTTAGCATTATAACGAAAGATATCTTTTAGACATCATCCGCTATTGACAATTTATTACGAACGGTCCGTCATTAGAGCGCGATGTCGCTCCGTCACGAATACAAATCCGAACCGGGAATCCCGTCTAAAATGAATGAACATCGCAAATGACGTCACGAGCGCTTAAAAACGCCTCATCGCGTATTCAAAACGCATATAAATAACATTCTCGCACATTTTTGTAATTCAATTGACATGTTATACAATAGCGTTCGAAGAAAGACAATTTAGCGAAGTTATGATAACCGTTATGTGTTACATACAGGAGTGTGGATATTCAGATCTAACTAGGGCATTGGTATGACACATCCTTGAAATGTCAGACCGGTTGAACCTTGCAAAGGTTTGCTGAAAAAGCGCTAAGCATTTTAGAAGTGAAAATTTCTTTAGGCTCGTTGAGCGGATATTTTGTCAGGCGATAAATTTATAATTTTCCTTCATGACATGCTTGTAAGCATGATCAACCGTATTCCGCTATCGCGGTTTGCGTCAAACTAGCGACGGGTAGTATAAGAGCCCGTGTACATCGAATATTGATATTTTGTTTTGAGATTAGGGAACCCGTCATATGTTTGACGATTTAATAAGTTGTATTAAAAACTATTCGGAGTGTCAATAAACGTGAAAGAGAATTCAAGTAACCAAGTATGAAGTTGAAATAATTCGCACTATGATCAATTTAAAAATTCAAAAGAGAACACAGTTTAAACTATAAATTCCATTATTTTTCGTTTTCAATTCTCTCAACAGTTCTTATGACTGTCTCGACATTTTTTTATTTTAGTATTTTATAGGTTTTTAGATTTTTACCACGATCATAAATGTCGGTTAAAAGACGATCTTCAAGGTCAGCAACACGACGGTAATACCCCTGGTATTGCAGTTGTCCATGAGCGACGGTATCCATTTAAGAATGAATGGGCCGTCTGCAAGTTTGTTGTCTTTTGGCGTAAAAAAATGAGATTGTGGTCAAACACATAACCCTACAAACTATAAAGAAACCGAATGAGGTCAATTAGTTTATTAGTTAATTTCATAATAAAATTGAATTTCATTGACGATTGTTATTGGATATAGTTAAAAAGACATTTTCCGGTAAAGGATGCAGTTTATATTATAAAAATTAAATATAAAGAGAAAAATTATGAAGTTTAGTAAAACTTTTCCGAAGACCTTTTGAAGGTTGGGATCGACGACTACTTTTATGAATTCATAATATAGGATACATATTGTACAATTGTGCGTACTGTTAAAATGATTTTTTTTAGTTTTCGTGATCATGAGTTATAACTTTGCTAAATAATTATACCTATATTTATAGATGGCTGCCTACATAAAAATAAAATTAAGAATACTTAGTATAGGACTACAATACTTATGTAAAGTATACGGGTGCGCCCGTTACCACATCCGGCATACCCGTATGGATAGATGGGAATCCATAAGATATGGTACTTCAGATATAAAAATGGGCTACGTGTAAATTATGTCATAAATTATGGTAAAATAGTTTTGATCGGTAATTTTGTATGTAACTAATTTCTTCACAGTTTTATAAAAACTTCTCATTATTTTATTAAAACACTAGAACATAAACTTATCTGCAGCCGTCAGAGAATGGTATTGGTTGCCGCGGTGTTTTTTTCTCTATATTAAAAGACAGTAATGAAAACGTATGAATGGCAGATTATTTTTATTTCTCAAACAAAACAAAACCCTCTCTATCTGATAATAAACACATTGCAATTAAAAGGCAACGAAAATCATAACGAGATGTATATTCTATAACCAATCGGTGCTTTTATATCGCCAGCAAAACCTCTCAGCTGCAAAATACACATAGCTGTTAAAAAAAAAAGAAAGAAAATAGAGAGAGAGAGAGAGATTATAAAGGCATTATTTTCAGACACAACTCTGGTACATATCTCTACGAATCTACCAAATTAGCAAATACGAATATATACTACACTAGCCTCTGCCCGCGACTTCGTTTGCGTGGAATAGATATACTAACACCAACGCTAACACGTAGCAGTTCTCAAAAGGAAAAAACATCCTGATTTTGAAACATTTTTCATCTGTGCTCCGCTCCTATTGATCTTAGCGTGATGATATAACCATTCTCGATGAATGAGCTATATAACATTGAAAGAATGATTTAAATCGGACTAGTAGTTCCTGAGATTACCCCCTACAACGCCACAACATCACAACGTCACAAACTCGCAAACTTTACCTCTTTATAATATTAGTATAGATTATCCCGAAACGAAATACCTCTGAACGTACGACTCTGGTGCATATTTCACCTTAATGTATGGAGGTACCGATGCAATCGCCACGCCCTATTACCTGACTAATCATTTAATAATTACTTTTAGCCACTACTAAACATTAAAAAAGATAATAAGTAGTATCACGCTTTGAAGAATTTCAGAATTAATTCAGTAAGAAAATGTTTTTAGTACTAAAAATTGGGTTACCATTTTTCTATAAAAATGATTGGATGATTTTTCCATATTATGATTCTCGCAGCACGTTTATATGTCAGACTAGGTGTGCCTGCTACTTCGTCCGCGCAAAACTTTATATAAAAAACAGCCATTAATAACGTAATCCAAATGAAGTTAGTCCATTTACTTATGTACTTTTCTGTCGTAGTTAACTTTTAATTTTGTTTAATTTAATATTTTTTAATAATTTAAGTTTAATGACGTCATCATTAAAAGTTCAATAACTTTTGTTAGAGTGAAACGATTATAATGAAGCAAAAACTAAATGTTAGTCGAAGATATGCTTCATGATTTTCTTGGTTTTATCATGAATTTAGTATTTTAGTAGTGATGCGTGTTCATTCAAACAGACAGACAGACATTTCTATAGTTGACTGAAATGTATATACTTATTCCTAAAGAGCTGCAAATTTTTTTTTACAAAAATCTAAAAATACAGACAATACAATAATATTATTCGCTAATACTTCCGCTTATGCAATAAAACACCTACCGATAACTAGGTATGTCACAAGCGCGAGTACCCTCATGGACGAAGTTACCTCTATTGGTATTATGGGACAATGCATCAGATAATTGCTTCCCGAGGAAATTACTACGTTCTTAAAACTTTAATTACCTTACAATTAAATAGATGTAATTATGTAGGAGACAAATTAAGAATCTACTAAATATTGAGAGAGAAGAATGACTTAGTGATGGTATAATGTTGAGAACAATGAGAACTTTTCCATCTTAATATGATACAGGAGAGATCAGCATGCGACATGTTCCATCGACAAACGTCGCCACCGTATCAACCTACTAAGTAGCGACTATCATGGCAAAGAGGGTTGCTAGCTGAGATTATATATCTGCATTATACATTAGAGAAAACTTGAAGAACACAGTAGTGAGAACTTCTTCGTTTCTATTCGTGGTTGGAGATGAGGACATATCTCAGTGAAGCGAATCAGTGTGTTAGGTTCTCCACTGTTTCTGATAGTTGCGAGTTAGTTACTCACAAGCTCCATGCTATGAATTTTGATATATATGTTTTCAAAATTAGTAATGTTAATTGATTAACATACAAATTTGATTTATACATAGAATTTAATCAACATTGTCCAGTAGACAATATCATTAATTTATTTTAAAATCTTCTATAAAGAAGAATAATTAATAATAAATAGAAATAAAAAATCCAGCTGCAAAAATACACAATTTTAATTAGCAACATGCCCGACAGAGTTGTTCTGTCGAATTAAGTAAAAAAAGCATATTTTTAAACCGCATGTATTTTTTCTTCACGGATGTCATTCTTCAATATTAAATGGTGTATAGCGCCACAGTTAAGACGACTGTAATTAAAATCAATTAATTAGCTTGAGCTACAGGATGCTCCTATTAAATATAACTCGAATGATTATCTTTTCATATACTATTAATACATGCATCAGCTATGTTCGTAGAATTTAATTTAATCATGTAATTTTTATACAATAATTCATTCATTCATTTCGTTATATGCATTTTTATACTCAATTTCATTTTGGCGCCTAATCACGTTGTTACATTCTAATGCTATAAATGAAAATTTGCAAGTATGTATTAACACTTTTTCACTCAAAAACTACTAGACGGATTTCAATGACACTTTACAATAATAAAGCTTATAACAGGCCTAAATACAATTATAAATCTCGAGTAAGTTTAAAAAATCTTGCCATTTGAGGGCTATTTTAATCGTTATTTATGAAGATGCGAACGAAGGCAAAGTTGCATACGGAAGCGTGTATTATAAAAATTAAATTAAATACGATTTTTTTTAAAATTACTAAGATCGTTGTTGAACTTTATGTCTAATATCTGACAGTTTTAGGGTCAATGGCACGTTACAATGGCTTAGGAAGCAGAAAAGCCCAGCCATCCGTGGTGTAGGACGCATACTGCCTATATAACCGTCAACAGGGCGGTCTTGTGACATAGAGTTTGTACTGTTGTCACCGACATGTCGTGTAAGGTAAGAGTTTTTATCTATATGTCGTGAAACCTCAAAATATTGCACTAACAGTATATGAATGTAAAGAAAATTAAAAAAAAAAAACATCGCGCTATCTAGCATAGGAAATATAGTTATATATCGATCCTATAAATTTGATAAAAGATTTAATGTAAAATTGTGATAAAAAAAAAGTTTCTTACTGTGATATATTTTCTCCTTATTTGTATTTTGTTACAAAGTCCTAAAATCGTGGTTTGATCGGTAGAATATCATTTTGATGTTCACAGGCTCGAACCCAAAGGTTTTTTTTGGAATTCGCGTACATTTATCGATTTCAATTCGTTACACTATTTACTGACGGTGAAGGAATACATCTTGAGGAAACCTGAAACTGAGAAAATGTACTTGTTGTAATACTATATGGGTGAGTTTTAAATTGCCACTAGGTAATGAGCTGGCGTGGTGATTACGCCCATATCTCCATCGAGAAGAGGCCTATGACTCTTCAGTGAGTCTCTTATAGGCATGATGATGTAAGTCGAAAATAGGCATGCATTCTACTCGATTATAAGTCGGCATTGCAGTGAACAGATGTGTATAACTAACCTTAATAGAGCAATAGTTCTAAGGCTAGATTCAATAAGCTGTTGCTTATGTTGCTTTGTGGTAGAGACAGTTTTGATAATGTTACGCTGGCAGTAATACAATCATTGTAAGATAAAATTAGGTCATATCGGCAGGTGTTTAGTGGTTTATACTCTTATGTATTGATAATTTAAGTTGGAAATCTGTTCCTTTTTTAGGCTTAAAGTTTTCAGCTCATCATCTCTTGTTTTCTCTGCAATTGTCGTTTGTCGTATTTATATATTCCATATAGCATATCTAGCTAAAAACAAGGTTGTCTGTAAAGTCTGTTAACTTAAGATAATTTTACGTGACAACGTCATAAGAAATCATTGATGAAAAATTGCATACTTTTATGAATTGAATTGACTTATTCGATGTATATGGATGCGTCACAAACCGAACACTTGGGCAGATCGCGTCTCTATTGCTTATACCGCATTCTCACTTTTTATTTTTCTCGAACTGGCTACGCTATTGACCTTAATTTTTTGGCCTTTACAGCTTCACCGAACTACAGTACTCTGACTTGCACACTCGGCTCAGTCGGAAGATGATACTGAGTCATGCTTTTTTGTGCGTGTAGCTGGCGTTTATCGATTTATAAAACACTATAACGTCAAAATGTTTCTATACTTTCTTTTACTTCTTAGGCTATCTTCGTGGCATTCTCACTCTTACTTCTCCTGGCCTTGGCATCTACGGCTCCGTCAGAAAATAAAGATGTAGAAGTATTCAAAGAGAAGGAAGACTTGGAACCAGCCGAAAAGGATGACCTGAAGACCGCCGCGTCACACTGGGGTGGACATTACGGTTGGGGAGGTCACGTAGGCCACTGGGGCGGTGGATGGGGTGGATACTACCCTTATTATGGCAGTTACTGGGGCTGGCCTCATGGATACGGTTATTGGCCCTATGGTGGGTATTACGGTCACCATGGCTACTGGTGGTGATAAACTCATAAATCTCCTGTCTGTAAAAAAAAAAAGAGAAATTTCGTTTATTCTTAATCCTATCATAAGATTTTAACATTTAAGATTTATTTTTACTTATATTTTAAGATTAAGTTAGGTTATAAAGTGCAATGTATATATCTATTTATCTTTATTAAGTTTAGTTTGAGAATAGTAACTTGAAGCCAGCACTAGTTATTTATGATATGTTATGAAATCATGAAGCAAGTTCAAGTGTAAGCCATTACTAAATCCTATTTAACTTAAATAAGTCTTGTTGTCATCTTGGAACGTGACGAATGAGTTAAATTTTCGAATTGAAATTATGATGACATTAACAAATCATTGTTCATGAGATTTTGTTTAGTAGTATTTTAGAATTAAGTCTGTGATTTTCTGTTACATATTTATGTAATTACTTCTAAATTCTAAAATATATATTTTTATTGTTGTACATTGGACCCTAAGAAAACAATAAACGAAATTAAAATTATTATATGTGGTAATATGAACATGTGATTTAAATAAATTATCAATGAATCATTTAAAATTTAAAATGAAAATATATTTATCGAAATGTCATTGTACATTTGATTTTATTGATTTTCCTTCGAATGTGAACTTGCCGATAAATATATAAATGTTAAAAAGAACAGTGTAACTACATTTATTTCATACAAGTTGTGAACCCCGGTTTCACTCGCGTTTAATTTTTCCCTTCTCCAGATCCCGAGTCTCCAAACACAGACCGCCTTTATTGAATTGTTTCTATTCTATTTATATTATATATCTATTTATACTAGCGAAAGTTTCAGGTATTCATTTTATTTGTAATCATGGATAATGCAACAATCAATAATCAAGGATAATAGAATAACAATAAGTTTTAGATAGAAGTTCTGTTACGTACGTTGAATCGGAGATTGATGTAAAAACTGAAATCTACCCTCCCAATATATTCTTGAAAATGTAATGTATGGTCGAACAAATTTTGAAAAACTCGATTTCGTAAAAGACGAAATCTAAATACTAGAAACTGTGACAAACTGGTCATCCTATATATGAATTTTTCGTTATAAGAAAGATAAATTGTCATTGTAATTCGAAAAGGTAGCTATGATATCAAAACCATACAAACCAAAAAATCTATTATTTTAATTTATAATTTAGTGTTAATCTTTTAATCTATTAACAGTAAATCGAATTTGAAATTACACAAAACTATTAAAATCATGTTGATCATTCAAAAATTTTAAATCAATTTTTTTACCTATGTTTTATAGACATATATTATATTAAATTATCAATAATATAAAAAAATAGCATTATATATTATGATGTCTTTCAAAATATTAGATACTAAAATAACATATCCGTTAGCAGAAGTTATTTATATACAAAAAATGACACCGATTCCGACGAATTTTTCTTTTCGTATTTTCCTCACGTAAGTATTGTAAAGCAAGTTCACACGGATGTTACATACTGTCTAATCGAATGGCATAACGGCGTTTGAATCCGACAAAGTAATGCTATACCGAATATCTAATTATATCAAATGCGAATATACAAAATGAAAACGATCTGTGGTATTAATCGGTCAGTGGAAAGCCGTTTTGCAAGTAGAAGCAGTATTATAAAATCCCCAAAAACTATTCAAGATCATTGGAAGAAAACGCGAAGTAAATTGTGGTGAATATGCTGTTTCCTCCACCTTAGTTTAGAGCACTCTGAACCATCTCCGCGCTTAGATAGATTGTTGTAAAGGTGATTTATGGGGTTTGGAATAAGTAAAATTATGCTTACGTGTCTAATGAAGGGCAGTTGTGTGCATGTGGAAAGGCTGAGATCATGTCACACTTGAGATCCCCTTAAACAAAATACCAGTAACAGATTTTTTAGATAATAGTGTTAGGATTTATACAGGGTTCCAAACCATTTTACGGGATTTATTTATGTAATCTATGGTGATATCTGAAACTGACGCCTCTCTGTGCATCTACTAAAAACTATTGTATATTTAATGTATTGAATATACATGTATGTTATATAAATAAACCCAATCGACTCTCTTACAAGTTCTTATTGAGAACTGAGTTGTTTTTCGAACCGGTGATAGTTCTGACTATCATTTTTGCTCCTTTTTAAGGCCCAAATTGAATTAAGTATATTTGATTAGTTTTCATCTAATTTAATAAGTAAGTAAATATAAGGATCATTAAGGCATCGTACGCGGTCACGTATAAACATTAACTTTAGTAATAAGCTAAACGAAAATACATCGAATTCCTTTTGTAGCCAGAAATTCTTATAACTCTTTGAAAGGTATGATATAATTTTGTTAATAATATTAGTATAATTAAATTTAAACAAGTACGCGTTGTGATCTTATCTTTTACATTTAGCATTAATATTTATGTCTTATAGTGACATCTATTAGAATTTAATGAAAGATTATTGTGACACTAAAAAATAATTTGTTTATGCTGACATCACAAGATGGCGCTACATGATGTTACAATTACAAAGGATTAATAAAATTCGATAATTGTAGTCGGCAATCAATACATAGCCTTGGTGAATTTTTTTATCGAACTGTCTACGCTAATGACCTAGCAAAGTCTTTATAGCTTCACCGGACTAACCTTAGTGAGTTATTATTAATTTATATGGTAATCTCATATAAATAAAATTATAGAGACGGAAAATTATCGATCAAATTTTTATAGTTGTTTATTGGGCTTTACCGAAAAAAATTAATTATCACGATATCTTTATTTAATATAGAGTTATTCAAATTTTATAAAATTACATTTTTTATAAGGCCTTGGCGATCAACGATGTATGGACATTTTTCTCACACCGAATCCATAGTTACCATTTATATCCATATATATAAAATCAATATCTATATGTTTGTCCTCAAGCATTCAAAAACTACTAAACAGATTGAGATAATAATTTAGTGGAGAGTTCTAGTCTTCTCAGTATCTGCGATAAATGAAATTTTGCCGATTTTATTTCCATTCCTTGTGGTTAACTATTGAAAATATATATATGCCACAATAAACATTAAAAAACACTGCAGGATAATATATCTTTGTTACATTGAAAAAAAAATCAAAATCGGATCGGTGGTACTAGGGCTTTGCTGATATTAGTATGAAATATAGCTTAAATGTTTAGCTAATCTGTCTGTCGCATATAACAAAAAGAAAATTTAGCAAAATACGTCAAGAATTTCATTGAATACAATTTTTTGCCTTTCGTCCGTTTAGAGTAGATAACCCCTCGCATCTAAAGGGACAAAAAGTATTCTAGATGTAACCTTGTGATATTAGTTATCACTGTGTCAAGTTTCGTCAAAATTTGTTCAGTGTTTTCAGAGTGATACGTACTCACAGTGACAGACAGACTGACAGACAAACAGATAGACAAATATTGTAAAAATATTATTTGTGGCTTCTATATCGATCGATTCGATTCGATTAAAAATCAATATTTTTGTCTGTAAAGGTACGATATGCACAAATAAACGCAACATTTACCGGCAGCCAGGTAGCCCGTTGTTCGGATGAATATAATATTCACAACTGGCTTGATTGATTCTTTCCGGTATGGCCTCTGCCTATGTAGGCAATTTCGCCAGTATTAAGTATGACAAATACACGTTATAAATTTAATGCTAAATATTCAGTGTAACAACGTAGAATAATCTACAATAGAAACATATCAACATAGATAAATTATCAAAACGTGGTAGGTGCTATGTTGTGAGTGGTACAGAGATTATTTATAAAAAATATTGGAAATATATTTAAACTTTGTTTTCGAAACAGTTTCTAACTCTTAGACAATAGTTTCAAGCAAGTGACATTTGACGTTTTCGGCGGGATGTTTGACGCTTCGATACGGTGTTCATATATTTTTCTTTAATACAATGGAGTATGAAAAGGTTTTAATACAAGTCGAAGATAGTTATGATAAAGTAAGTGGTAGAGATGTTTATTTAGTTTTATGTAGGTTAGTTTTTATCTTAATTGATCCTGGTAGATAATGATACGAACGGGTTCTAGGTTTATTAAAAAAAAAATCATATAATCTGGGTATATGATTGAGTGAGTTCGTGGATACTTTGGATTCACAACTGGAAACGGTAGTTGTGGCTGCAATCGGGTACCGGTTTTATTAATTTTTTTCGAGTTTAAAAATACAATTGAAACCAGTGACAACCAATTTGATAAAGACGAAGTTGCACGGGTCAGCTAGTAGATAAATATAATTGCATGATTAAGACTTGATTTACTTATGTGATTTACGTATTAACAAATACTGTAAAGGATGTTTATTAATTACAGTTTCATTTACGGGTTGAGCTGCTGGTGGAATAAATTCACTTCAATAAGCAAAGTCATCTGCTAAGTCAGTGTGTCTGTCTGGCTGCTCGCGATAATTTCAAAAACCAGTGAACGGATTTTCATCCAGTTTTCAACAATAGGTAAAGTGATTCGTGAGGAAAGTTTGTGTATATAATTTTTCTAAGTTTGTTTTATTATCAGGGCGAGACAACCGTCTGCCGGGCCTTAGTTATTATATATATGAAACTTTGGCACGATGTAATGTTGGTTTTTACTCCATCACGTAACAACTATTAACTCGATGAAACTCTGCAGGATTATAACATTTATACCTTAAATTTTTTTAGTTATAACTTATAGACGTATCATTTAAATTAGCAAATAACTCGGCGTGCGCTGGATAAACTGTCGGTAACATAAATATAATTTTTAGTGATTTTATTTATAAGAGAAGGCGGAGTTTGCAAGTCATTGCTATTAAGGTTTCCAACTGTAACCCCGTCAACGATAAATAGTATGGTATATATAGTAAACAATATATAAAGTCATTTTTGCATTTTAATTATACCGTACACGTTCTACACGCAAATCGCATTACAGGAGGAGCCAAAAGATATTCCAGTTTTGCGCGTCACTTTAAAAAATATTTCGTTTCAATTGTATGAAACTGTTTTGTCGTTCCCTAGCGGTTACATATTATGTTTCGTTTAAATCTGGTCTAGACTAACAACGCAAAGCATGCTTCAACGATTAATCAAATCATGAGCGACCAGTTTTTCAAGTTTTTCAACGTAGCGTTATTAACTTAATTTAATTAAAAATATGACATCACAAGTAATTTAAATAATCTATAAAAATAATAAAAGGAACAATCAAGACACGTTTATATAAAAAATATTAATATCATACCTATTCTATAATAATTTTGATTAAATCGATTGAAGTGGGGAATAAACATCCGAGACACATTTATAGTATCAAAATATTAATATGATATCCATTCTATTATAAGACTTTGTATTAAATCGACCGAAGTGTAGTTACGTTGTGCTCAATGTTGTGGCAAATAATACTAGTGTTCATATTTATTTGGTTCTTAATACTGAGATGGAGGAAGAGAAAAATTATAAAGTTAGCTAACCAATTAAAATCAAAACACAGAGCGTTACCATTCATCGGTCATTCTTATTTATTAATAGGTAGTGATGAAGGTAATATTAAAAAAAAAATGTTATAATGTTTTATTATTTTACTCCATTACCATTAAATAAATCTTATACAGTTCGAGCAATATATAATATGGGACCTCGCGTATCATTAAAAACGAAATTACAGGAATTCGGTATCTTAACTCTACCCTCCCAATACATTCTGGATAATTTAATGTATGTCCGTAAAAACTTTGGAAAACTGAATTTAGTAAAAGACCGGCATAGTGTAAATACTAGAAACTGTAATAAACTGGTCATCCCATGTTTCAGACTTAGTAAAACCAATAATAGTTTCTTAGGTAACAATGTTAGGTTTTACAATAAAGTCCCAAACATGTTACCGATTTGCCGGATTGCAAATTTAAGCGCCACGTCATGCGGGTGTTAGTGTCAAAAGGATATTATAGAGTGGATCAGTATGTGAACGATAGTAATGCCTAGAATTGACTCCTCTCTGTGAATCCACTATAAGCTGTATGATGTATTGGAAATGTATGTAAAAAAAAATGTACCCGATCGAGTTTCTTGCCGGTTCTTCTCGATGGATGAGTTGTTTTCCGAACCGGTGGTAGTTTTTGACGTTCATTAGCGCCTTATTAGGGCCTAAACTGAATAAAGAATTTTTGATTTTGACTTTATAAGTTCGAATCCACAAAAAAGGACCCTACAGAGTTTTAGTGATATTTTATTCACGGTTCCGTTCAACTTAATGTAAATTTTGTAAATATATGTAGTACCCATGTTAATCACAATATTTTATTATATTATATATATCTTTCTATAGTTAAAAGATTTTTTAAATTGATTGTATACCTTTACAAACAAAAAATCAAATCTTTATAAAATTTTCATTTGTTTTTTCATTACTTTACTTGTCCCATCCTTTATCAAACAAATCATTATTTATCTTAAATCAGAAAAATATCCGCAGATATAACTTTATGTCCTCATAAATTCGTTTTTGATTTTGAAATAATATTTAGACTCTTACGAATACGACGATGATTGGAGATGAACTAAATACATTTCTATTACAAATATCCAAAAGCCTGCAAGTAATTTTAATGCATATTTTTTCTCTAAATGCAATACTTAAACAGGTTTGGAACAATTGCATGTAACGTCCTTTGTTTTTATATACGTGTGGACAGCAAGGATTTTGTTTGAAATATAAATTTATACACTACTTACTCTTGACATCTCATCAACTATAGAGTTTCAATTTTACTCTTTGTACTCTCGTTTATGGCTTACCAAAATAAAGAATACAAACATATAAATACATATAAGAGTTGTTGAGACACGCATGCTTAGTACACATGCATGTTTTAATAACTCATATACGTATATCTAGACAGCTTAGCTTAGGTTAGCTCAGATAGGTCGCGATTTTTGCACAAAACAGGCGACAGCCCAAGCCGAGGTGTGCCGTGCTCTTGAGTTAGTCGACAAACATCCCAAATCGGCTGAGTGCCTTCAGTGCTCGCCTAAATAGTTCGGTGAAGCTGTAAAGACCTATCCAGGTCAATAGCGTTTTCGTTTCGAAAAAAAAAGTTTCACGTGCTTTGTAATATTTTGAAAAATTCTATCTAATAATGGGTGTGATAGAAATTATATTAGATAATTGATTACAGATCGAATGAGAGTGATACAAATGGTCGGTGACGAAGCTCTAGAAAATGGCGGTTTAATATCTCACTGGCAAGGAAATAAATTGTATATATGTAAGTTTGGAAGAGAACATATCGCCTAGTAATTAATAAATGACAAATTTCGCCACTTGGTGGCACGTTCAACTAACGCATGTCTAGTATTCTAATAGCCCTACCTATTTCATTATATGATTTTTTGTGGGGTCATGCAGGTGCATTCAGTGCCCATAAAGGGAATTTTCAAAAAATAGCCATAATTACTGAAAAAATCGAAAGTTTGAAAAAAAAAAAATTTTGTAACCGTAAACAAAGTTTTAGATTTATATTTTATAGGTCAAAGTTATCCAAACACAAAATGTTATCTATCTTTCCTAAACACACAAACGTTTGTCCGTAGTACAGCTCGTACGTAGGACACTAAAATTGTTAAAGCTGTAATTTTACAAAAAAAAAAAAAAAAACGGTAATTGGTTTCTCTAATGAAAAGCTATAGAATTATATAAATGCACTTTTTAGATAGGACTTATAGTTTAAGAGTAAATTCAATATATATATATATTTTCCAACCGAAGGTAGTTTTGATATTCATAAGCACCTTATTAAATAAGAATTAATTTTCATTTAATTTACTGGTACACTAGTACTGTAGTAGAGTAGACTGGTAGACTCAGTAATTATGACTTTTGATATAAAAACAACTTTTGTAGATAATGATTCTTACCTTTATGATGGTGTGGACAGCTATGTACCTTTATGTTACAGATGTAGTAGATCCTGTGATTGCAGATTTGGTCCTGAAAACTTTCCTAGAAAAGGATGACATTACGAAATTACTTAGATCAATAATCGGAAACGGAAGCCTTTTTGCACCAGGTAGTTTTAAAAACTCAATTGCTAACAAGCTTTACATTACTACTGCGGTTCTATATATCTATCTACTATAGATATAATAAGTAAAGTAAATCTAACATTCCAGCTCCTTTTAGATTTTTGTGAAAAAAAATGTTGCGCCTAGGAATAAGTAATAAATTACATTTCAATCAATTTTAGAAATGTCTGTCTGTTTGTTTCTATGAATACGCATTACCTCTAATTTTTTTTTTATGTCATATAGGAGGCAAACGGACATGCGGGTCACCTGTTGTTAAGCGATCACCGCCGTCCATAGACACTAGCAACCCCAGAGGAGTCGCAAGTGCGTTGCCAGCCTGTGTTTGGGGGATTGAAGATAAATGGAGAGGGGAAAGAAGAGTAGAGGGGAGGGGAGATGAGTCTCCGGCGCTCTCACTGACCGAAAGAAACGCAACTATATAAGCACTGTCACTTCACGTCGGTTTTCTGGACCGCCCTCGCCGCCTTCGAGAGTGCACGTGTCCACAGTTCGCGCTCGCGCTGGTTGCAACTGTCCAGCAACCAGCGCTACGAGATCTCCGGGTGTCGCCTCGGCGCACTCAGGACAGCACCGCGGCGTATTATAACGCGAAATCCGGCTTGTCACCATGCAGCGCAGCGCTGGTGGCAAGCAATCCAAAGGACCTTCTCAGGACCAAACGACGACCCCAGGCATGAACATGGACTCCGAACCCGTTCAACCGACAACCCAGCACACCCACACGGACTCCGAACCTGCTTACCCGACGACCCCAGCTACGCCTACCGGACCTCCTCGCGTCATACGACGCCCTCAACCAGAATCCCCGGACGAGTTAACGCCCACGCTAGCTCCTAGGAGTGGTCATGCTACAGCCCACGCACCGAGCGCGGCGCAGGCGACTACCAAGACCACCCTGCTCAAGAACTACGAGGACGACCTACTAATGATTGCCGAGTTAATACAGCACAAAGCCCTGTCGGATACTATGGTGCGATGGTGCGCCCTGGCCTTCAGGATCCAGGAAGCGGCCATGGAGAATAAATCTCTGGCACCCGAAGACCTGAAAGCGTTGGACTACGCGTCCAAAGGCGTCTTGGACCCCCCGGATATTAAACAAGTCCTAAATTCCCAGAGCCCTCTAGGGAGAGCCATCAGGCGAACTAGAGAGAGCGACGAGTGCCAAGAAGAAGGGCGCAAGCGCCCCAAAATAAACACAGAAAGCACGAAGCCTCAAGAGAAAACCGCGACAACGGCAATAATAACATTGCCGCCACAACCACAAAGAATTTCAAGGCCACCCAGTGACCCAGTTCCCGCGGCAAGAACAATGGGACGTGTGCCAGGTGCACGCGCAACAGGTGCGCGCGCAACAGGTGTGGCCGAGAAAACAACGGCGCCCTTGACCGTGAAATCTATCACACGAAGCCCAGTACAACAAAGCCGACCGAGTACTTATGCAGCGGCGACATCTGCAGCAAATTCCGCACAACGCAGCCTTACCGTACGAGAGCCACCCGTAATCAGCCAATCAGAGAGCGCCGTTGCCGTCGCAGAGTCGAGAGGCGCTCGCGACGATACAACCGAGCAAGATTCCACTTTGGGTGTTGCGGAACCCCAAATTCAGCCAGAGAGAGAGAGGAAATATCCCCCTCTCATCGTGGAATCCTTACCTGACTGGCACTTACATTTTGATGCCATCAAAAAGATGTATGGGAAAACGCCGAACGCGCGACCCTTTGGCGCGGGGGTGCGTTTCCTACCTACTAGCGAAAGCGAATACCGTGCCGTACAGAAGTACCTTACGGAGCTCGAGAAAACACAGAGAATATCGTGGTTCTCATACTCGCTCCCGAATGAAGAGAACCTCAAAGTGGCGATAAGAGGACTTCCTACGTCAACGAGAGCCGAATGTATTGTGGAAGCGCTCGAAGAGAAAGGCTTTCAACCCGATGTCGTACGCAACATAAGGGCGCGCGGCGATCGCCCCGGAAGCATATTTTATGCTTCCCTCAAGCGAACAGACGGCCTAATACCGGCCATCTACCATATAGATGAGCTGTTATCGATGCCCGGAATAAGAATTGAAGCCTGGCGGGGGAAGACTGGCCCCGCCCAGTGTCATCGCTGCCAACGATTCAGACATAGCTCGCATCACTGTCACAGGCAACAGGCGTGCGTTAGATGCGGGGGACCGCACTTCGCGGCAAACTGCGACCGCGCGCGAGACGTCCCAGCAACATGCGCCAACTGCGGGGGACCACATCCGGCCAATCACTCTCAGTGTCCCGTCAAGAGGCGAGAGGCACGAAATCGCCGGGCCGGAGCATTGGCCATCACGGGCCGCAAAGGGCAAGCCCTGCCACAGCAAAGTGTCGTGGCTGAGGCGGCACCGGCGTCGCTTATGGCGCCCGCAAACGACCCGACACCACGCGGGGGTGGGACAGGACCCGTGAAGAAACCAAGTAAGAGAAGGCGCAACAAGAAGGCCGCAGAACACCCGACGACCAGTCAGGCAGACCCCGGTCAAATGAGGGGTCTCTTTGAGAAATTTCTCAAATTTGTAGCCATGGAAGAAAAATCCACGCAGAAAGCCAAAACAACAAGGCATTTCAATGGCTAACACACCTATCAAAGTTGTCCATTGGAATGCCCAATCGCTCAGAAATAAAAGAAGACTTCTCATCCACTTCCTCCGGGAGCACAACATTGATGTCATGTTGATCTCAGAGACGTTTCTACGTAAAAATGAGACGTACAAGATACCCAATTATATAATATATAGAAAGGACGAAACAACGGCCGCCGGCGCTGCCTACAGGGGGCTGGCAGTGCTCGTGAGAAGCAATATGGTGCATCAAGCTATCACACATCAAGAGTACCAGTCTCTTTACGCTCTTGGTGTGTTGGTGTGCATCGCAGGCCGCAACACACAACTCTTCGCCGCCTACCGACCACCTGGCGCAAACGCCGACACATTGATGACCGATATAGAGAGCTTGCTACTACAAACACAGGACCCAGTAATAGTAGCAGGCGATCTGAATATTAAACATCGTTCCTGGAACTCCTCAATAAACACGGCATTGGGAGCCCGCCTCCGGAGACACGCCGACGATAACGATTACGATATCGTCGGCCCCGATACGCCCACGCATCACCAAAGTCAGGGAAGACACGATGTCCTTGATATCTGCCTATACAAGGGACTGACATCACCGCCAGTACAAACTGTACTGCCAGACCTGCCGTCGGACCACCGGCCGGTCCTGCTGGAAATCTCGGCGGCACCTGTGAGAGCTACACTCCCCCCCCCACGCATGGAGATATGCTGGGATAAATTCAGAAGCGAACTAGCCTCCTACACGCCCACGCAGAAAATGATTTCTACGGAAGATGTCGAGGCGCTAACGAAGGACATCACGCGGCATATCCACAGTGCCGTGGAGGTGTCCTCCAGCCCCAAGCCAGCCGGCAGGTGGCGCTCCTCGTTACCTCGACAGATACGAGACCTCATCCAGGAGAAGAGAAGGCTACGAATACAATGGCAGAATACCCGTTGCCCGATGTTGAAACAATCACTCAACTCGATGGTGACGCGCGTTAAGCTCGCATTAGACACCCACGCGGCCGAAGCATGGGACGCACATGTCGAGAGCATAGGAGATCATGTCCCTTCGGTGCATCGACTATGTCGAAACCTTTCTTTGGCACCTAGAAGGCCTCATCCGCTCATAGGGGCTGACGGTCAACCGAAGTTCCAGGCAGAGGACAGAGCGGAGATTTTTGTCTCACATCTGAGCCAATTATTCACGCCCAATCCAATCATAGATCGCCTACACTATGATATGGTGATGCAACACCCGAGTGCTACAACGACAGAAAGAGACAGCGATATCCTTTTTGTCTCACCTCGCGCAGTACAGCGCGAGATTCAAAAACTCAAGCCTAAGAAAGCCCCGGGAGTCGACGGGATCACGAACACTATGCTGCGTCATGTGCCGTATAAGACCGTCGCGGCACTGACGCGGCTATACAACGGCATCCTCCGGACAGGCCACTACCCCAGAGAGTGGAAACTGGGAGTGGTGGCGATGATCCCCAAACAAAACAAGGACCTTAAGAAGCCAGAGAACCACCGAGCGATTACGCTGCTCAGCACCCTCTCGAAAATATTCGAGAGGTTGTTGCTGGGCATGCTGAGACCCCATATTGAACTGCGGAAGGAGCAGTTTGGCTTCAGAGCAGGTCATTCGACCACCCTCCAGCTTACTAGAGTGATACACACCCTAGTCGAAGCGCACAACCGCAAGGAACACGCCGCCATGGTGCTCCTAGACATGGAGAAGGCGTTCGACAGGGTGTGGCACGAGGGCCTACTCTTTAAGCTGGCGACTGCAACCACCGCCCCCGCACGCCTACAACAAGTGATCAAGTCATTTCTGGAGGGCCGAAAAATACGTGTAAGAGTCGAGAATCAGATGTCCCGAGAGGCGGAAGTACATGCTGGAGTACCACAGGGCAGCTGCCTCTCGCCGCTCTTATACGCATTGTACACTAACGATGTCCCGGTAGTCGGCAAGGCGAAGCTCGCCCTCTTTGCCGATGATACGGCGTATTATGCGACCTCCATGAATAGGAAGAGAGCTGCACTATTACTGCAACCAACACTGGATGCCCTTCCTAATTGGCTGGACAGATGGCGGCTGACAGTCAATATAGAGAAAACTCAAGCCTTCCAATTGAGACACGCCTTCATTCCAACACCCCCTCTAACACTTCAAGGTCGGCCCCTACAATGGAGGAATGAGGTCAAATACCTCGGGGTTACGATCGATAGGGGGTTGAGTTTCAAGAAACACATTGATGGGATCATCGCGCAGGCGAGGGTGGCGAGGAGAGTGCTGCGCCCGGTACTCGCCTCGAGGCTACCGTATCGCACGAAACTAGGCCTCTATAAAACGTACGTGAGATCACGTCTCACGTACGCAGCCCCGGCTTGGTTCGGTTGCGTGTCAGAGTATCTTAAACGCAGATTACGAACCCAAGAAAGTCAGACGTTAAGAACGATTGTCGGGGCTCCACGATATGTGAGGAATGAGACAATCGCTCGAGACCTGCGATTAGAATACCTAGATAAATTCATAAGCAGCCTCGCCACGAACATGTTTCGCAGGGCGGACAAGTCGGTGCATGTCCACCTCCAGGACATTGCACCACTTCACGCAAGACCTCCTGAAAATGTCATTAACACCACAGACATCCCTAGCACCCAGATAATCCACAAAAGAAAGAGGATTAAATCAAAAGCCCGAACTCTTATATACTCACCACAATGTGAGTGAAAGAGAGGGCACGATAACCTGAGAGGGAGATAACATACTCCAAAATTGACACGCCCTCGCAGTAGGGCGGCGAAAAATTGCCACCGTTAGAAGGTTCGCCTTGATACGGTCCCCCCGCACGCTAGAATAGCGAGCGAGAAGATTGCGACGACGTCGGTTTTCTGTGAGAGGGTGGTACTACCCTAACGAGCCGACCCATTCAGGCTGAAACCAATAATAGCTTCAGCGTGACTCTACCACCATGATAATGCTTTCATGATAAAACTTCTTCAAGTAAAATCATAAAACATATCTTTGAGTAACATTTAGTTACCGTTTCAATAAAATCGGTTCGGTTTAACAAAAGTTATTGTAATTTTAATAACGACGCGGCGTAAGTACGAGAGAAAAGTAGATAAGTAAATTGACTCAATACATTCAGATGACTTTATAAATCACTGTTTTTTACACAATGCTTCACGTGGACAAAGTCACGGGAATATCTAGTATTTAATAAAGAGCATTAGGAATATTAAAATAAACGTATATTTGAATTTTCTATCCTTCACAGTGTCAAAGTGGCGACCGCGACGTAAAGTTCTCGCTCCCACATTTAGCTTGAAGAATTTACAACATTTTGTAGCAATTTTTTCGAAACAGAGTGATATCTTAGTGAACCAACTGCGCAGAGCTGCTGATACAGGAACATTCTCTGTATGGAAATACCTTACCAGCTATACGATGGATTCTGTTTGTGGTAATTTACTTTCCTTCATATTTATTACGCATATAGCTTATGTGTATGTATTGCTCTCTATTTCGTACATGTTGATAATTCCTAACAAATTGTATAAAATTAATACCTTTTGAATGAATATCTATTAATGCATTGTTATTATAAAATAGAAACAGCGTTAGGAATATCAGTCGAAGCTCAGCAACAAAAAGATCAGCCGTTTCTATCAGCGTTCGAAGAGGCCTGTCATATTAGTGCAGCTCGCATCCTCCAACCCTGGTTATATAACAACATGCTTTATAAGATGTTGCCGCAACATAAACGGCTTATGAAACATGTAGCTTGTATCAGAGGATTTGCTGATGAGGTGATATAAGTTGCTTTTATTCCTCTAGTTTGTTACTTGAAGCATAATTTTTAATTATTAGTTTTTTACGTATTAGTTTTATCGTACGAAATATATTATAATGTTCATTATAAAACTAATTAGCTATACTCGTATGTTTTGTAATTTCGATAGATTTTTTTATCTCTTTATTTTAATGAGGCTTCAGTAGATCTTTGATGACTATGCCAGCCTCATAGGGTAACTCACTTGGGTTAATATATCATTAATCTTGATTCTCACAATTAGAGACTAAGGAAACAAATTT
The DNA here is from genome assembly GCA_014332785.1 of Antheraea mylitta. NCBI lineage: Eukaryota > Metazoa > Arthropoda > Insecta > Lepidoptera > Saturniidae > Antheraea > Antheraea mylitta. The sequence goes on along the minus strand of JACEII010000026.1, from coordinate 5,308,687 downwards.
ATAAAATATTATAGCCACATCACATACAGCATTACTCAATACAATATCCACCTCTCCAAGATTTCTCCAGGACTCTAAGAGCATTTTTGGCGTAGTTCTTTGGTTCAGCCACATTCTTACAACATATGATAAAAATCATCCTTAAACTGGCAAACTTCACAAAACAGAGACATTTTTTTTCCTATCGTAAAAAGCTATTTGTTATGGGGAATGATACCGGACCGGATCCCGAACGTGCAATCAGTTCCCGTCTAGAAAGCCTAGCATGGTCAAATCATGGAGACTCCAATACCTTCAAACGTTTTATTCCAAATACCCCTGTCTACAGAAGGCCTATACATGTGTTCTTTCCACATGGTGGAAATATCACGCCTCGCTTTGCAAACTTATCCACAATATCGTTATTGAGAACCTCTATATGTGATGGTATCCATTGGATTTTAATATTAGTATTATAACACTTTAACTCGTAAAATAATTTTAAGGACTCATAAGGCTCTAGTATACCGTGGCTCAAAGAACCACTTCGAGTCAAATGCTGTAATGCACTTCTTGAGTTATAGAAAATGATTACTTTTGAGACAGAAACTCATTTTATACAATACAGTGCCTCTTTTATTGCTGCTAATTCTGTCCTCATTATACATGCTTCCTCACACAATTTCAATTGAATATTAACATCTGTTTGTGGATCAAAGAGCCCTTTGATCATTTCGACCTATCAGTAGAGATCATATAATAACCTGTATAGTCATTGTTAAGTCACTTCCATTTTGTTTCATCTCTAGGGCATTTAGTTTACGTTTAGGGGCCTTGATATTAGCAAGATTATCTCTAATGCAACTTACATCAATATAGGAATTCCAATTACCCAATGTCCTCAATTTCTAAGACACTCGAATTATAATTTCGATAGATAAAGTAAATATTATTAAACATTAGAATGTACGCAGTCATTCCATGACTTTGTACAAAAGAGCGTTAGAAAACAACAAGCATATAACGCTGCCTCTTTAATTAAGTTCATTCAGTATTTTGCTTTATTTTGTCACGTGAGTGAGAAATGCGCATGACATCGTATTGAATTTTTCTATTTATAACCTCACAATTCTAATTAAACTTTTTAGTCTGTGATATTACATAATGAGTCGAAACTGTAGTGATACGTGTGTATGTTTTTCCAGATAATAACAAAAAAATTGGATTCAATGAAACCGTTGCTAAACAGAAAGCAGAATACGGATAATAGTAAGTATTTTATGTTTACGAGCTTGTTGACCTTCATCCACTAATCAATAACATAAAAATAATTTGTTCAATAATAATGGGTGTCCCAACTAGAACGCAATTTATAAATTTTAAATAAAACACAGATATTTAAAAAAAAATCGTGAAACTTTATTATATCGTAAAGTAGACAGAATGAGGTTATGTATGGAACAAGATATCGTGCAGATAGCCGCCGCGGCTTTGCTGGCACACACGCGATCTTTTAATGAAATTTTCAATGGCCGTTTTCCATAAATACTGCGGTATTTCATTAATGCAGCGTCCAATTTCCTCTTTTAAGGCTTGAGTCGTCGTCGGCTTATTCGCGTAAACCATCGACTTCAAAAAACCCCAAAGAAAATAATCTAAAGGTGTTAAATCGTACGATCTAGACGGCCAATTCTGGTCTCCAAAACGTGAAATAACACGACCGGGAAATGACTGATGCAGCAATTGAATTGTTTCTCTGGCTGTATGACATGTGGCGTCGTCTTATTGAAACCACATACCCTCCACATTCATTTCTTCGATTCTAGGCAAGAAAAAACTGGTTATCATTTCACGATACCGAACACCATTGACTGTTTGCGCTTGACCTGCCTCATTTTCATAAAAAAAAGGTCCAATGATTCCTCCAGCCCAAAAACCACACCACACAGTGACACGTTGAGGATGCATTTGCTTCTCATGAATCACTCGAGGATTTTCCTCACCCCAAATGCGACAATTCTGCCTATTGACGAAGCCATTAAGATAGAAATGGGCCTCGTCACTGAAGATGATTTTATAGGCAAAATCAGCATTTTCATGTTGTCTCTCCAATACCCAATTAACGAACTCCCTTCGCTGTCCATGGTCAGCTGGCTTCAGTTCCTGAGTCAATTGAACTTTGTATGCATGAAGATGCAAATCTATCGTCAAAATTCGCTGCATAGTGGATTTGGAGACACCAGTTTGCTGAGCTCGGTGTCGAATTGAGGTGGATGGAATTTGAGCGACATCATTACGTACAGCTGCGACATTTTCGGTCGATCGACCTGGTCGGAGGCGCGTTGTTGTCTTTACATCACTAACAGACCCAGTTTCGGCAAATTTATCCATTAATCTCTTTACAGTTGACTCTTTTGGAGCATTATTGGGACCCCAAATTGATCGCAATTTGCGAACTGTAGCCGCAAAACTTTCACCATTTTGGTAAAACAATTTTACAATGAGAATGCGTTGTTCATTCGTGTAGCGCTCCATTTTTACTAACCTCGTACCTTCTACTAGCAAACAACAATTGCTCAAATGTTAAACAATGACACTTCGAAGAGCGCCAAATTTAAAAATTGCGTTCTAGTTGGGACACCCTTTATAAGCAAAATTATATGAATCGATTTAAATTTACTATTTAATTATTGGTGCTATAATTAGATGACAATAAATATAAAATTTACTGATATAAATAACTAATAAATAATAATTCTAATCGAAAACACCTAATGTTTTATAATTACTTTTATGCAAATTATTATAAAATGAATGGTAATTTTAAGGATGTAAATACTAATCTTTTACTGGGTGATATAAATACAGAGTTATATACCAATAAGATCGGTTTGTCTGTCAGATCTGTTCTATAGTAAATGAAAATAAGAGAAAATAATAAGGATATCATTAAGAAGGTGCTGTGAATACTTTTGTATTAGTATATTCTTATAAATAAATTTCATTTCTTTTGACATAAATACCTGTGTATAGCTGACAAAGAGTAAACCAGCATCTTATGCGTATATCTAGAGTACATAAAATTAACTACTTCTCGAATATCAATTCCAGGTGAAAAACAAAATGGTTTAAAAACATTTCTCGAGCTTCTCATAAACTCATCTACGAATGGCAAAAGTTACAATAACACAGAGCTTCGGGAAGAGACTCTAGTGATAGTACTAGCTGGTACAGATACTACAGCAGTGGGAGCATCGTTCACTACAGTCATGTTGTCTAAACATCCTCGGGTTCAGGATAAAATTTTTCAAGAGTAAGTTGTAAAGCCCAATACTCGTAGATTATTAGTCGTAGTTAGTTATTATTATGGATTTTGAGCGATAGACATATATTCATTTAAACCCATTTTCTGCATTCCTCTTTTAATAAAACACACATATTTTTTGTTTTCTAATAATCCTAATTAATTTAATTTCGTAGAAAATAGCAGACAAAAAGTTCTAAATTTAATTTTAGCAAAGGTTAAGACTAATCATGTAAATGAAACTTTATTTGAGCAAGACAGACGTATATCAACCCACATTTTAACATCTACAAAATTCATAACTATACCTTTTCTTAAGGACAAGGAATTCGCAATCTACAATTTTAGGGAAGACCGTAGTTATATATAAGCTTGTAAACTTCCAGCTGTGTAAGATAAACTGGATACCCAATTTGTAGTGATAACAATTAAAAGACAGAATTTGAAAATATCCGTTTTCATATAAGAGATTAATAATATCATTAATTTCTGAGAAAGATTCTAGATTAAAATTACAACAATGCAAAATCCAATCTTAATTTAATTTAGAGTTATGGTTTCAAAAAACTACGGTATAGGGATATATGTCAAGCTCTTGAGGTGTTTCAAAAGGCTCTCACTCAGGGCCGTTTCTTTAATTAATATGCATACAGGGTATACCGATTTATACTGAATCATATGCATACTATGTATTTTTTTAATGTATTTATGCATTTTTTATGTATTTATTTATATAGAGTAATAAAACATTTAGACTACTCACTTTACCTTCAAACCGATTTGAAATCTCTTGAAACCTGGAGTTTAATGGAATCAAGTGCATGCATGCTCGATTTACAAAGAATGAAAATGTTATTCTTTCCAGTTACTTCAACGGTACCAGAGTTATGCATATTGAAAGAAGTACTAAATATTAAGAATACAGATAGATAGCAAGCTATAACTTACTGAACACTTAAGTACGATAATGTCTAAAGCCTGGAAAATGTGCAGATTCATTAAGCGCATGTCCGAAAAATTCCGTAATATTAAAACAAAAATACATCTTCACAATATCCTGGTAAAAGCATTCTCGAGAAGCATCAAGCGCTTGGAATCATTATTATTGTTAGTCGTATAGAGTGTATCTAAAGGAATTTGTTTAAATTTGTTGGTAGCATAGACCAGACTTCTCACTGCCGTGTGGACTATAACGCTCGATTAAAATATTTAAAATTAACAGTCACTAGAAAGACATCGAAAGTTCTTTTTTTATTATACAACACTTATTTTTATTATTTGCTCATGTGTTCATTGTTACTTGTGTGACCACTGGTTTGTGAATCAATTATAAAAGAAATATAAATATTTTGTAAGAATATCTATGTTGATATGTCAACAAATTAATAAATAAATCATGTACTGTGTGATGTCACAGCATTTTTTAATTTGGAAAATTTAGTACAGAGAAAGAGAATTCAGTTCCCTGGTTTAAAAATATTTATTTAATAAACAAATATGGAAATCTAAAATACGGAAAAGTACAATCTGCTTCTGTGCGGTCTTTTCGTAAAGGTATGACAATTTAATGATAGATAAATGCTGCCAGATCACTGTGCTATAAAGTCTATATACATATATCTTATAGAGAATTCACGGCGGTAGTATATTTCTTTCAGACTGAAAGATGTGTTGGGAGATTCAGACAGACCTTTATTGGCTGAAGATCTTCCACGTCTCAAATATCTCGAAGCCGTGATCAAAGAAACTTTGCGCCTCTATCCACCAGTACCATTTATCGTGAGGAAAATAGACAAGGATCTTACTTTACGTAAGCTATTGTGGATTTCTTGAAATATCGACGGGAGAAAGCGGCAATGTCGTAACTTTCATTTTGGGCTAAATCACTTTTTACCGTATTCTTGTATAAAAAATACCGCTTCGAATGGTCTGCGTCCCGCTTTCTTACGATTTAATTTTTCATCGATACGACCTTATTATATTATCCTAGATTTAGCATTACACAAAGTTTTAAAATAGTTTTTTGATGTGGTTTTAAGTTGGGTTTTTCAAGTTACAACAATTCTGCTTTCTTCCTTCGATATTTATTTTGTCATACTACTTCACTAAAAAGTTCTTGTAGTAAAATTGCATATACTATTTCCATGTATGGAGTAATGGATCACTTACATGTAAATTAAACGTTTATTTCCAAATTTTAAAAATAGGGTTTACACTATGTTTATTCTATTTAATCAAAGTTAAACCCAACGTTGAAGTGGTCATAAGAACGAAACATGTACTATTCTAAATTTTATTAAGCACAAGTTTTAAACTTCTGCCATTCCAATTTGATTGGTAACAGATTTTTAGCTTGGTGGTGATAGCTAGTTAATCAAACTCTAGGAATACTATGGTTTCGTAAATGTGTTCCGAAATAGAATATTATTATTTATTGTTTTAAGGTAATTAATTATTTTCTTGGTAAATGTTCTCTTTAGCTTCGGGTATCACTTTGCTCAAGGATTGTGGAGCGTTTGTTTCAATATGGGCAATACACAGAAATCCTAAGTATTGGGGAGCAGACGCAAAGCTGTTTAGACCAGAACGGTTTTTCGATTCTCCGCCAAAGCATCCAGCGGCTTTTATACCTTTCAGCTACGGATCTAGGAGCTGTTTGGGTAAATATTTTTTAACACTTAAATACAAAGCAAAGATTATCTGATAATACTAATCCTTGCGAGAACAAATGTGTCCAAAATTTTTAATAATTTCTAGAATGGTCCATAGTTAATTCGACGACAACTTTTAAATTACCGTGAATCTCTTACTAGAACCTAAAACTGATTGATCCTTGTAATCTTATAATAAAATTCTTGTACAACGCGTTAAAAGGGTAAGGAAGTATCCCGGTATCAAATTGCAGCCACCTCTCTCTGTCAATATGTTGTTGATTCTGCAAATACTTACGCAAAAATAACGAAATTAGAAAAAAAACTTCTAAAAGAAACCAGGAGATCTGGTGGGTCATCTTCCGTATCATTAAAGTGATTAATCTTTTACAGATTAATAACTTTTGAACATCATCAATTTAGTGTAGATTTTTAACCTTATAACGTCACAATTTTATTTTCATTTCTATAGTAAAGTATAATTTTCAAGATTTTTTATTTACAGGCTACCAGTATGCAATGATGTCAATGAAAACTGCCCTCGCGTCGATTTTAAGGCATTACATAATAAAACCCTCTACGCCTTTGAACGAAACATCGGATGATAAGCTTTTACGAATCAAATTCGACATTATGATGAAGCACGTCGACAACTTTACTATACAATTAGAATCTAGACATTAATCAATAAATTTTGTTTGCAACATTTACATTTACAAGTCCTATACTGGCATGTTTTTTTTTTTTGGAAATATTCATTAATTATGTTTTCTATCTTAAGTAAGAATAATTGGTAATGGGACACGTTGGGTAACAGAAATTATAATAAAACATTTTTTTTTTATTTAAGTTTATTGAGCATATCGAATTGCGTACACTTGCTTGACTTACAAACAACCTTAAAAATTCTACCTAAAGTCACATTCTAAAGTGCGATAACATGAATCTTAATTAAAAACGTGTTAAACTTTTTTGGATACAATTATGATTAGTAATATATTATAGTGGTTTTCTGCTCCAGTTACCTTTACGGTATGTTAGGACGTGTATAACAAATAGTCGATGCAGTCAGGATGCCAAAAAAATATTCCATAGTTACTTTCACTCTTTATTTGGTCAGAGTTACAGCTTACAGAACGTTTCACATAGGAATGCGTAGATAACATCGACATCTTGCCTTTTATAGCCCAAACTATATAATTTATAAAACGAACTATATAAATCAAAGCAATTACCATATACTTATTATTCTGCTACATGTTTTAAATAACATAAAGATAATAATTAACGAACAAATTAATATTATTTACATAGATCAATTCTATATAAAATCATTGTCATCAATCATCTATGTATCTGTAGTAGCGACATCTAGCCCTTTATAGATCAAACTAAAGAAGTCAAAGCAATTACTATTAATTAACAATTCTGCAAGATACACAAAATAATCATCAAACTAATGTTATGCAAGTAATAAATCAATAATATCAATTCCTATTTATGTCTCATTGAAATCTATATAATAATAATAATAATTCCTATTTTTATATATATTTAATAAAATGGTGCTAGTGTTAACGTATCTCTCTAATATGTTGGTGCTAATATATTGCATAGTTCTAATAGGTGGCGCTAATCTCAATGTTCCGGTGTTGCTTGTAGTCTTACTTTTTGAATATGACAAGCAGCACCGGAGGTGGGTAGATAACAGGTATCAACTTTGCGTCGATACCGAATCGTGGATTTCTTCTGGCAGCAAACAATTATCACATAATCATTGAAGAAATCTCACGTCATCTCATACAGATGTTTCTAAAGTTAAATAGCTGATGCCAGAGCAGACAAATGTTGATTTGAGACATATATATTTTTTTATTCTTTATAGACTAGCGTTTGATCACAGTCGCATCTAAAGCTAATTGATCACGTTATCTCATTAAACACGCTAGACCTGGAGGAGGCTTGCAATCAAATACACTTGCCGGTACTCAGCAGCAAGTGCTTGGTGACAAATTTCCAACTTGAAGGTGTTATTGACTTATTGACAGTTATTGACTTAGGTGTTATTGTCAACGTGACGATAGTTAGCGAGACGAACTAAGCAAAAGCTCTATTGCCATGCTATAATTTCATAAAGATGTTATCCTTTACTCGGTTACAAGGATTTAAGCCTACGTTGATCTACGTCCTATCCGACACGCTATCGACTAAGCCATTATCCCTTCAGCAAAACATATATAAAATATGTATAATTCTGGCTATCTAGCTGGCAAAACTATTTTAAGCAAAGCGTTTCTAAACAAGATTAGTCTATGATAGATAAAAACAATATAATTTACCGACCTTAAAACAGGAAGTGATTCTGTATTTGACCCATATATATATGTATAACTAATATGTATGTATGTTTGTATGTCCGCGATTTTTTTTTAATTTTCTTTTTTTACCCAAAATATTCTACAGAATTAAGGTTAATTAAGGCTCAGATTGAAAATAACAAGTGCTGACATGATATACGAAGTAAAATGAGTCAATAAATTAAAATTGAACAATCAGTCCCAAATATTTTAGCCGGGGTTCCCAGACTTTTTTCTCAAAGGCCAAGCTAATTTTCTACCATATTCTCAAAACTTGAGTGTAAATGACACTTGACTCGAAATGTGAAGATTAGATTTAACTATAGAAACTAACATAAATGTAAGTCATGGAAGCAAATGTCAAACAAGCTATTGCAAGAATATACATCACAAGTCGTATTTCAACCCTTTGCATGTCTGAACAAACGTTGCTGATGGCGGTGGCAACAGAGAGGGCTCTTTGCAATTCTCGACACGTACTGAGTATGGAATATACAAGATTTTACAAGCAACAGCCTTGAGCTTCTTAAAATATTACCTACCTACATTCATAGGTGAAGTCAAACCATTGAAGTTCTTCACTAGCAAAAGCAGATAATTTTTTGTAGACCTCCGCTTAAGAATTGTGAACCGTCATTTTTTGTCACTCCAACGTAGACCCCCATCAAGTCTCCTGAGGACCTTTCACCACTATGGGAACCAATGTTATAGAATAATTATTTACGTACAGAATTCACGAAATTTCTTTTTCTCAGAGTTTTTACCTATGACGAATCTTTAAATTTAACAAGACAGATATTCTCTAGATGACAGAGATATTCGAAGAATATGGCACACAGCAGTTATACTTCTGTCAATTGAGCTCTGAAAATAGTTCAAAATAGCATTATTAGTAGCTTTCGAAATTATTTAAACTTCATTCTTTATTCCAATTGCACTAAAATATCCACGAAAATGGTGAAATCAAACTATTTACGCACAAAAAAAAAAAGATAATCACTTATTGTATAATAAAATATTACTATTTTTATTTTCTGTATGTACAAATATATTAATTCGCTGAATCCAGTAATTATACTGTTCATACAAAGTCTGCAAAAATATTGTACACGTTCCGGATAATGATTCCAAAATGTTAGTTAGGTACATAAACAAAAACATGCTAAACTTCGCATCGTACCAAATAAACGTGATTTATCGTATTATTATCATCATCAGCCTGTAAGAGACCCAATGCAAGGTCATAGGCCTCTTCCCCAAGGAAGGTATGGGCGTAATCACCACGCCAGCCCACGACGCATTGGCATTCACCGTCAGCCGATAGTGTTGCCAATTTAAATTAGTAAGTGTACGCGAATTCCGAAAAATTCATTGGTACATCCCGGGGTTCGAACCTGCGGACATCGAAATAATATTCCACGGGTCAAACCATTAGGCCACCACAACTTGCTATACCAATACATCGTATTATCGCTAAATCTAAATATAAAAAAATCTAGTATTATGATATTTATCGACGATGAACTGTGAAACTACTCAAAGTTGGTATTTATGTATAATTTGGTTGATTTTGAGAGATAGAATAAATTATATATTGATTATTGGCGTCAATATTTTTTGTTACTAATGAAATGTGTATCAATGTTGATTATTATCATTAAATGTAAGTTTCGTCAGTCTCGAACAGATGACGCCTTAATTTCCGTTGTTGATAGAATACTGTAGGACTGAGTATTGATATCTCGTAGATGGTGCCACGTTTTAATTTTGAATTTCTTTTTCAACTACAGTTTATTCCATAGTGCACGTGTTCTGCGAGTCTGTTTATTACGTAACCTTGCTTTTTCTGTGTACAGTTTTTACGCATATAATTACCCCATAATACCAAAAACTTTATCATAATTTTAATTCAACATGTAATTGTAAAAGTCATAACAACGTGTGGTCCCTTCAGCTAGTAAAACATAGTGACCAAATAAGCTAAAATCACATTTTGGAGTAATCACTGACATAGAAGAATCTGCTTATATAAACGAAATTTTTGATCAATTAATTACATTTAATATAGTTTATTTTCATTTACGTATGTAATAAATGATAATATTTGACTAATCACAGTACCTCATTGTATTCCATAAAATAGTAAATAGTAACGATGAAATATCAACGCAGTGTTAACATAATTTAATTCACAAAATTCTAAAACTGACATCCATGCAGAATACCAATTAGCATACTCTCTTTTTGGTAAGTTTCTTTTACGTCTACGTATAGCGCTTTCTTCAAGTCTCTTCAAGTCAATTCTAATGAATTCAATATTTTTAGTGCCCTACGTCCGACCTATGCTCTTGGGACAAACTACCGCGAAAAGTCCCAAGCTAGAGGATACTGACATATGTAAGCAAAAATTCGTAAAACGTAACCAAAAAGCTTAAATGATTATTGAAACCTTGCTCGTCATATAAATAATGACAGTCTTAGTTCATATGTTGTAGCATAAATTATAGCATTAACGGGAGTGGTCTCTCCAAACGGTGTATTTCATTTCAAATAATATATCTAGGATCAGAAAAACTAAAGGTATTCGAGAGAAAAAAATGTAATATCCTAATACAAAGAAAAATTTCTATGTCACGCATCAAGTAAAGCATAATGCAATTATCAGTAACCCTTTCTTACCTTTCAACATCAAATTTTGATACTATGCTCTTTTAGGTCTATGTAATTGCTTAGCAAGTACAATATTGCTGATTCTCTATGCGTAATTAAAAGGTCTTCTTACGAATTAGTATCGTTTTAATTTACATTATATTGTGTTACATAATCTCAATGTTATTGTGAAGCTATTATTTATCCGCTTTTGATGTCGTTTTTTATTTGCAATATAACTACATAATTAAGGAGTTCTTATGAAGTTTATGTATTAGCAAACAATGTAAAGGATATTTATTAATTCCAGTTTCATGTAATGAAACTTATACTGCACGGGTTGAGCCACTGGTGGAATGCATTCTTTCTTTTTTATTTAGTATAAAATATTAGAAAATCTTTGACGATTTATGGATGTTTGTTACTCCTGCATGTAAACACTACTGAAAGGATTATAATGAAAGCTATTACTATCATTATATATATTATAAAACAAAGACTTCTGCCAGGTCCGTTTGTGTATCTGCTCGCGATAAACTCAAAAACAACTGAACGGATGTTCATGCGGTTTTTACCAGTAGATAAACGAAAGTTTAGGTATATATTTGTCAAAGTTTTTTATTACCATCGTGGGATAACCGCCGAGCCCGCTTGTAACTTATAAATGTATTATTTAAATTAGACAAACATTAATAGAGTGTCAAAGATGAAAAAAAATCTTGCCATTTGAAAACTACATATATCTGCGTGCGCTGGATGAAATTGTTTCTAAACTGAATATAATGATGAGTGTTTTCATTTATAAACGCTGTCAAAGTTGCAGACGGTTTTTTTTTCTCGAAATGACTACGCTATTGACCCATCAAGGTCTTAACAGCTTCACCGGACTACTAAGGCGAGCGCTTAAGGCACTCAGCCGATTTTATTATGGCAACCAGCTCAAGGGTGCACGGCACACCTCGGCTTGGCTGTTGCCTGTTGCATGCAAAATCGCGACCTATCTTAGCTAGTCTAGCTAACTATTCATATATGTATGAGTTATTGAACCGTATATGTGTACCAAGCATACACGCCTCAACAACTCTTCCATATATTTATTATCGGAAAATTGAGAGTTTTTCAGTTCGATAAGGGAAAAAAAGTAAACCCTTCCACTTTCATGTGTAAGCGTGTAGGCGTGCACGTGTGTGGGGGTGATCGTGTAGTGTTGTAGCGGTGATGTATATTTGTGTGTCACCGTATCGCGCAAGCAACGCACTCAAGGGCTCCCTACCGAGGGATCGAACCTAGGCTTGAGCCGCTGCCGTGGGAGGCCTAATCGGGTGTGCGGGAGCGAAATTAACCCCTAGACCACAGCGGCGTGATCTGTGGTTACGCGGGTGTGGGCGTGAACACGCTTTGTTTCGAGGGACAGGCTGGTACTGATCGTTCGCTGACGTGATTGGATCAGGAGGGTCGGTAAAAATGTGTCGCGGACGTCTTTTATAACGCGCAGCGTTAGGTACAGGTTCATAGTTTGCGGCGGATACCACTAACGGACGGGGTTGCAGACGATGCTACCCATGTTTGTAACTGTAACTTCATTCACAATTTTGGAAGGGTCGATTTAGTCGATTTGGTCAGGGATGCCCATAAACACTTCGTAGTTACTGTCACTCTTTATTTGGGCAGAGCTTCGCCTACAACACTTTTTACATACTTAAGAATACGTAGATATCATCTGACATCTTGCCTTTTATAGGCAAAACTATATAATTTATAAGACTAACTATATAAATCAAAGCAATTACTGTTTACTCATAATTATGCAAAATGATTTAAGTAATATAAAAATAATAAATAACGTACAAATTAATGTTATTTAAGTACATCAATCCTATATAAACATTCGTATTTATGAATCTGTAATATGTTTAGAAATACACATACTTGTAAAGCAGCGACATCTTCCCTTTTATAAGACGAACTATGGAAGTCAAACCAATTACTATTTATTCATAATTCTGCCGAACACTTTAAGTAATACAAAAATAATGACGATCACCAAACTAATGTTATGTAGGTAATAAATAAGTAAAATCAATTCCTATCTATGTCTCATATATAATAATAATTCTTATTTATGTATCTTTAATAAAATGGCGCCATTGTCAATGCATCTCTCTAATAGGTGGCGCTAATCTCAATGTTCCGGTTATGTTGTAGTCTCGATTCTTGAATGTGACGAGCGGTACTGGAGGTGGGTTATAATACAATAATATCGGTTCATTGGTTTGTATAATTATATAGATTGGAAGACTATGTATAAAACCCTTTGTGCACTTAAATTACACAATACACGTAATATATATTGTTAGCACTTTCCGTGCTATTGACTGCATTGGGGGCATATTAGCAATAGCTAATGACCTGGGACGCATTTTTCGACGTTATCAGCCATTCTTGACTCAGCTGAATGCTATAAAAGGCGAGTCGGTTTAGTCATTGGGGCATTTTTTGAGCAGAAGACCTGATCGAACCGCCACCGAGGATTAGACGTGCGCTTAGCTGCTTGCAATGCAATTCGTTTTCTCACTCTCGCGCTTGTGTTCGTTCTCGCTCTCGATGCTCGCGCATTAGTAGTTTGTAGACTGAGTGCCTTAGGCACTTGCCTTAGTAGTCCGGTAAAGCTGTAAACATTTTGCTAAGTCAATAGTGTAGTCAGTTCGAAAAAAAAGTTATTGGGGCATTCTCACTGGGATTCTCGGTTAGACGAGTTGAGTTTTCACATGTACGCTACAAGTAATAGTTCGTGGTAAGTATATTCATATTGGATTTCTATATCTGCTAACGTTGTATATGACTGTTCTTGGTGGACTGGATTGGACTTGACCTGATATATCCCAATGTGTTTGAGGAGCTGGTCTCGACCTGACCTCACATATCGGAGGAACTGGCCTGTGAAGGGCGTGGCGAAACGTGAACGTGGTTCGTTCTCGTGAGGAGTGTCGACCCATCCTTATCGAATTTGGTATACAGCTGTGTTCAGTAGAATCGAATCGAAATTAAACGTTTTTATTATTATTTTTTATTCGATTTAATTGATTTTGGTAATAATACAGTCAATTAATCTTGCAGGATTGTGCGCCAATTCAGTGTGTTTGAAATACTTCGTTTTAATTGTATAATTACAGTGTGTACAATCTATTGTGTTGTGGTCTTGCGATTATCGCAAAAATCCTCATTAAGAGTTCTCATTTTATAATTTGGTCAACTACCACTTTAATTCTGGGCTAGTTAATTAGGTAAAGTAAGCTTCAATCGTCAATCAAATCATGGGCCACCTGTATTTTAAAGTTTCCCAAGACAGCATAGTGTTGATGTCTTAAAGTAATTAATTAACATAGCATAACAAGTACTTGAGATAATCTATAAATATAATAAAAGGAACACTCAAGACACATTTATGTAAAAATATTAATTTGATACCTATTCTATAAGACTTTGTTTTAAATCGACCGAAGTAGAGTTACGTTGTGCGCAATGTTGTGGCAGATAATACTAGTGTTCCTAGTCATCTGGCTCTTGGTACAGCGATGGAGAAACAGAAAAATGATAAAGTTAGCTAACCAATTAAAATCAAAACACAAAGCTTTGCCATTCATCGGTCACGCGTATTTATTGCTAGGTAGTGATGAAGGTAATATTTCAAATAAAAAATACTATAATCATTTACTTATTAAAGTAGGTATTTAATATTTTATTTCACACATGTACATAAATCCAAAGACAAATATTGAAAATCTTATAATTATAACTTATATTAATAAACTTGTAACAAGGCCAAATCATACGATATAAATAAATACATTAAATATTTTATTGAAAATTGTAATCAGGGTAGACTATGCTATCAACATAGAAGCCAAAAATAATCTTTTTACAATTTTTGTCCGTCTGCCCATTTGTCTGTCTGTCCCTGTGAACACGTATCACGCTGAAAGGACTTAACCAATTTTGACGAAACTCGATAGAATGATTACTGATGCTATAAGGTTACATCTAGAATACTTTGTCCCATATAACGCAAGGGATTCTTTAGAATAACGGATGAAAGTCAAAACTTTGTAGTTAATGAAATTCTTGATGAACTTTGGTAAATTTTCTTTGCGCTATATATAATAGATAGATTATCTAAACATTTAAGCTATATTTCATCTCCTTATTTTACATCCTCCTATTTTACATAACGCACGCGCCGATATATACGTATGTAATAATAGCTTTAGCCCATGGTTTCACTCGTGTTGATTTAGTACAATACAAATTAATCATTAATAATATAGCATTCTAAATGTAAAATATTTTTAAATATTGATTGTATACCTTTTGAATTTATCCGTTACAAACAAAAAATCACACGTTGCTTTGCCGAAATTCATCTTTAAATATTATAATAGATATTACTTTGCGTTTTCGCTAGGAATAGATTAGCCGCTTCTCCTAATTACCCATTATTTCAAGCAATATTAAATTAAGTAACCCAACACTATACACAACTTCCACAAACGTGCACGCATTCATGCTTACACATGAAAGTGGAAAGGTTTCATTTTTTTCCTGATCTTACTGAATTAATTCAGAAAAATAAATATCCGACACGAAATACATATAAGAGTTATCGAGGTACATATACTTAGTACACATATATATCTCACTAACTTTTATACGTATGATATGTAGCTTAGCTTAAGTTAGCTCTGTTAGGTAGCGAATTGCGTAAACTAGACAACAGCACAAGCCGAGGCGTGTTGTGCACCCTTTAGATAGTTATCAAAATAAAATCGACTGCGTACTTAAGGACTTGCCTTAGTAGTCCAGTGAAGATATTAAGGCCTTTCTAGGCCAGTAGCGTAGTCAGTTCGAAAAAAATTATTAAGTAATCATTGTTTAAATGTTATAGCAGAATAATATCTGCAGAAATTACAATTCTATAAACTTAAAGTCGCAGGTTTTCGTTTTGAAATAATATGAAACTCTTAGTAATATGACGATGATTGGGTTGGAAGTACATAAATTTCATTTACAAATATTCTATACAATGCAAGAAATTTGAACGGATTTATTCGTAATAATTTTTCCCTAAATTCAATACTTCAAAAAATAATAATTTTAGAACAATTGTGCTTGCATTGTTGCGTTTCGTTCGGTCAGTGAGAGAGCCGGAGACCCACCTACCCTCCCCCTCCCCTTCCTCCTTCCCTTCCTGTCCCCCCCTCCCCCGCCTTCGTCCCAAACACAGGCTGGCAACGCACTTGTGACTCCCCTGGTGTTGCAAGTGTCTATGGACGGTGGTGATCACCTAACATCAGGTGACCCGTCTGTTCGTTTGCCTCCTATGATATAAAAAAAAAAACAATTAAATATGACTTCCATCGCTTCTATATACATTTAGATAGCAAGGATTTTGCTTGAAATATAAATTTATAGATTGCCTTTACTTCAACATTTAGAATGTTTTTTGGATAGTATTTTTTTTTTTCGAACTGACTACGCTATTGACCCAGCAAGGTCTTAACGGCTTCACCGGACTATTCGGATAGTGTTTACACCTTATCAACTACTGGAGCCTCGATTTTATTTTCTTTATTGTCTTTTATGTTACCATAATACATGTTTGGGTTAACCAAATCAATAAATTCAATTTATATGTTATTTTGTGACAGTTATTTCCTATTAAACTTGTCACATGTTTCATGATTAATGATTCAAGTTCATTTGGAACAACTCTATCTAATAATTGAGATTACACAAATTCCATTCGATAATTGATTACAGATCGAATGAGGAAGATACAAATGATCGGTGATGAGGCTCTAGAAAATGGCGGCTTAATATCCTACTGGCAAGGAAATCGATTACATATAGGTAAGTTTAGAAAACCGTATCGACACAGTACACATAACAGATAGTTGGGAAACTAACGATAAACGCTCGCATCGGCACAACTACCCCCAAGCGAACCTCGCGGTGCTGTCCATAGAATTCCTTTCAAAACCTCTCGTTGATGCGCGTGGTTGTGTAAGTGTACCGTTTTCGAGCGTTTCTTCGTAGTTTACGTACTGAGTCTCATATTTATACTGTGGTATCGACTGGTAAAAAAACCAATTAAATAAATTTCTAATTTTCGACATTTAGTCACAGGTTCAGCTAATGCCTGTTTAGTATAGTAGCAGCTTTACCAATTTAATTTACTGGTGGACTCGATAATGACAACTATTGATTAATAAATATTTTCGCCATTAAAATGTCTTGTAATAGTACTATGGTTAATTAAGTATCTTTATGTTTCAGGTATAGCAGACCCCGTGGTTGCGGATTTGATCCTAAAAACTTGTCTAGAAAAGAACGACGAATTAAAAATGTTCACAGCTTTAATTGGGAATGGAAGCATTTTTGCACCAGGTAATTTTAATAATTCAAACACACACAAGCTTTCTATTACGCCTACAGTTTTATATTTATTTAACAAGGAGCCGTAAATATATAAAAAAGGTGTATTTAAATTCTCTATTCTTCACAGTGTCAATATGGCGACCGCGACGTAAAATTCTCGCTCCCACATTTAGATTGAAGAGTTTACAACATTTTGTAGTAATTTTTTCGAAACATAGTAACATCTTAGTTCGCCAACTACGCAGAGCTGCTGATACAGGAACATTCTCTGTATGGCAATACCTTACCAACTTTACGATGGATTCTGTTTGTGGTAGTTTACTTTTTCTTCATATTTACTATTAACTCTAAGCTTGTGTAATTATCTTGCTTTATTTTATCCATGTCTATTATTTCTAACAAATTGTATCAAGTTAATAGTTTAGTAAAATGAATGAATATTAATACATTGTTATTATAATATAGAAACAACATTAGGAATATCAATCGACTCTCAGAAACAAAAAGATCAACCGTTTATATCAGCTTTCGAAGAGGCCTGTCAAATTGGAGCAGCACGCCTCTGCCAACCCTGGTTATATAACGACATGCTTTATAAGATGTTGCCACAACACAAACGTTTTATGGAACATGCAGCTTTTATCAGAGGATTTATTGAAGAGGTAGTTGCTTTTATTCCTCTGTTCCGTTTACTGAAGTACACCTATCCCTCGATTTACCCAATTTCACTTTTAAACTCTTTATAAATTAATGAATGTTTATAAACTTATAAAATGACTGAATTGACATATTGGAAGATTATTTCGTTTAACACGCATATACCTAGCAAAATTGGAGATCAGAAGTGTCTATACTTTTTAGATTTTTTTAATATAATTTAGGAGGCAAACGAATATGCGGGTCACCTGTTGTTAAGCGATCATCGCCGTCCATAGACACTAGCAAGTCGCAAGTGCGTTGCCAGCCTGTGTTTGGGGATTGGACAGAAAGGAAAGGGGGTGGGAGAGAAGAGGGGAGATGAGGGAGAAAGGTTTTGTGATAAAATTGTTACAAGTGTCTTCCTAGACACATTACTATAATTTTTAGAAAAGTCTGTCTATCTGTGTGTCTGTTTATTTGTTTGAACACGCAACAATGCTAAAGGACTACGTTAACGATAAAACCTCAAAATTATAAATCATATCCTCGAGTAAAATTTTGTGTTGGTTTCTTTAAAATCGGTTCTCTCTATCAAAAGGTATTGTAATGTTAATAACGACGCGTCTATGTACTAGAGATAAGCAGATAAGAAGGACTTTATACATTCAGGTGTTATTATTAGTAACTATTATTTTACACTAGCTGACCCGTGCAACTACGTCTGCACCAAATTGATTATCACTGGTTTCAATTGTATTTTTAAAGGCGAAAAAATTGAATAAAACTGATACCCGTTTGCAGCCACAACTACCGTTTCCAATTGTGAATCCAAACTATCCACAGACTCACTCAAACATATACCCAGATTATATGTGATTTTTTTTTTATAATCCTAGAACCCGTTCATAGTATCATCCACCAGAATCAGTTAAGATAAAAACTAACCTACATAAAAATAAATAAACATTCTACCACTTACTATATCATAACTGTCTTCAACTTGTATTAAAATCTTTTTATTCTCCACCGTGTGGAAGCGTCAAGCATCGCGTCGAAGCGTCAACGGGCACTTGCTTGTAACTATTGGTCTAAGAGTTAGAAACTGTTTCGAAAACGATTTTTAAATATATTTCCAATATATTTTTATAAATAATCTCTGTACTTTAAACATTTGTTTTGTTATAGTATAGATTAGGTCGTGGTCACAGTTAATCTTGCATATATATCGAGATATCGAGGGACAGGTGTATACTTTTTAAAATAAATCTTATTGTTAGCAGTTTTCCTATACGATATTTATTTTTCAATGTTCATGGTAGAAATATAGTAATGTGGTTGATCTTTAAATTTCGATAGGTTAAGTGAATATTAGTAAACATTAGAATGTGAATTCTTATTTCAAAATTTAAAACTAAAGAATGTTAGAAAAATACAATCATATAAAGCTATTTAATCGAGTTCTTTCAACATTTTGCTTTATTTAGTCACGTGAATGAGAAACGTGCGTTACATAATCTTGAACTTTACCTTTCATAAATTCACATATCTCTTAAAACTCTTTATTCTGCAATATCATACAAAGAGCCGAAACTGTGGAAATACGTGTAAATGTGTTTCCAGATAATAACAAAGAAATGGCATTCAATGAGACCAATTCTAAATAGAAAACCGAATACTGATAATGGTAAGTATTTGCGTTTTATGTATTAAATTTCTTATGGACATCATTTCTAGTCTACCTTGGCGATCTAATTCTTAAGTACCTGAGCGATCGAACCTAGCTCGGTTATTTAAAAAAAAAAAAAAACAAAATAAACAGTTAGATTTGCCTCACAAAATTTACAATGTTTTCACATAAAAAAATATTTAAAAAATCTTTCTTATATTCTTATTTCTTATATCTCTCTTATCATCATAATAATAAAATTACTTATATAATTAAAATAAATTGTTAGGTTTAACTTACAAAATTATTATTTTTTACAAAAAATATATATATATGTGGGATCCAATAAAATCCAAACAAGTATTTTCGCACTTTATTTACACACAAATGTCTACACCACTTTACTCTTAATTTTAAACACGTCTCGTCTCATAACTCAACACAATGCAAATCGCTATCTTAGAAAACAATACCATTGTCACAGAGTACTACAACATCCGCTTAGATGTTACGTTCCATTTTACCAATTAATCCTACATATATATATACTCGGATTCGAACTGCAGTCACACGGATTTTCGAAGCAACCAATTTCCACCTGAGCTATTTTTGTTTCGACAAATCGGCGGCCAAATTTACTTTCATATTTTTGCTACATTTTTGCATTGTCTGAAATCTCAGTTAAAAAAGTTTTCTATGAATTAAATCTAACTAGAGCGATTTATCGTTCCTGAAACTGCGTACATAGTAAGTTTCACGGAAATAGATGCCGCCGTTTCCGAGATCATAAATGTATACAAATATAAAAATATGCAAGAATTGCTCATTTAAAGGTATTAGAAATGTTTTCGGGCCTGTGGACTTCGTCCACTGGTGATATATTAAAAATAACTTCGTTAATAATATAAACTACAAATCGATTTAAAATGATATGGTGAATTTATTATTTAATAATTAGTGCTAAAATAAGATGGCAATAAAGAATAACATTTGCTGAAATCAACAATAAATAACTATTCTGAAAAAATAAATCTTAAGTTTACACATCATTTTAATACTTTTTTTTACATCATGGTAGGCAAATGAACCAATGCGTAACCTAATGTTAAGAGATCACTACCGTCCATAGACACTGGCAACACGAAGGGAGTTGCAAGTGCTTTGCCAGCCTGTGTTTGTGGGAAAGAGGAGGGGGGAAAGGAAAGGCAGGGAGAGGAGATGGGTCTCCAGCGCTCACACTGACCGAACGAAACGCAACAATGAAAGCACTGTTACTTCACGTCGTTGATCCGTGAGTGAGGTGCCCGCATGAGCCGGCCGATTCATGCTGAAACCAGTAAAAGCTTCAGCATAGCTCTACCACCTACCAAATTATTATAACATAATAATTATCATACAAATGAATATAAAATGAATAGTATTTTTAATTTATAGAAAGTCTAAGATTTGACTTTATCGACAATAGAAAGAGAAAATTATACATTTGTAAGATTTGTTTCATTATCAGATTTATTCCGTGGTAAATAGAAATAAGACAAAATAATTAGGATCATTAAGAAGGTCATGTGAATTATTTAGTTTTAGTAAATTATCATAAATATATTACACATCTCTTGACATATGCACCATTGTATGACTTTGTATATCTAGAATTATATAAATTTAACTCCTTCTCGAATTTGAATTCCAGGTGATAAAGAAAATGGTTTAAAAACATTCCTCGAGCTCCTCATACAAGCATCTAGTAATGGGAAAGGTTACAACAACATAGAGCTTCAGGAAGAAACTCTAGTAATAGTCCTAGCTGGTACAGATACTACTGCAGTGGGAGCATCGTTCACAACAGTCATGCTGTCTAAACATCCTCGGGTTCAGGAGAAAGTTTATCAAGAGTAAGTTATAAAGTTCAGTACTCAAAGAACTATTATTAGAAATTATTATGAATCGTGAGGCAATGATGTATATTAATTTTAGAAATTTGACGATCAGTAGTAGAATATGATGAAAATGTAACTGTAGACCAATTTTCTGCGCTCCTTTTTCATAAATCATACAGATTTTTTGTTTCCTAATAATGTTAATCAATTTAATCTCGTAGACAATAATAAACAAAAAAAAAAAATAACAAGAATTTTAGATTTAAATTCACGGCCTTTTTTAATTTTAGGAAAATTTAGTATAGAGAAAGAGAATTCATGGCTCCCTGGTTTAAAATTTATTACATAATAGCCACATAATATGTAAATTAACATACTTAATAGTTAAAAACTAACTGAAGTACAATCTGCTTGTATAATCTGTACAGTTCCATTGAACTGTGGCAATTTGATGACAGTTAAATGTTGCCAGCTGACTGTATCATAAATTTATATTTATGTCTGATACAGAATTCAGGATGTTATACCTCTTTCAGACTAAAAGATGTGGTTGGAGATTCAGACAGATCTTTATTGGCTGAAGACCTTCCACGTCTAAAATATCTCGAAGCAGTGATCAAAGAAACTTTACGACTTTATCCACCGGTACCATTTATCGGAAGGAAAATAGAGAAGGATCTTACTTTACGTTAGTAGTTTTATTTTCTCACACGATTTTATGAAATAATTCTTGCATTAAATTTGCAAATAATTTTTGGATGTATGGAGTAATAGATCACTTACATTTAAATGATACGTTTTCTTCCAAATTTTTAAAATAAAGTTTACGCCATGCGTAGTCTATTGGATTAGGAGCAAACTGGATGTTGAAGTGATATATTCTAAACCATAATAAGGACAAGTTTATAATTTCTGTCATTCCGATACATCAGTGTTACGGTCTATGCCGTAACGCGGACTGCAAGCAGTTCTTACCCTTTACGCCTCCACGCGCTTTGACACATGAGGATACTCCGTGAGCCCCGGACTCGTCGACTCACTCCGACCACCGACACCGCAACATCACCCTCGCGCGCCTACGCACGCACCCCGCTGGACGTTCAGGCTTAAGCCAGCATATTGTTAACTTGTCGTAAATTTATATATATTAAACACAAACAGATTTTTACTTACACAATAGTAACCAGCAAGCACAACCACAACAGAGCTATCGAAACGCAAACATAAGTAATAAAAAATAAGTAAGTGAAGGTGGTAGAGCCACGCTGAAGCTATTATTGGTTTCAAAATGAATGTGGGTCGGCTCGTCCGGGGTAGCACCACCCTCTCACAGAAAACTGACGTGAAGTAACAGTGCTTTCATTGTTGCGTTTCATTCGGTCAGTGAAAGCGGCGGAGACCCATCTCCTCTACCCCTCTCCCTTTCTATCCATTTCCCCAAACACAAGCTGGTAACGTACTTGCGACTCCTCTGGGGTTGCTGGTGTCTATGGACGGCGGTGATCGCTTAACAGGTGACCCGTCTGTTCGTTTGCCTACTTTTTTTTTATATACCATATATATAAAAAAATACA
This sequence comes from Antheraea mylitta, assembly GCA_014332785.1. Lineage (NCBI taxonomy): Eukaryota > Metazoa > Arthropoda > Insecta > Lepidoptera > Saturniidae > Antheraea > Antheraea mylitta. The sequence goes on along the minus strand of JACEII010000026.1, from coordinate 5,285,556 downwards.
CCATCATTGGTTGGAAACAGATTTCTAACTTGGTGGTAATACCTCGTGGTCCAAACTCGAGAAATACTATGGTTTCGTTCCTGTTCCTAAACAGAGAATATTATTATTACATGCTTGAAGATTATGAATTATCTTCTTAATGAAGTTTCTTTTCAGCTTCGGGTATCACCTTGCTCAAAGGTTGTGGAGCCTTAATTTCATTGGGGGCAATACACAGAAATCCTGAATATTGGGGAGCAGACGCGAAGCTGTTTAGACCAGAGCGGTTTTTCGATTCTCCGCCAAGACATCCAGCTGCTTTTATTCCTTTCAGCTACGGACCTAGAAACTGTTTAGGTAAAAAATAATAATTTAAATACAAAGCGAACGTTACTTTATAATACTAGTCCTTACGATAACACATTTGTCCGAATATTTGAACATCTACTTCAAGAATGCTTTACATATAACTTGCAGAGAACTTTGAAATTATCGAGACTGTTACTCAAATTGAAATCATGACTGATCTTTGTAACCTTATAATAAGATTCTCATATAACGCGTTAAAGGGAAGGAAAAGAACTAGGTATCAAATCCCGTCACCCCTCTCTATCTCAATGTGTTGTTAAATATTTACGCAAAAATAACAAAATTGTAAAACAAGAACGTTTAAGAGAAAACATGCGATCTGGTATACCTCATATACTATCACAGTGATTAATGGTTTAAAAATTATAACTTCCGCATACTATCAAATCTGTAGCGTAGATTTGTTCCTAATGCCGTCACAATTTTATTTTCATTTCTAAGTAACGAATAATTGCCATTACATTTTTATTTACAGGTTACCAGTATGCAATGATGTCAATCAAAACTGCCCTGGCATCGATTTTAAGGCATTACATAATAAAACCCTCTACGCCTCTCAATGAAGCGTCGGATGATAAACTTTTACGTGTAAAATTCGACATTATGATGAGGGATGTTGACAACTTTACTATACAATTAGAATCTAGACAGTAATTGATAAAATGTTGTTATAAAAATGTTTATAACATTTACAACTCTATATATGGCAAGGTTTTTTTGGGATTTTTTTATTAATAGTGTTTTATATTTTGGGTAAGAATTGGTAATGGTAACGTGGTTACGGAAATAAGATTTTTTTTTTTTTTATTGAGAATATCTCATTATACACTTTGTTAGACTTATGCCATCAAAAACAAAACTTGTAAAATAGCAAGTCTCGCAACGCAGTTCTTCTACCGTAAAATGCTATGAAATCCATATAGTATCAAGTCGGCTACTTTATGAAATCCCTACTTAAGGGACTTTTTTTCTTTTCTTTTCGAACAGACTACGCTAAAGGTCTTAACAGCTTCACCGAACTACTAAGGCGAGCGCTTAAGGCACTCAGCCGATTTTATTTGGGCAACTAGCTCAAGGGTGCACGGCGCACCTCGGCTTGCCTGTTACATGCAAACTCGCGACCTATCTTAGCTAACCTAGCTAACTATTCATATATGTTTGAGTTGTTGAGACGCATATGTGTACCATGTATACACGCCTCAACAACCCCTCTATATATTTTTTATCGGAAAATTAGAGTTTTTTCAGTTCGTAAGGGAAAAAAATAAAACCCTTCCACTTCCATGTGTAAGCGTGTAGGCGTGCACGTGTGTGGGGGTGATCGTGTAGTGTTGTATTGCGTGCGACGGTGTATACATTTATTATTATATACAAATACCGACATTACATACATCACAATTTCTCCCCTTAGATTATGTTGAACGTACTTAAATTATTGCTATAATTAAATATTATATCTAGTACAAGACGCACCGGCTCGTGTCGCTCCGGTCCCGTATACTTGGCCAACTGAACCTTGAAGTAGACTCCATATAGATTTTTTACAACACAAGGGTACATACTACTTTCTCCTTGTTGACTCCCATTCAAAGTGGATTGAGGTGTTTATTATGAAAACTGGAACTACAGCATGTTTAGTTATTGCTAAACTCAGAGAATGTTTTGCTAGATTTGGTCTACCTAAACAAATTGTCAGTGATGGCGGGCCACCATTCACTTCGGATGAATTTGAACTATTTCTCAGGCGAAATGGTATTAAGCATATTGTCACAGCTCCTTACCACCCAGCTAGCAATGGGGCTGCCGAGAACGCCGTAAAGACAATAAAAAAGACCATTAAAAAGGCAACATTGGAGGGTGAAAATATTGAAAAGGCGTTATGTAAATTTCTTATACAATATCGTAATACTCCACATGCTACCACTCAAAAAGCACCATCAATGGCGATGTTTGGTCGGACGTTACGTAATCGTCTGGATATGCTTCGAGGCTGTACTGCGGACCGTGTTAAAGAAGCCCAGGAGTCACAAATTAAAAACGCGGGGGGTTCTTGTAGAACGGTTGATGTAGGCGATAATGTATTTATTCGAGATTTTTCGAGAGGCTCTTGTGAAAAGTGGAAACCGGGAACAGTTTTGAAACGTACAGGTGCTGTAACCTATAAGGTCAAGGATACTAATGACATAATATCCACGAAACACATGGATCAAGTCATATCTCGGCATACAAATCATAGCTTGTCTGCGGCTATTAGTGGCGATACTAAAAACGATAATAACAAAATGATCGAACAAGAAGCACCTTCAGATAATTTAATACCTCCCGAGAATGAAACAATAAAACCTGATACAGAAGACCCATCAACATTGCCATTCTCACCACCTGTAGACTCCCCTAAGTATAACTTACGCCCCCGCAAAAAGAAGGATTAAATAATATATGTTTATTTTAAGTCAATTGCTGTACTTCAGGATCTCTTTTTGAGCAGCGCGTAAAGTGGTTGCAACGTTGTGCTCATATTAGGAACAAATCGCGCATAGTAATTAATTAAGCCTAATACGGCTCGTAATTGTGATATATTTTGTGGTGCTGGAGCGTTATTTATTGCCTCTACTTTATGTTTGTCAGAGTGCAATCCCTCTTTATTGATTTTATATCCAAGATAAAATACCTCATTCTTGAAAAATTCACATTTTTCAAATGTTACTCTTAAACCAGCTGCTTGAAGTCGTGACAAAACTGCTCTTAAATTATGCATGTGTTCCAATCGCGATCGACCCGTGATACAAATATCGTCCAAGAAACATACAACACCATTACCAATTAAACCACTTAAGACATCCTCAATTAACTTTTGAAACATTTCGGGCAAGCACTTTAATCCAAAAGGTGCCCTGCGATACACGAACGTACCGATATGAGTTGTAATCGCGGTTAAACGTTGTGAATTTTCATCTAACATACATTGTAAATAAGCGTTCCTAAGATCTATTTAACTATACTGCTCGCCCGCGCTTAGTGCTGCAAATAATTGTTCTATACGCGGCAAAGGATAATAAAATCTTTTAACACTTTATTTAGGGTGACTTTATAGTCCCCGCATATTCTAATTGTACCATCTCGCTTAATCACTGGAACAATAGGTGTTCCGTAATCTGAGTGCTCAACTTTGTAGATCACTTGTTCCCGCTGTAATCTTTCGAGTTCACGTTCGACAGGCGTACGGAGCACGAGGGGCAGCGGACGGGCCTTACAAAATATCGGCGTGTCATCTTTTAAATATAACTTTATTTTAGTATTTTTACACGTACCTAAACCTGACTGAAATACGTCAGAAAATTCAGCTTTCAATTGTGAAATAACACTGTTATCATCATCATTAGACAAGTGATATAAATTTATTGATTTTAATTGTAATTTTCGAAGCCAGCGTCTTCCGAGAAGCGGCGGACCGCCGTTCTCGATAATAAACAACGGCAGTACAACCGGTGCGGCGTTGCCGTACTGAACATGTACGTTAATATAGCCTACAGAGATAATCGCTTGACCAATATATGAATGAAATTTGTTGCTTTTATGAATTATAGGTAAATACGAAAAATGTTTGTCGTAAAATGACTTACTGACGGCCGATATTTTGCTACCCGTGTCTACTTCGAAATTAAATTCTTTATTATCTAATAATAACAGAACACTATATGGAGCATCATTTATTTTGTTTTTAATAGATAACACTTGCCCTAACATATCACTTGAGTCACTATCGGAATCGGATTTATTAATAAAATTTTGGTACCTTTGCCTTCCGGTATCTCTTTTACCTTTCGAACACATCACTGATAGGTGTCCTTGCACACCATAATTGTCACAATTATACATAATGAACTTGCACTTGTTAGGCGCGTGCGCACCTTTACCGCAGCGCCAGCAGGTGCGGCCGCGCCGGCGCTTATCAGCGGGTGTGCTCAGCGCTACCCGATGTAGCCCAGCCGCATGCTCGTCCTGCCCGAGTTCCGTCCGCCCGGCGCTCACCAACAGCGCGGCACCGGCCGTGGCTTCCACCGCGTGCCGCTCAGCCGCCTCCAGCGCGAGTGCCAGCTCCACTGCCCTCTTATAGTCCAACGACAGTTCCGCGAACAAACGTGACCGCATGTTCTCACACCGCAATCCAGATACAAATTGATCTCGAATATTAACTTCAAGAGTCGTTCCAAAATTACAGTGTACGGCGAGATGTTTAAGATTTTGCAAAAATATGCTTATCGATTCACCCTCTATTTGCCGCCGTTGACGAAAGGTGTGCCTCTCTGCAATCTCCGATCGCTTGGGTTCCAAGTGGCCTGCTACCAAATCTACGAGCTCTTCGAATGTTTTATCTTCGGGGTAAAACGGTGCACATAGATCACACATCAATTGATATGTCGGTGCGCCGACGTGCGTCAGTAACGTCGCCACATGTAATTCACTTTTTATATCGTTCAGTAAAACAAACTGTTTCACTAATCTTATATATGCTGACCATTGTGCACTTCCTCCAAGTTCAAACTCGTGTAATTTTCCGAAGGGCATCGTTAAATAACCACAATTCGTCGCCAATGTAAATTCGGGTGTTAACTGAGACACAATATATGCGGAACTGATTTATTGCGTGCGACGGTCTATACATTTATTGTTATATACAAATACCGACATTACATACATCACATGTTGTAGCAGTGATGTAAATTTTTGTGTCACTGTGTAGCGCCAGTAACGCACTCAAGGGCTCCTTGCCGAGGGATCGAACCTAGACTTGAGCCGCTACCGAGGGAGGCCTAATCTGGTGTGCGGGAGCGAAATATACCCCCAGACCATGGCGGCGTGATCTGTGGTTACGCGGGCGTGGGCGTGAGCACGCTCTGTTTGGAGAGACAGGCTGGTACTGATCGTTCACTGCCGTTATTTCATCAGGAGGGTCGATAAAAATATGTCACGGCCGTCTTCTATGACGTGCAGCGTTTGGTACGGGTTCGTATTGTGTGACGGATACCACTAACGGACTGACTTAAGGGACCTTCTATCGTAAGTTATTACGTAATAAGCTAACCTAACAACATCATATAGTGAATATACCAATATTAAAAATATATTATGTCTTAAATAAAATAGATTGACTATTGTGTAATGTAAAATATAGATAAAATATAATATATAATAATATAAATTGACGGTACTGAGTTGCGAGACTTGGTTTTTTTTACAAGTTTTATTTTTGATGGCATCTTATTTCTTTTTGTAGATAGTTCTACTTTTTCCATTTACGTTGCCTTTTACTTCTTGAATATACAAAACGTATTTAAATCGATTATTCCATTATATTATACATATACATACGTCATACATACAGGTACATTGATTCATTAACTGCAAATATAACTTTGTAATCCTATACATTTATATGAGATTACAAAGTTATGTATGCAGTTGGTGTATCTAGAAAACTGTACTCACTGAACACTAACTGTATTCTAAATTTGAAGCTTCTATGTCTGCTAGAAATGCCTTAGAGTTTAGATAATCGGCCAGTCATTGACAAAATTAAAAGATTTTGACTTGTTATAATTCTTAAACTACTCGTTCAAATACGTATTTATACAATGCCTGCTTGGTTACTGAATTCAGGCTTCTATTTTTATCCACAACAAAGTTATAAGGGGTCGAAAAAGGCCTAAATTGCTTCGAGAAAAGGATAATAAGGCCGTGCCGCTTTTTCGCTCGACTTGGCGAGGGCATTGCCGTGCTCGCAGTTAATAATCAACCTTAGAAATCCTATCATATCAGTTATACCGCCAGGATTTGAAAACACAACAGTAATAAAACTTAGAGTCACATTCTAATGTGAATTGTTGAAGTTATTTCATTCTTATAACTGTTCTTTTTGCTTTTGTTTTATATATAATGTATAGAATTTATCAGTTTTGTTTTTTTTTTCTAATTGACTATTTTGTAAGTTAAATTTCAGTTGTAATTATTTTTAACCGACTTCAAAAAAAGGAGGAGGTTATCAATTCGACTGTATGTTTTTTTTTGTTTTTTTTTTTTATGTTTGTTACTTCATAACTTTGGACTGGCCGAACCGATTTTGATGATTCTTTTTTTATTTGAAAGCTAGTGCTTCCCGTGTGGTCCAGTTCTGTCAACGGCATCCAGTGCAAAACCGTATAAGTGTTAAATTTGCATTTAGTGTGTATACGACAAATGACGAATAACTCAATATCATGCCAACGGATTTCGATGATTGCTTTTTTATTGTAAAGGATGTTCTTCAAGGGTAGTTTGATGAGAGTTTGGTTAGGTTCTGATTATGGGATCCGTGACAAAGTAATACAACTTTCAAGAAACAAGCCTACTCCTTTCTTAAGGGCCGGCAACGCGTCTGTGATTCCTCTCATGTTGCAGGTATCCATGGGTGACGGTGATCACTTACCATCAGGTGAACCGCATGTTTTAGAAGAAAAAAATTATGTACACTAAAAATGGAAAAATAACGTAAATTTTCAAAAAAAAGTATTAACCGACTTCAATATTAATCAGAGGCATAAAAATAAGGCACTAAAAACCGGTAAAGAAATAGTTTATCAAATTAACGAAATTTAATGAAACATATGAATATGTGTGCTACCAAGAGATGCATTGGAAGTCGGTGCCAACCGAAAATCATATCATCTACATCTAGGTGCATCTACATCATGATAACATGATTCGTGCAATTCGCTTAAAAAGAGGTACAAAGTTTTGGCTTCACGTATTAATTTATAAGATGATTTAAAATTTTTGTATTATTATAAAATTAACCTACAATTTGACCAGTTAAATTCACAGAGCATGTAAGGTATGGAATTTAAGCCTTGTTATAAATACTATAATAATAGGTATATATATATATATATGTATATAAAATACATACAGTCGAGCATAGCAATCTCCTTCGCAACCTTTTTTGAAGTTCGTTATTGACGGCTATCAAAATGTCTTTTTATTTACATACGAGTAATGTAATAATGCATATTTTAATTAATTTAATGTACTTTTAATTGATTTTACATGAAATAAATAGCTTTCTGCACTTCTCCTCCATATAAACTTAACTGTGCCAAATTTCACGTTCGACCGTTGGCATAATACGCTTAAAAAGGGGTACAAACTTTTGGCTTCACATATTAATCATAAATATTAATATATGATGATGATAAGCTGTGATTACGTTCAGAAATGTCTAATTTTAAGTGTATTTATAGAATATGTAACTTCAAATTGTAATATTACACAGTTTCGTAGACTAAATAAAAAAGTGAGATAACATCAACCGAAATTATGAAAGTGTTCAACTTTTTATATTCTTGATACAACTATGATCAGCAATATCATAGCGGTTGTCTGCTCTAGCTGCTCTATACGGTATCATCGTCTCGTCGATACCAAATCGTATTTTTTCTTCTGGCTGCAAACAATTTTTATACATTCTTTGAAGAAAACCTACTTAATAATTTATAATTGTACGTTATCTGATATAGGTAATTCTGAAGTTAAATAACCGGCGTCAAAGCAATTTAACTACGTCTTTGCGTGAAGATTTGGTGATGAAATTGGTGGAGAACAATAATATGTTGCCAGTAATGATAGTTCTTATGGTACCAAAGATATTGAATATCCACTGAAAAATATGGCATTCAACAGTTATACTCCTATCACTTGATGTCTGAAAATGGTTTTAATGAAATTAATGGTAACTTTTGACATGCTATGAGCTCCAATGTTATTTCAATTTATTTAAGAAAATTATATAAACATCAAAATGGCTAAGTCAAATTATTTCTGCATACACAAACGAGACAATCACTTATTGTTAAAAAATAAATAAAAACAAGCTTATTCCCATTTGTATTTACTATGTCTACAATTTAATGAATGCGCTGAAATAAGATAACTTTACTGTGTATACAAAGTCTAAAAAATATTGTACACTATGGTTCACTAGGAACCTCAAAATACACCGAAATATCCACCGATAGTGGACAAATCATTACCCGATTGGACAAAACACTTTGAAATTATAACCGAGAAACTAGGAAAACCACCAAACGCGCGAACTTTTGGTGCTGGGGTCTACTTCTTAGTACAAGACTTAAATATATTTTAAACTAAGTATTTTCCCTTGTTTTAATATTGGAATTACTAGAGCTTCCTTCTAACTGTCAAAAAATACTTGTTCTCTATATATATGGAGCAAGTACTCCAGTGCCCTCATTAGTAAATGCCTGATAATAGTATTTGATATGTTGTCTAGTCCTTTATACAGCGAATTAGGCTCATATCTGGCATATCGCATAAAGTTTTTAAAACCTTTTTTGTTTCTTTAATTGCAATTTTACAATTTTTCCTTAGACTACCATAAGTTTTAAATATTGACTTGTCGGCGACCTTTGGCTTTAGTAAAAAATGTAATGTTTTCATTTGACACCATAGTCTGAAATTTGATTGGATGATGCTAATTCAGAAATAAATAAATCAACGTCTTCATTAAACATAACCCCATTTGCTTTGTCAAGCTTCCATTTCCTTGGAAATCCAACATTGTTTGAAAAATTATCACTAGTAAATTGTGATGTAATTAAAACTGGCTAATGGTTACTTTCATATAAATGTTCTAAATCGTTCCATATAAAATATGATAATTTATTTTGTGGAGTTAAAGTTAAGTCTATAATGCTTGTGCGACCTTTGCATTGTTGGCCTAAATTATAATACACATACGTTATCTTGCTCAATCTACTATTATTATATATCTGGTATCGCATTTCTCAGAAACCCAATAAAAATGGTGACCGTTAAAATTACCCATAGTCACAAAGGCGTCGGAAGTTAATTAACATGGTTATTTAAATCATATTTATTGAGAGGATTACTATTTGGTAAATGAACATTGCATAGTGTAAGTGCTGAAGGAAATTTTATTTTTATCGGAACTGCTTCTAAATTTGTTGTCAATATTATTTCTTCTGGGATTGTGTGATATTTGCCTAAATTATAACCACACCTCTATTAGCTCTATTGCTTTGCGTTCGATTTTTGAAGAACTATTCATACCCTGTTGTAGACCCACAGAAGTTGGAAGTGACATTTGTTTCTTTTAAACAAATACAAGTGGGGTAATAATTTACAGTTTTCGAGTCGTCTAAAATATCCTTTGATATTCCATTGCAGAATATCCATACTAATCAGGACTTACACAGTTTTTAAATAATTTGTTAAGTAATTTTTTTTTTTTTGTGTATTTATTGTTCTTTATCGTATTCATATTAGGAGTAGGGGCCAATAAATCTTGTAATCTTCTCGTGAAACGTGAACATCTATATTTTAAGCTTTTTGTTTATTTTGCCATATAACTTGTTGCACATTATAATCAAAGTCTTTTAAATTATCTGTATATAAATACACTACTTACATACACTATTATATATATATATTATATACACTACTTACACTACTCTGTTTTTCTCCAGAGTTATGTAATAAACTTATAAATTGGTCTAGATTAATAGGAAATATATCTTCGCTATTTAATTCATCCATAGTGGTTTCTGTTTGTTTCTGAATTTCATAATCACTTTTAAGATCGCTCATTTTTATTTTTTTTCTTTGTTTTGTTTTGATTTCCATATCTTCTATTTAAATATTGCTGCTTGTTTAATCAGTTTCAAACTTCATTGTGCCAGGGTAATTTTCACGCATATAGTGTGTTATGACTTCTAATTTTCAGGATTCGGTTACAGTAGGTAAATGGATTCGTTTTTTCCTTTTAAATTTATCTCTAGTCGTTGTTGTTAAAACTTTCTACTATTGGTAGGGGTTGTACAAGTTCTGTATGTGGTCGAGTCACTACTAAATCATTATTTCTATCAATATTTCATTAATTTCTTCAGCTATTTGATTATCCGTTCCTTGAAGATAGTCTTGATTATTTATTATATTTTGTGGACAATTTTTATCTTTAAGCCCTAATATATTACATGTAAAATATTTCATAATATAGAAATTTAGTATATAGACTCTTCAAATGTTAGTTGGAATGATTCTGGGAGACGTGTCTTAAATTCTGGATTAAAATATAGTTGTTTTCTAAAACTTTAGAGATATGAGAAAAACCTGGGTCCGTTACGCCTATTTTTATAAATGTTATCGGAGGCATAACTTTTATTTCGAAGTCTTCAATATATATGTCATTACATAATAATATAAAAGTTGTTGAGGTATGTATGCTTGGTACACATATATGTTTCAACAACTCATATATGTATGATTAAACTTAGGTTAGCTTAGATAGGTTGCGAATTGCACGTATCAGGCAATAGCCCAAGCCGAGGTGTGCCGTGTACCCTTGAGCTAGTTTTCAAATATAATCGTCTGAGTACTCTAAGCGTTCGCCTTAGTAGTCCGGTGAAGCTGTTAAGACCTTGCTAGGCTATCTAATTGTGGGACTGAAATATTATATATTACAGTCCCACGTTATCAGATAAACAGACGAAAGTTCAAAAGTGAAAAAAGCTATATTTTTATTAGTAAGCGTTTTTTATTTATACGAAAATATATAGAATCTCTATCGTAGGTTCATACTCCTACTAACTCAATGACATATTATGTTAGTTTATTATTAATTTAAATTTAATTGAATATATACAAATACGCATTGGAGTTTTTTGTTTTAAAATCAATATTTATGTTTTATTTTGACATATATATCAATTTATTGTTACAAAGAATGTATAATTCGTTCAAGTTAGTATCAAGAAATAGCGCAACAGAGTATCGCAGTTACACATTTAAATACGATAGTTATAGTTGGCAATTAATGTATAACCTTGGCGAATTAACGCTAATTAGCGTGGTAGTCAAATATAAATAAGATTATAGAAATCTTCGGTAGTGCGCGTATCGTGCAAAACCACTGAATACATTTTGATTAAATTTTCATAGTTCTGTTTCTTAGAACTTTGGTCTTTTTAAAAAAAAATAATTAGCATAAATCTTCATTTAGTACATAATTATTCAAGACTTATGAAATTACGTTTTCATATGCACTGTGTGTTCAACGATGCATGTATTATTCCATACCGAATCTATAGTTATCATTTATACCTTTTACATATAATTATATTCCTCAGTGTAATATTAATTCTTATTCAATGATTTTTCTAAGTTACTTTACATATTTATCGTAGATCAAAATTGCCAATTGCTGAATAACGCTTCTTCGAATGTCTGAGAAGATATCGCGGTTTTAAAATTATACACAACACGAGACACTTCTTACATAGCTTTTGTGATTTTTGATGAACTCTTAATATGGTGCGTCAAAAACTTAATATAAATCATTTAGACAATTACGATACGACTACCTGCACTATATGAAGTCTAAGAGAGTCTTTAGTATAATAGATAGCATATGACAAACAAATGTGTATATAATCATACAAAATAATAAAAAAAACAATTGATGTTTGAAATATGTACAACAAGCCACCTGGACTGACTTCGTTACATATTTATCAGCGCACGGAAACATTTTCATCGCCCATTACTGTTAAACCAGTTTTTCTCACTTTTCACGTTATTTCATACTTTATCACCAGCCAAAAATTTTTTTCTGATCAATGAAGGTGTTGCTTGCGAAAATCCATTAAATATTAGGGTGGACGTTACTTCACACTTACGCTCGGAATTGATTATTCACCGCCACTCCCGATACAACAGAAAAGGTTAGTGAAACAACAGAGACTAATTAAAAGGCCTCGTTGTCTAGCGGTTGAAGCCGAGATTGGCAGATATTTCAGCCATATGATTAAGGAAAGTGTTACTTTGCGAAATTCCATTATGAAATATAAGGGTGGACGTCACATCGCAATTCCGCTTGAAATAGCTTATTCGCTGTCACGCCCGCTGCAATAGAGAACGTTTATGAAACAATAAAAAGTAATCTAAATCGTTGTCCTCCCTAATATTTAGCCACAAACTTTTAAAAGCATCACAGTAGTTTCTCTCATTCTGGTGGCCGGATGTAGGACGCTACTAACAATATTAAAGTAGTAATTTTACAAAAAACTCTATTCGATTCCTTTAATGAAAAGGAACATAAATATATCAATGCACTTTTTAGATTGGACTTATAGTTTAAGAGTAAAGTGGATAAACTGTTTCTAATTCCATCGCAAGGAATCCACATTTGGTTAAATGTTACATATAACTGGGACAAACATCCCTCTAATACTGGGCTGGGTAAATGAGGTAGAGCAAGATTCAATACGTCGAGTCAAATCGTGTATCACCAGGGGGCCTACCCAAGTTGCTTATCGACAGTCACTAACGCTAATAGAAAACGGAAAAATGTATGGAGATGACATATCTGAACGCTATGTCACGTGATTTTATCACTCTATTTGCGTTAGTGATTGTCGATAAGCAACTTGGGTAGGCCCCCTGTTTTTTAAAGTTTCACAAGGCCACATAGCGTTGTTGACTTAAAGCAATTACAATAATATAGCTTTACAAGTACTTGAGAGATAAACTATAAAAATAGTAAAAGGAACACTCAAGGTACGTTTATGTAAACAATATTAATATGATACCTATTCTAGACTAGACTTTGTTTTATATCGACCGGATTGGAGTTACGTTGTGTGCAATGTTGTGGCAAATAATACCAGTGTTATTATTTGTTTGGCTCTTGATACAGCGATGGAGGAACAGAAAAATGATAAAGTTAGCTAAGCAATTAAAATCAAAACATAAAGCATTACCATTCATCGGTCATGCGTATTTGTTTCTAGGAAGTGATGAAGGTAATGTTTCTAACAAATAAATGTTGTACCATTTTAACTATTAAATCAACATCTTAACATATTAAATATCTTACTTATTAAAGGAGATATAGATATTTTATTATACACGTGTACTTCAATTTAAAGAGAAATATCGAACATAATCCATTACCTAGATAAATAAAAATTGTAAGGTCGAACTTATTAATAAACTCTCCTTAAGAGTTTTAGCGCTGGAATATCTGGTCTACCCACATTAGCGCGTCATTCGGTCACGCCTTTCTCCCTACTATTCGACTTGTTTCGGTATAAAAGGAGTGGAGCGACCGTCGTTAAGGCTTCTCGTCTCTGTGCGGCCTCACCGGTGTTACCGTTGAGCCCCCGCGCAAAACGTTCGTACCCTCACAGTGTCACAACTGTCAGGTGTACGGACACTCCGCCCGAAATTGCCACCTGCGTTCCAGGTGTGTAAAATGCCTCGGAGATCACTCCACTAGGGAGTGTATCCGCACCCCGACCTCCTCCGAGCCTCCTAGTTGCGTCCTATGCGGTGCGACCGGGCACACCGCGAACTATCGCGGTTGCCCCCGCGCCTCCCGCACTCGTCGCCCTCGCGATCGCAGGCAGGTTTCCCCATCCAGGGCTCTCGCCGCTCCCGCTCGCTTCCGACCTCCGCCTCTCAATTCTAGAGAGGCCTTCCCGAGCCTGCCGAGCACATCTCATGCACCGGCAGCGCCCGTACCCGCGCCTAGCACACCCCTCCGTTCCGCGCGGACCCCTCAGGCCTCGTGGTCCCCCAAGATCGCGCCCCAGCCTATTCTTCGTCCTCAGGCGGCTAAGCCTTCACAGGCATACACCCTAGTCCCCTCCACTCATAGCAGTTTCAAGTTCCAGTTATATGGCTGATGATAAATCCCATCCCATTCGATACACTATTAGTATTTACATATATAATGTACACGTTACCTGTTACAGTAGATGATGTGCGTGTGATACTTACAAATATTTTTGAAAATGTGTGATCACAATTTAAAATTTATTTAATGTATTAAAAAAAAAACGCGTGCGAAGCCGCGGGTAACAGCTAGTTCTATATAAAATCATTGTTATTTATGTATATGGAATATATTTAGCCATACAATTATGTTTAGAGTAGCGACATCTAGCCCTTTATAGGTCAACTATGGAAGTTAAAGCAATTACTATCATAAAACTAATGTTATGCAAGTAATCAATCAATAATATCAATACCTATTTATGTCTCATTGAAATATAATTCTCATTATGTATCTTTAATAAAATATATCTCTAATATTTGGCGCTAGTATCTCGTTTCTTGAATATGAGGAGCGGTACCAGAGTTGGGTAGATAACATACAACATTCGAGTAACTTAAACGGACAACATATCCGTAATATATTTTCCCTGAATGCAATACATAAAAAAAACCTGCAGTTTCAGAACAATTAGATATGACAAACTTAGCTCTTATATAAATCTGAATAGCAGGGATTTCGCTTTAAATATAAATTTATAGATTATTGTTAACTTTAAAAATTAGAATGTCTTTCGAATATTCTTAACATCTTTTCAACAACTGTAGCTTCGATTTTACTTTCAGTGTTGTCTTTCATTTCCCACAATACAAATTTGGGTTAACCAAATCAAGGAATTCAGTTTGTGTTATTTTGTGTGAGTTATTTCCTAACAACTTGTCAATACAAGTTTAATACAACAAGTTTAATAACTTGCCATATGTTTCACTGAATAATGCTTCACGTGCTTTGACATTTAGAACAACTTTATTTAACAATGAGGATAAAAGAAATTATATTAGATAATTGATTACAGATCGAATGAGAAGGATACAAATGATCGGAGATGAGGCTCTAGAAAATGACGGTTTAATATCTCATTGGCAAGGAAATCAGTTATATATAGGTAAGTTTAGAAGACAACGTATCGACTGGTAAAAAACAATTGAATAAACTTATGCCACTTGGTTACACGTTTAGCTAACGCATATCTAATATTCTGGCAGCATTATTTATTTCATGTACCGGTGAACCATTAGAATTTCTCATGATAGTGCTATTGACAGCAATATACCTTTATGTTTTAGTTGTAGCTGATCCTGTGGTTGCAGGTTTGGTCTTGAAAACTTTTGTACACAAGGATGATGTTACGAGATTATTTTCAGGATTAATCGGAAACGGAAGTATTTTTGCACCAGGTAGTTTTAAGAACTGAATTGCATATAAACTTCACGCTACTGCTATATTTCTTTAATATAGGGTATTAGGAATATAAGAACAAAGATGTTTTTTAATTTTATATTCTTCACAGTGTCAATATGGCGACCGCGACGTAAAATTCTCGCTCCCACATTTAGATTGAAGAGTTTACAACATTTTGTAGCAATCTTTTCGAAACAGAGTAACATCTTAGTTCCCCAACTACGCAGAGCTACTGATACAGGAACATTCTCTGTATGGAAATACCTTACCAGCTATATGATGGATTCTGTCTGTGGTAGTTTACTTTTTCTTCATGTTTATTATTTACTCTAAGCTACTCTGTTTGTTTTGCTCTATTTCATCCTTGTCTATAATTTCTAATAAATTGTATAAATTTAATAGCTTATTACCTTCTAAATTAATAGTAATATATTATTATTATAATATAGAGACAACGTTAGGAATATCAATCGACGCTCAGAAACAAAAAGATCAGCCGTTTCTATCCGCGTTCGAAGAGGCCTGTCAAATTAGTGCAGCTCGCATCCTCCAACCCTGGCTACATAATGACATTGTTTATAAGATGTTGCCACAACACAAACGGTTAATGGATAATGCAGCTTTTATCAGAGGATTTATTAAAGAGGTGATATAATTTGTTTTTATTTCTCTGTTCCGTTTACTAAGTATATCGAATCCTCGATTTACACGATACTTGTTTTACACGATTTTACTTATAACTCTTTATAAATTAACGAATGTTGAGAATTTTATAAAATGACTGAATTAAGCACAATATATTGGGAGATTATTTCGCTGTACACGGTTTCACATAATAAAATCGGAGATTTATTTTACACAGTGTTGTCGGGAACCTATAACTAGAATGTAAATCAAACGTGTCTACACTTTTCAGATTTTAGTGAAAAAAATTCATGCAGATATCTTGGAATAAGTAATAAAATACATTTCAATCACTTTTAGAACTGATTGTATGTCTGTTTGCTTGAACGCGCATTACTGCTAACGTACTGTAAGAATTATAAATCATATCCTCGAGTTACTCTTAGTCTTGGTTTTATTAAAATTAGTTTAGTTATTAAAAGTTATTATAATTTTAATAATGATGCGACTTAAATACGAGAGAAAAGTAGATAAGTAAATGGACTTAATACATTTAACTCACTGTTATTTTACGTTAGGTATCATGTGGACGGAGTCGCGGGCACGGCTAGTCTTACATATACCTAAATCGAGGGATAGGTTGACTGGTTCGTTTTCCAAACCAATGGTAGTAGTTTTGACGTTCATAACTGCCTTATTAGCGCCTGAACTAAATAAAGAATTTTGGGTTTGATTTGAGGTGTATACTTTTTAAAACAAATCTTGTTTGAAGTTTCCGTATACGTTTTTTATTGTTTAATGGTAGAACTACAGTAATTTGTTTGATTTTATTAAATATTGATATAGAAATTTAATATTAGTAAACATTTGAATTTAACATTTAACATTATTCTTATTGCAAAATTTTGAAAAAAAAAAATTTTAGAAAACCACAATCATATATCTGCTCGTTTATATTGGCTTATTAAATCATGTGAGTGAGAAACGGGCAATACGTAATCTTAAACTTTGCTTTTCATAAACTCACTAATCTCTTTGATCTCTTATTCCGAATGAAATAAGAGTCGAAACTGTAGTGAATATATTTCCAGATAATAACAAAAAAATGGCATTCCATGAAACCAACGCTAAACAGAAATCCGAATACAGATAATAGTAAGTATTTTGCGTTTTATCTACTAAACTTCTTAGTTTCATCAGATATCATTTCTAGTTTACTTTGGCTATTCAATGATTAAAACCGTTTTGATTTATGTGATTCGATCATTCAAACACTTTTTTGAGAACTATTTATAGTTACAGAATCTACAATAATTTTCGCGCCTGTTGGACGTCGTCCACTCATAGTAACTTAAAAATAATTTGGTTAACAATATAAATAATGAAATATGAGTTGATTAAAAAATTATATGTTATAATCATTATTTAATCATCAGTGGTACAATTAGACGCTCATACAGAACAATATTTGCTGAAATGAACAACTAATAAATAACAATTCTGATTAAAAAGTATTTTCTTCAGTTATTAGTTTTTATACAAATTATTAAAAAATGAATGATATTTTTAAGAATGTGAAATCACACCAATTTGGCAAATTATATATCAGTACAATTTGATCACTATCAGAATTATTTTGTAATACATGGAAATAAGAGAAAATAGTTAGGATCATTAAGCAGGTAATGTAAATTATTTAGTGTTAGTAGACTGTCATAACGATATACCATTTCTCTTGACATACGCACTTTTGTATGGCTGACAAAAAGTAAGCATCCTGTAGGTATATCTAGAATCACATAAAATCAACTCATCGAATTTGAATTCCAGGTGATAAAGAAAATGGTTTGAAAACATTCCTCGAGCTCCTCATACAAGCATCTAGTAATGGGAAAGGTTACAACAACATAGAGCTTCAGGAAGAAACTCTAGTAATAGTCCTAGCTGGTACAGATACTACTGCAGTGGGAGCATCGTTCACTACAGTCATGCTGTCTAAACATCCTCGGGTTCAGGAAAAAGTTTTTCAAGAGTGAGTTATAAAGCCCAGTATTCAAGAACTATTATTAGTAATTATTATGACTTGTGTGGAAAGACGTATATTAATTTTAGGAATTTCATGATCGGTATTAGAGTATGTTGAAAATAAAGCACACATATTTATTTGTTTGTTAATAATCTTAATAAATTTAATCTCTTAGAAAATAGTAAACAAAAAGTTTTAGATTTTAGGAAACGTTGAAACTATTCATGTAACTGAATCTTCGTCTTGTTTAAGCAAGAAATATGTACATCAACCCACACTTGTAATATTTGTAAATTTCATAACTATACCTTTTCTCAAGGATAAAGGTTTTTTTTCTCGAACTGACTACGCTATTGCCCTTGCAAAGTTTTAACAGCTTCACGGGACTACAGGATTAAGTATTCGTAACCCACATTTTCAAGAAAGCAGACTATAAACTTGTAAATTTTCAATTGTGTATGATAAGTGAGTGTGGGGTGCCACCGACGCTCTATGTGAGTAGTGCGGACGATAGCCGCCTACAGGGCATTGGTGTGAGCTGACGCCCTTGGTGCCGTCAACGTGCGTGCGCAGCGCAATTTGCAGCGCATTGTGGCACTAAGGGCGATCCAGGCAAATCGCACAGTGTTTTCGGCGGTACCCTTCACGCTCACCGGCCCCATACGCTGGGAACTGGAGGCAAGAGTCCTCGTCGCCATGTATGAATTAAGAGCGGCGAGGAAATGTAGTGGGAAGATTTCGGCTTCTAAGGATATAGAGAATAAGAGCCGACAGGTGCAGGATGAGGCTGTGGAGCGATGGATGCAGAATATGGAGGACGCGTAGTATGGGCTGTATGCCATGGACGCCGTCCGCCCGGTTCTGATGGATTGGATGGAAAGGGAATGGGGCTCCCTGATATTCCGACTAGTGCAGGAGTCCGGTTAGTAAACCGGACGTGGTTGTTTCGGGTGGTACGTGTACTAGATCGCCCACAGGGTAGTACACTCTCTCTAAATATGCTGTGTGTGAAGTACAGTGTCACATTCTAGCTGCGGCGAAGGGAAATAGGGATTTTTTGCTGTTAGGTGTGATTTCAGCCATGCTCGCTGAAGGAGGCAGCGGAGTGGACCTAACGGAGCTAACAGAAGATTGCCGAGAGGACGGAAAGCAGCTAGTGTGTACCTAATCTGTCTTCCTATTAGGTAGGAGCCCAGCGGCTTCCTTCCGCTGGGCGGACCGTTGGGGCGGCTATGCAAGGTGATTTGCATAGAAAGATCCCTTACCGCTCCAACAATATGCTATGTCGGTACACCGTGAGGTTTTAGCCCGTGCAAATCGGGCCTAATCCATTCTCAGCCCCGGTAGGGTGGGTATCTATAATGGATTTTCTCGTGTAAATAAAAAAGGATATTTCATTGTTTTTTTTTTTCAGAATGTTTTTACGAATAAAGATTTGTTCACTTCCTAGGTATTTTAAACAGAGAGATAATTAAAAAAACCATCATGTTACAGATATTGATACCTGCTCTTTCAAAAAGTATCGGTCATAACGATATAATTGTATGTATCTTGATTTACTGTTAGTCCAGTGAAGCTGTTAAGTAGGATCTTGCTAGATCAATAACGTAGTCAGATCGAGAAAAAAGAAACTGATTTATTGTCCACGTACATTTGGATACAATTTCTTGTAAGGTACTGTGGGAATAAAATATAGCACAAGACGTGCACATTTGTAAAGGTGTTTCGCACTGTCCTGAACTTGAGGGTTATTAGATTTATATTAAATTAGATTTAAAAAATTAAAACTAGAACCTTATGTATAAGCATACTTAGTTAGAATTTGTGATGTATACTTTTAGCTTTGAAGCATGTTGTGTTATTTTATTAAAAATCATACTCACACTTATTTTTACTGTTTAATAATGTATTTCATTAATCTTTGTGTAACGTCTGGTTTGTAAATCAAATACAAAAAAAAAAAAATATGAGAGTAGCACTGACACGTCAATACAGTAAAAAAAAATCATGTACCCTTCGATCTCACGGCATTTTTAATTTTGGGAAAATTTATTACAAAAGTTCGTAGCTCCCTGGCTTAAAATTAATCATTTATTAGCTACATATGGAAATGAGCAAGAGTTTATTAGT
This sequence comes from Antheraea mylitta, assembly GCA_014332785.1. Lineage (NCBI taxonomy): Eukaryota > Metazoa > Arthropoda > Insecta > Lepidoptera > Saturniidae > Antheraea > Antheraea mylitta. The sequence goes on along the minus strand of JACEII010000026.1, from coordinate 5,265,337 downwards.
CAAAAATATACAAAAGTACAATCAATCTGCTCATGTGCAGATTTTTCATCGAACTGTGATAATTTCGTGACAGTTAAATGTTTCCAGCTGACTGTATTTTAAATGTATGTGTAAGTCTGATACAGAATTCAGGATGTTATACTTCTTTCAGACTAAAAGATGTATTCGGAGATTCAGACAGATCTTTAATGCCGGAAGACCTTCCACATCTAAAATATCTCGAAGCAGTGATCAAAGAAAGTTTGCGCCTCTATCCACCGGTACCAATTATTGTAAGGAAAATAGAGGAGGATCTTACTTTACGTAAGTTGTTTTATCATACGATTTCATGAAATAATTTTTGCAGTAAAATTAAGCGAATATGCTGTATTAGAACTGTCTTCACTATTATTAATACCTGACACGCCATTGGTGGAATTTATCGACTGATCTCGGCCGATCGTACATTAGTTCAATGCTATAAAAGAAGTGTCGGTCGAGGCATGGGGGATTAAGACTTCATTAGGTCGCGCCTAACACACGCCGCCACTGCATGGTACGGATGCCTTTCCTCTACTATGCAAGCGAAACTGCAAAAACTACAGAACGCCGTTTTAAGACTGATATTGAAACCAAATTGAAAGCCTCGATGACTTTATCAGGCGCCTGGTGACGAGATTGTACAGCAAGGTAGACGCCACGGCACACACCCAGGCATATCTCATGGGAATAGCACCGCTTCGCGCTAGGCTTCCTGAACAGCGACCCGCTTCAGATCACCCAACTAGTAAAATAAGACGGTGGATTTTATTCAGACCTCTGTTAAAGGAGCTCGTTAACAAACGAGTTTGAAATCAGACGCCACAGAGGCAAACTCCTGTAACGAATTTAACCTCGTTAATTTGACCTGGTTGTGTTGTGACCAGAGAGGATGCTATCGCCAGAGGGGCTTCCCCAATGCGGTTTCCCCGCTCTCCCCTCAAGGGCGAGTGAAAAGAATTCCCGATTGCGCGCATGGGCGAACATTCTTGCTCAGTGGTCTCTCTTGAAGGCTGCGTTTAGTGATTGTTTTTGTATTGCGCGAGCAACTTACATTGTTATTTCTATTTCTCTAGAGGTTTATTATTGATTGTGTTACCTACTTAAGTTATTTTATTCTTGATGTGTGTTTTCGTTTAGAGATTTGTATTTGTGTTTTGTTTTTGTTTTGTCTAAATCCACTTTTGGTATCTAATAATATTATAATAAAACTGTAACAAGGCCATATCTGTACATCCCATATTTTTTGAAGATTATAATTTGGGTAGACTTTGTTATCGGCATAGAAGCCAAAAAAAATCCCTTTACAATTTTTATTTGTCTATTTGTCTCCGTGAACACGTATCACACTAAAAGTACTGAACCAATTTTGACGAAACTTGACAAAGTGATAACTAATATTATAATAATAGGAAACTTTTTATCTCATGAAACGCAAAGGGTTCTCCAGTATAACGGATGAACGTCAAAAATTAGTAGTTAATGAAATTCTTGACGGATTTTGGCAAATTTTCTTTATGCATTCTTTATTTTAGCAGACAGATGAGCTAAAAATTTGATCTATATTTCATCTAACAAAAAAAAAAGCAAAAAACAAAAATAATACCGTTGCGATGTATATGTGCAGTACATTACCTTATAATTGAACTACGGCGATATGACATTTCTTTGCGTAATTCTCAAACACCCAGAATTAACAGTATCTAATTTAATAAGTAGACTAATTTCTATTTATTTATTTATTTATATTATCAGACACAGATATATATCGCGGGGCACGAGAGAGGACCAAAACTTTGTATGATATTAGTTGCCAATGACTTCAAATATATTATTACGTTGCGCAAATATCAATATTTTTATTTTATTTGGTTTATTAAATAATTTTGTTACTTTTCGCTTTTTTATACTTCAGTGGTTTGCCATATCGAAGTCCATTTTTTTGTCAATTTTTTTACTTAATTGGACCCAGTAGGTGATGCTGCGAACGGATCCTGTGCTTATTTTAAAAGATTTCTCATTGGGTATATTTGGTGTAGAGGAAGTCTCACCGGTCAGGTAGCCAAATAAAAAATTGCAATGCATTACGTACATGGAAATAAAAAGTTTTTTCAAAATTTTAAAAATAAGGCGACTCCATGCATAGTTCATCTAATCAGAATCAAAACTGATGTTGAAGTGAACATAAAAACCAAGGCTATACCATTATAGCCCATATTAAAGATAAGATTTCCACTTCTATTATTCCGATACACCAATAGTTCCTTGGAATCAAATTTCTTCTAAGTTGGTGGTGATAGCTAGAAGACCGATCTATAATACCATAGTTTCATAAAATGTGTTCTTAACCCGAGAATGTGTTATATTAGCATTTAATTACAGCTTCGGGTATCACCTTGCTCAAGGGTTGTAGAGCTTTAATACCAATGTGGACAATACATAGAAATCCTGCTTATTGGGGAGCAGACGTGAAGCTGTTCAGACCTGAGCGGTTTTTCGATTCTCCGCCAAAACATCCAGCGGCTTTTATACCTTTCTCTTATGGACCTAGGAACTGTTTAGGTAAATATTTTTTTTAAACAATACAAAAACTGAAATAAAACAAAAGAAATCTTTTAATACTTGTCCTTGCGATATCTGTACAAAATTTTGAACAATTACAAGAAAACTCCGTTTTGTGTTTCGAAGAGAATTTTGTAATTTATTAATCCATGTATACTTACACTAACATTATTGTACAACGAAACTGGGGGAAACTCGTTAACAAATTGCGGCTACATCTCTCTCCCAATACTCTTATTAGTTGTTAATTATAAAAATATGTACGCAAGAATAACAAAATTACAAAAAGAACTTTTAAGAGAAGACAGGAGATCTGGTGGGTCACTTTCTACAGCATCAAAGTGATTAATGGTTTAAAGATTATAACTTTTGCACACCGTCAAATCTCAAATCTGTAGATTTGTTTCTACTACCGTTACAATTTTATTTTTATTTATTTATTTATTTACACATGGATAAAGCAACAGTCGACAATCAAAAATAATAATACAATAGCAATAATAAAAAAAAAAGTAAACTGAAGACCTAAAACGCTTTATCACATAGAAACTTAACTTACACTAATCATAATAATAATAAGGAAATAATAATTGTTTAAATATTTAGAAACATTGGATTAAAAAAAACTATATATAAAAGAATAAACAAAAAAGTTCAAATGAATTCAATTATTATATTATTACCTGCAAAACATCTCCATTTACCCCTCTCCCGGCTCTCCAGAATGTCTCGCTCGCAATGCGAGACAGCCTCAATATCTTAGGTATAGACATTCGCAGCAACCTCAATCTCAGGGATTACATCGGGAGCATAATCTCCACTGCATCTCGGAGACTCGGAATCCTGAACAGGGAGCAGCGGTTTTTCACGCCTGATCAGCTATACCTCCTTTATAAGGCACAAGTTCGGCCTTGCGTGGAATACTGTTCACACCTCTGGGACGGTTCCGCCAAATACCTACTAGATGCCCTGGATAGGTTGCAGAGACGAGCTGTCCGCATTGTTTATGATGCAGACATTACACAGTTTATAGAGCCGCTTCAGTTGCGCAGAGATATTGCCTCACTGAGCGTGTTCTACCGTCTGTATCATGGCGAATGTTCTGCAGAACTATTTAATTTAATCCCTTCCTCTCCTTTTCATTACCGAACCACTCGCGCTGGGCTTCGGAGCCATAGTTTTACAGTAAATCCTATCTGGGCATGAACTAAAAAGTTCGCAACTTCTTATCTTTGCCGTACCGTGAAGCTGTGGAACAATCTCCCGGCTAGTGTGTTCCCTCCTTCCTATAACATGGGGTCCTTCAAGCGTAACGTGAAGAGACATTTACGCAGGCCGGCATGACAACGGCGTCCGCCGAGGGATGGCGTGTCTCTCGGTGGTCGCCATTGTTTTTGGATTGTACTGTGCTCACCATCAGGCACAGTGCAGTCACTTTGCTGTGCTACAACAAAAAAAAAAATATGAAAACTAAAATTTCACCATTGAAAAAAAAAAAAAAATAAAGAATAGGTTGGGAAACATAAATAATGAATATTAAAATATAATATGGAAACTGTTGTTTAGATGGTCATGGATATAAAATGTGTTTAACTGTTTTTTTGAATATGAATGCCCGATGGTCAAAAATGTCTAATGAAATGTGTTTGCTTGCAAGTTCATTATATATACGAGTCATACGTACAATTGGGTTGAAATAAGAAGTATTATTCATATAAGTAATGTAAATAATAATTATCATAAAAGTTTTATTTACAGGCTATCAGTATGCAACGATGTCAATGAAAACTGCCCTCGCATCAATTTTAAGGCACTACATAATAAAACCCTCTACGCCTCTGAATGAAGCATCAGATGATAAACTTTTACGTGTCAAATTCGACATTATGATGAAGCACGTCGACAACTTTACTATACAATTAGAATCTAGACAGTAATTGATAAAGTTGTTTACAACTCCATATTTGGCAAGATTTTTTTTTTTAATTATGTTTTATATCCAGTCTTAGGTAAGAATTGGCAACTATAATGTGGTAACGAAATTAATAATAATAATATAAAGGTTTATGCAGCGCACGCCGAGAAAGCGTTCAGATGATTGCTTCCAACTTATTTGACATTTATCTTTATATTTCGGCTAATTTTATAAATTTTGATATCTAAGATGTATGACTGTAGAGTTTCATCAGAATCTATTGAATAATGTTTGCGTGAAACACCCATCCTCATAAATTTTCCAGTTATTAGAGCACTACGATTACTTTATATTATTTTACGCCATCTATGTAAAGATAGCCGAAATATTTGTTGATTATATTTACGTTGTCGATTACTTTTAAGGAAATGAGTCTGTTAAATGATAGATCACATATCTTGATGATGATGATGTTGGTATTGACATATCATAAGCTGTTAATTCATGTTAAGTATTTTAGATACAAAGATTTCAAATAAGTTTTGTTTGAGTTTTTGGCGGGATCTTGGTCTGTCATGTAGTGGATTTTATATTTTATTCATAATCTTGTGTTATTTGACTCTATATTTTGTAAATTTGGTGGTGTTTTACGTAATATAGTTAGTTTATTGTGCGTAAGTAAAGTGAATGGAAAATAATACCACGGAGCATGAAATTCTGAGGTGCCACAAAAACTCCCAGGAAGGTTCTAACAAGGGATCCACCATCTTGTTAGAATATTGACTCATACGACGCTTAATATTGAAATGATCGCACGACGCTTGTAATATTATTGACTACTCAACAATGGCAGTAATAATCTGAAAGATTGATTGCCAAAAATAAAGTGAAAAAAAAAAAAAAGTTTTGTTCATTCTTCGATTCACATCTGACTAATAGATGGCGTAGTAATGGTATTAGAAATGCGGTAGCTGATAGTTCTGCCGTACGAGGAACAATGTTCAATTTCTCGATAATGAGTTTGTATATTATATTATTGTATGATTTGATTAATTTGCGATAACTATATGTATTGGAATACGCAATACGTTAGTACAATCAGCTAAAGTGTATCGAGTCTTTATTTCTTATTATATCATTTTGTATCAAGTAACTCCTAATATTTAAAAATAGACTTTGCCCGCAACTTCGTTCGCGTGGAATAGAAACCCCGATTTTTAAACATTCTTCATTGGTGCTCCGCTCCTATTGGTTTTAGTGTAATGATATATACCCTATAACCATGCTTGATAAATGAGCTATATAACATTGAAAGAATCTTTCAAATCGGACCAATAGTTCCTAAGATTACCTCCTACAACGCCACAACTCTGCAACGTCCCAAAATCAAAAACTCACAAACTTTACCTCTTTATAATATTTGTATAGACAATCGGACATCAAAAAAAAGGTAAATCAACATATTCTCTACGAGAATGTTGCAATACGAGTTTCACCTTTTAAAAGGCATTTTATTTGTTTTCATTAATATTCAATTATTTATTATACTAGTTCAAATGTATTTATACAAAAAATCATTTGAATTTTAAGCGTCTTGCAAAATATTTAGTAGATATGACATTTTTAAGTAATTTGTCGTTTCTAATTAAAATTACATTAATATATCTATCCAATTGATTGGGTTCAGGGTCAGGTTTTGGAATCATCTGAATATATACATAAATATACTTAGATTTTATATGTATTTACCCATTTTGTCATTTGTATCTATTTTATTCATCAAAAGGCAGACTCATCATGTGCCATCCTAAAATAATAAGGAGAGATGATATAAATCTAGGAATCATCTTGAACTTTATGCAGAAGAAATGTTTTGTAAAAGTTTCTGAAAATATATATGACTGAGGTCTAAAACATGTTCGTATCAAAGAATATATATTTCAGATCAGAATAAATTGAAATTTGGGGTTTTTATTGTTTAAAAAAAATAATGATACGCTTCTATCAGCATTTTTTTAAATTCTCTTTCTGAGTGTGATGAGGATGATAAAAATTGTATTAAAAGTAATATTCTTATAATAACCGAAATAATATATTTTTAACAAACCACATTATAATAAAGAACATTTATAGATATTAACGCCTAGGACTAAAATCTACAGGCTATTACAATTCAAACAGATAAAGAACCTGATACTAAGTGATCACCACGGTCCACAGACACTTGCAACACAAGGGGAATCGCAAATGCGTTGCCAACCTGTGTTTGGTGGAAGGGAAAGGGATTTGGGTTTCCGGCGCTCTCACATACTGAACGAAACGCAACAGAACAAGCATGGTTAATTTCCTGAGTAAATATGCAATAATTTGCAACACATGAGATATTGATCTCGGTGGGTTTTATAGTTTTTTTTTTTATATCATAGGAAGCAAACGGGCAGTAGGTCACCTGATGTTAAGTAACAACCATCGTCCATAGACACTAACAACTCCAGGGGAGTCGCAACTGCATTGCTATCCTGTGTTTGGGGGAGGGGGAGAGAGGGAGGAGTGTGAGTTGGAGAGGAGGTATGTCTCCAGCGATCTCACTGACTGAACGAAACGCAACAATACAAGCCCTGTTATTTCAGATCGGTGTTCTGAGAGAGGGTGGTATTACCACGGACGAGCCGACCCATTCACTCTGAGACCAGTAATAGCTTCAGAGTGGCTCTACCACCTTGAACCTTTACAGTCAGAAGTTTATAAAAATTATACGAAGGTTGATCGACCATTGTACAATAAGTCAAATAAAAAAATGCAAATAAAGCGTACCTATAAAAATGAAAATTCTTAATCAAACACTTCTTTCGGACGTGTAAAAGACGACATATTTTCACATCTTTAAAACCCGATTAGGTCTCCCTCGGCAGCGGCTCAAGCCTAGGTTCAATCCCTCGGTAGGGAGCCCTTGAATGCGTTGCTTGTGCGATACGGTGACACAAAATATACGTCACTGCTACAGCACTACATAATCACCCTCACACACATGCGCGCCTACACGCTTACACATGAAAGTGGAAGGGTTTACTTTTTTTTCCCTTATCGAACTGAAAAACTCTAAATTTTCCGATAGTAAATATATGAAGGAGTTGTTGAGGCGTGTATGCTTGGTACACATATACGTTTCAGCAACTCATACAAATATGAATAGTTAGCTAGATTAGCTAAGATAGGTCGCGATTTTGCATGCAACAGACAACAGCCAAGCCGAGGTGTGCCGTGCACCCTTAAGCTAGTTGTCTAAATAAAATCAGCTGAGTGCCTTAAGCGCTCGCCTTAGTAGTTCGGTGAAGCTTTTAAGAGCTTGCTAGGTTAATAGCGTAGTCAGTTCGAGAAAAAAAAAACATCTTGAAAACGCATATTACAAAAGGCAAAGTGTCTACGTTCCTCTGTCCGTTGAATCTTTGTGGCTGGAAAGATGCTGAATTTATTTACCGGCTTATTCTAATTCCGGTATATATTATATAAAAAAAATCGCACGTATATAATAAGTAGATACAAAACGTATCTACTTATAAATATTCTGTTATATGTTACCAAAATATAATGTATACATTTACTTAAATTGATCTAAATACTTTTAAGAAATTTGTTAATATATTGGGCGTACCAAAAGTCTAACTTTTTTATTTAAATCCCAGTGACCGCATCTAACAAAGCTGTAAACACATTTTTTGTTTATCGTAGGTACCGCGAGGTGGCGCTGTTAATACAATTAACAATCGTTATACAATTAATTATAGTTATGATGTCAGAAATGATATAGATGCTATTAAATATTATTAAGTCTATCTGTTACTACAAACACTCGAGTATTTTCATTTAATTCTCGTGTAAGTGTTACCGACATCCTAGTTTAGAGTATGTGTATAAGTATACTAAAAATTGTTAAACGTGACGTGCAAACATGAAACTTATTTCAAGACAATAATTATTGGACATACGTAACCATACCTTTTTTTTTGTTTTTTTATCGAAGCACGACATAGTGACTGCACTATGCCTGATGTTAAGCATAGTACTTTTTTAATGATACGGCGACCACCGAGAGACAGATTATCCATCGCCGGTCGCCGCTGTCATGCCGGCCAGAATGACGAAAGTCACCCGGTACTGGATATGCACAGGCTGATCCCGAAACGCGACGCGCAGAAGCGAGTCACTATGACGGGCTTTTTCGCCATGTACATGGTGGTTGCGACCCAGTCGGGCTGTAAAACCCTACCACCCCGCTTTCGCCATTGCCTCGTTCGTTATTCAGCAGGGTGCACCACGTGCAGGTGAGGTTGGCTTGGGTGTCTCAAGTCTTAAGATGTTACTCGACACCCCTTACACCCCAAAATATATATATACAATATAACAATATTAATACTTAAACATACATGTTGAGCTGCACAAGCAGATAATAGATATTTTAATTAATTTATAATGCATACTGCAATTAATATTCACAATGTTTCATACATAAAATTCATACCACGAATTTATACTTAAATTAAATTACTCGCGGTACAAGGGACTCGATGTTTCGAAGTCAAACATACAGGTGTTAATGTAATGTACCAACAGTTTAACAAAAACACAATATTGAATTTACGTCAAAAGCATGTATAATAATCAAATATCTTTCTTGGTGGATTCTTTAATTAATTCCCCGACCTCGCTTCCGGAAAGGTCACGGAATTCGACCTTTCTGACGATACTACTAACAGATTTATTCTTGCTTTGTAGGCTTGATTCCTAGTGATGACATCTTATTCTAAACGAAGCGTCTATTATAGAAACCGTTCGACATATTTCTCATATACATACAATTTTATCACAGGTAGCTTTACGTACGTTATTTTATCACAATGGTTTTTATTCCTTTAATTTTTATTTTTTTTTTGGTGTATATCAAATTAATATCGAACTTAACTCATGTTTATGAAATTAGAATAAGGTTTGGTTAAGAAAGATGGACACATCTAGCGACAAGACATTTGCTTGAGATCGTACCATCAAAACTGATATGGTTAGAAATAATATTTCAAGGTGTTTTCTCTGTTAAATCAAGAGATAAGATTTTATCGTTAAAAACAATAAATCAACACACAAATATTTTTTTCAATTTTTGCCTTCTTGCATCATAACTGCTAACGGTTCGGCAAGCAACCCAATCATATAGAACAACCGGGAAGAAGCTCGATTTGATTTATCTTTTAATTTTAAATATTTTTACACTCATACAAATATAAACAGTTATATTCCTTCACGGTGCATGCACAGAGAAGAGAGTCATTTCCAGATATCATCATCGTACACACATCAATACACTTTGGTACCGGCGCGGTTAAACGTCACGGTAGGGTTAAATTTTTATTGGAGCACAAATTCTGGAACGTCAGTATGTCGAACGACTTTGATAATCGACGTCTGGTTATTCTAACGATTATTCGTATTACGAAACTTTTTCTTGTTATTAAAATTTTTCATAAATCCGTGCATCCATTCACAATGACAAACATACCGTTACAAGGTTCAGTTTAGTTTCATTGGTGATTTTATCACATTTATCATAGTTTTATTTGTATTTTTTTATAATTTTAGATATATAAAACTCTTTTAAATTTTATACAATAAGCTTTGTTCGCGACTTTATGTCGCCAACAAAATTATTGTTTAATCATGTGGTCGTCGTTTGTGATCTACTAATGGTTGTGCTTACATATATATGTTTTTTTATTTATAATAGTGTACCCGATTAGGCCTCCCACGGCAGCGGCTCAAGCCTAGGTTCGATCCCTCGGCAGGGAGCCCTTGAGTGCGTTGCTTGCGCGATACGGTGACACACAAATATACATCACTGCTACAACACTACACGATCACCCCCACACACGTGCACGCCTACACGCTTACACATGAAAGTGGAAGGGTTTACTTATTTCCCTCGTCGAACTGAAAAACTCTCAATTTTCCGATAATAAATATATGGAGGAGTTGTGTATGCTTGGTACACATATACGTTTCAACAACTCATACATATATGTATAGTTAGCTAGGTTAGCTAAGATAGGTCGCGATTTTGCATGCATCAGGCAGCAGCCAAGCCGAGGTGTGCCGTGGACCCTTGAGCTGGTTGCCAAAATAAAATCGGCTGAGTGCCTTAAGCGCTCGCCTTAGTAGTCCGGTGAAGCTGTTAAGACCTTGCTGGGTCAATAGCGTAGACATCTCGAAAAAAAAAAAAAAGAAATTATTTATAATTTCTAAGTCCTTCCCGTCATAACGTTTGGGCACCTCTTAAAACCTGCATCCGTGATACTAAATATAGTTGTTAAATTTAATCAGTTGTGTCCTAAGTAAATAGATTACTGGAAACGATTAACTTCGACGGAGTAAATTTAATGCTGAATATTTAATAGCACAAAGTACACTTAAATACAATCTTCTCTATAAATAAAATGATAGAGGACTATCGTTGAGCGCGTGTTGAGCAAAAACTGCTTGAGAGACTTGGAATTAATGTTTTATATTTAAGATCTTCAAACACGCCCTAATTTAAAAAAAAAATGACAATATAATAAAAAGCTTAAATATTAATATGTATTAGTTAAATGGTATGTGGTTTTTCAAACTTTCATTAGTAAAGTTATAGATTAAGAAAACAGTGATTAAACTGTAGTATGATAGCATAGCTTCTTCTTACCCTGTCTACATAATTATTCTTTTCAAGATGAACATATGGTGTCAAGTAGTTTTAGGTGTATTTTAACATCTGAATTGGAAAGCCAGTCCTTATATTGGATTAGTGTGTTACCATATTTGATCGCATAATCATTTATCATATTATACGTTCATGTTAACGAATCCATCGTAGAGCGGCTCGAATTGTCAGCGACTTTTTTCAAGGCTCGGCACTTTAGAACTTAGTAAGAACGTTGCGACACTGCGTCTTTAACAAGACCTACCATGGAGATTGTTCTGAAGAGTTATTCGATAACACCTGCTGCTGAGTTCCATTACCGAACGACTCACTTTACAACGGTTTACGGGTGCTTTTTTCCATGTAGTGCCAACGTTTCCGGACCAATGTTACCTACAAACATTCAAGAAATGAGCCTCCTTCCTTAAAGGCCGGCAATGCATCTGTGATACCCCTTGTATTGCTAACATCGATGGGCGGCGATGATTAACATACTTATCATCAGGTGACTCGCGTATTCATTTGCCTATAATTTAAAAAAAATTGTTAAATTCTGCTTGCTATTGGTCTTACTCTATCGGGAAACCAAAGCGCTCAATAAATATTCTTGTAAGATGTATTTCTAGAGACATAAATAATGTATCATCTCTACATATAAGGTGGTAGAAGGAGTCCGATTCTCGCTGGGAGTCCGATTCTCGCTTCCGTGGGGTTCGGACGCGTGCGCTCTTATCGTTTTTTCGACGTGAATTTTTATTCGTGTTATGTTTTCGATCTTTCGTAAGTGTTCGCGACGCGGTTACGCGGCTGTGTTTCACGTGGAAAATTTTTCGGTATTTCGGTACGCTCGCTACTCTCTCGTTTCTGTTTGACGTTCAGAGGGCTCAATCGTAAGGCGTTCTTTTCAGAACGCAGCAAACTGCACTTTTCGGTGCAATTATAATCACACTTTTCAGTGCGTTCTGCGTGTTCTCCATGTGCTGCGTGTCGCCGGTTCGCGTTCCAGGGAGTCCAGCGCTTCGTGGTTCGAGCTCCGTGTCGTCGTGCAGCCGAAGTAAATTTTAACAATCAGTTTGCCGAGGGTTATAAGTTATTGCTAGATATCGATTCCCTTTCGCCAGAGTGGGCACTCATCTATAAGACTGATCCACAGAGGTATTATAACACTCTAAATTATCTGTCCGACTACTGTCATACCAACGGAATTCCTATCCCTCCGGGTCCCACTCAGGAGGTAGATTCCGCTAGTATAACTGGCCGCTCACGTTCTCCTGTTTCTGACAGGAAGCCTATCGCCAAAAAGCCGCGGAAGGAGAAACCTCCGACCGTGCAGCCCTCCTCCAAGCCCTCCGTCAATGTCGCAGTAGCGAATTCTTTCTCGTCGCTTCCGTTAGACGAAAGCGTCGATTCGTTGTCTCGCTCACTCCCAAACTCTGATATGGATGTTGATCCATCCATATCGGCAGTCAAGCCCTCCGACGACGGTTTTATTACCGTCACACGCGGCCGGAAGGCCGGTTCTTACCGTCCCGTGTCTCCGGCCGGCGCCGTGCGAACGGATTCCGGCCGGAACACTCCGTTGGCGTCTAGTCACGCCGTCCGTGCTTCAGACAAGAAGCCTCGCCCACCTCCACCCGTTACGATCCAAGACAAGGCGTCTTGGGTCGCGATTTCCGCGAGTTTAAACTCGCGGAAAATCTTCTTCACTTCTGCCGTCAACACTGTTGCCGGCATCAAAGTGAAAGTCCCTACCACCGACGATCATCATCGACTGACTTCTTTTCTCACAGAAAAGAAATTTGGTTATTTCACCCACGCGCTCGAAGATGAGCGTCCGTTGCGAGTAGTCCTCCGCAGAGTCCCAGTAGAGATCCCGACTCAGGAAATCTCAGCCGACCTTTCAGTCGCGAGGTTTTCCTATTAGAGAGGTACATAGGATGTACCACCCCCGTACGAAAGCCCCCTATAACTTAGTGTTGGTCATTCTAGAGCGCACTAAGGAAGGGAAGGCTATCTTCTCTCTGTCGTCTCTGTGCGGCCTCACCGGTATTACCGTTGAGCCCCCGCGCAAAACGTTCGTACCCTCACAGTGTCACAACTATCAGGTGTACGGACACTCCGCCCGCAATTGCCACCTGCGTCCCAGGTGTGTAAAATGCCTCGGAGATCACTCCACTAGGGAGTGTATCCGCACCCCGACCTCCTCCGAGCCTCCCAGCTGCGTTCTTTGTGGCACGACCGGGCATACCGCGAACTATCGCGGTTGCCCCCGCGCTCCCCGCACTCGTCGCCCTCGCGATCGCAGGCAGGTCTCCTCGTCCAGGGCGCCTGCCGTTCCCGTTAGGCCCCGACCTCCGCCTCTCAACTCTAGAGAGGCCTTCCCGAGCCTGCCGAGCACATCTCGTGCGCCGGTAGTGCCCGTACCCGCGCTAGCGCACCCCTCCGTCCCGTGCGGGTCCCTCAGGCCCCGTGGGCACCTAGGATAGAGCCTATGCTTCATCCTCAGGCGGTTAAGCCTCCACAGGCGATCACCGCAGTCACTTCCGCTCTATCTGGCATGGACTGGTCTGCCCAGCTCCTTGTGTTCCACGAGATCTCAGAGATCTCTGCGTACGATGAGGTCGCTAATGACCCCAAACAGGGCCCCATTCGCGCAGTCGCAAAATTCCCAGCCATCGCGGCCACGATTCAACGGTTGGCCCGTGCCGCCGTCGCGAAATAATAATAAAATCATAATATAAAATAGAATAAACTCGCGCGTTTATGTCTATCTTTCCCTAAAATCGTTAAACGATGTCGTCATCGGTTCTATTTTTAGATCCCGGGCTCAGCGCCCCTCGCTTAAATTGTAAACTCGATCTCTTTAAATTATTATTTTTCGGTGGCCGGCCACATCGCGAATCTCTGTCCCATGCGTCATGGGCAGAGATCTATCGTTTCTATTCCCGTACACTATATTGTTTCGTGGTTCTTAAGTAGAATTTTTGTCCGAGACCGGTCGGCCGGTTGCAAAGATTTCTGCATCGCGATACACAGTAACACATCAAAACATCGATTTTACACACACATAAACAGACAAGCACCCCACACATCTGTGGAAGGGTTATTTTGTGAAAGATTTTTTCCCTTATCGAGCTGAATCGAGTAGATTTAGTTTTTCCTTTTCGATTCACATGTTGTGTTTTTGTATCATGCAATTTTAATTGCATGATCCAAAAATGGAAACATGTATAGCTTAGCATAGTTTAGCTAGGTCAGATCGGGACTTTCCGAGGTAACGGCCAAGCCGAGGTGTGCCGTGCACCCTTGAGCTAGTTACCAAAAACAAAATCGGCTGAGTGCCTTAAGCGCTCGCCTTAGTAGTCCGGTGAAGCTGTAAAGACCTTGCTACGTCAATAGCGTAGTCAGTTCGAGAAAAAAAAAAAAACTCTACATATAAGAATGTAATATAACGTGTGTGTATTTTTTAGATGTTTGTAAAAAAATGTTGCACGTTATACGTTTCAAGCAATTATAGAAATTTCTGTATATTTGTTTGAATAAGCGAAACTGCTAAAATACTATTTTCACGATAAAACTTTTACAATAAAATTTTAAAGCATATCATCGAGTAACATTTTTTTTTTAATTAAAATCGATTTGATCTATCCGAAATTATTGTAAAATACTTTAACTAGAAGCCTCAGTCAAGGAGTAAAACGAGTTAATAACAAAATATGATTGACCCCATTTTTATATTTCTTGAAACATTGAGTCCCCATTAACATAAATATCCGAATTCGTGAACGAATTACATCGAGAATGTCAACGACTTTGTACTGTGATAATTATTTAAATTATATTATCAATAGTACGTTTCAAGGTTATCGTAAAGTGTAAAACATTAGCTGTGCCCGCGACTCTGTACGCGTATATTATTCATTATTCTCATATTCGTGTTAAATATTCACGTATAGTAGGGGTGTGCGAATGTTGTTCGAATCGAATCGAATTCTAATATTCGATTCGGATCGAATAATTTGTAAGTTCGAATTATTCGCACGCCCCTAACGTATAGCAATTTTTACGGTAGCCTCTTGAACAATAGACATGTTGACGTATTAATGCACAGTCTCGTGACAAATTTATTTAATTACAGTTGTGGATAATGCCACAATCAACAGTCTGATAAATGATATAATAGAAAGGACTAAACTAGACTGAAAACCTACAACGACATACACGATATAACTTACACTATTAATGAAAAATTAAATATAAATTCATTTATAAAAGTAAAATTGACGTGTAGAATAGAAAACAAGACGGCAAATATCATTAAGAGGTATTGAAGTATAATTTACTAAATGTTTTTTTTTAAATAAATATGTAAATAAAATGCGGTTAATTGCTGAATTTAAATTTTTGATGGACAAATATATCTAATGAGATGTGTTGGGATGCGATCTCATTATATAAACAAGTTTTTTCATGACATATTATAAGGTTAAGCCAGCCAACCAGCAATATAAGTACTACCAGAGAATTTTTCTTTAGAACTACATTAAGATATATCAAATATTATTTAATTTATTTGAATGCTAGCTAGTATTTGTTTGCGGCTTCCTTCGCTTTAAAGTAACTTTGCCTATCCCTCAGAAACCGTGTATTTTTCCTGAATGAAAGATAGCTTTTTCTGTATTCCTGACGCAAAGTTTATGACGATCGATTAAGTAATTAAGAGTGACTGTGTATCAGACAAACAAATTTACTGTCGCTTTTGTATTTGTATGGATACGTGAAACCGTGTGGAGAATCGTATCAAAATCTGTTCTGTAATAAAAAAAATAAGGGTACACACAGACAGACACAAAAAGCGACTGTGTTTTAAAATATTTACCCATAAATATTCATTTGATAATTAACCTAAATAACAATTAAATATTTAGATGTATTAGAAAAAAACTGTAGTCAGTTCAGAAGATAAAATAAATTTATATTACTGTCACTAGTAAGTAGCGCTACTATCTTTATTTCAATTACCTTAAAATATTGCATAGTATATTAAATTATCATATTTTTTAAATTAAAAGTTTATATTTAACGTTTATTAACACCATAATATACACAGAACATACATACAAAACGTTTAAAGTTACTTATTTCCTAAGGACATAAATTGCAATACTTAATTTTTAAAATTACAACGCTTAATTTAAACTTATGTAGTTATTTAAGGCAGATAATAAATCATCTAATACAAAATAGCATACTATAAAATTGATTCTAATAACGGCTTAGATGTAATCAACATAAAGAATCTTATAATAACATACATGAATCTATTTCCTACCTTCGAACTATTAAATATAATTTATACAATAGCCAGAATAGTATTGATGCGCCAGAGACATCGCCAACTAATTGTAATTCAAAACTTTATAACACTGGTCGACCATGGAATTGTAACAACGTAGAGTTAAAATAACAATTCGATCTGATAGGAAAACAAATATATTTATGTTATACGATATTTTATTTATTTTAATTCTGTGTACATACTTATTTTAAATAGTATGAATTTTATGTATTTAAGAAATCCTTGTATAACTCCACTCCATAAATAATTCTGTTGACGTGATAACGTCTTATAATTCGATGAATACCGACTGCACGCACGAAAATGCATGAGTTATTGTCACGTTCCGTTTGAGCCGAAAGTGCAAGCGAGAGCGCGGAACAACCGATAGCTCAATCGGCTTAAGCGTTCGGCTTGTGACGAATCTATCTCTCTTCCACTTCATCGGCCGATGTATCTTTTCTTAGGTAAGATTATCGTCTGTAAACAGACTGTACAAATATCTGGTTTTTGTAAATAACTTCCTCTAATAGGTCAGTTCAGGATATTACAATACATACATTTATATTCGCATTTAGATAGTTCTAGTAAGTACGTTGGGGTTTCTGTGGTATTTTTTTCCACCCCGTGCTATCACAGCATTCTCGCTTACCGTTCCGTCTAATCTACACTTTGTATGAAAATTGCTTGGCTATTAATAGACATAGCGTGATCTTAGACAACCTAAAACCATCCTTAATCAATGGATTATTAAATGTAAAAATAGATATCTTATTGATTTTTTATACGATTGGTGGCTGACGAAAGGTCATCTAATGGTAACTGATCAGCGCCGTACATGGATGCCTCATAGAAATCACCGGTATATTGCCTTTCCATGAAAAAGGAGTAGGCTTGTTTCTTGAAGGTTTGTAAGATATTCATTTCAAGAGTTCATTCCAAAGAACCGACGTACGTGGAAAAAATGCACGCGAAAGCTGCACATTAAACGACTTCCAACAATAGAGATGACCCGGCTGGAGCTTTAATTGGTAGCGAGTTATTCGGTAATGGAACTTAGCAGCTGGTATCAACCTGAACAACTCTTCGGTACACTTCCTGTAGTATATTTTGTAAAAGAGGTAAAGTGACGCAACGCCTCTACGAAGCACCAAAGTGTCGAGCCCTAAAGAAAGCACCTGGTCGCTGATAATTCTAGCCGCTCTACGTTGTATTCGATCAAAAGGAAGCAGATAGATTATAGTATTCTAAATAAACTTAGAAATATATTTTTACTATCTTTGTGATATTAGTATGGATCAAAATAAAAAAAAAAAAACAATTTAGGCCCTGACAAAGCACCTGTGAAAGTCAAAACTACCAACAGTTCAGAAAATAACCCAGTCAACGAGAAGAACCAACAAGAAACTCGATCTTGTATAGTTTTGCATTATACCTTGTTGTATGTGTTAGCACAACATATTTTTTTTTAACTTTATTTTTGGCAATCAATCTTTCCGATTATTACTGCCATTATCACGTAGTCAATAATATCACAAGCTTCGTGTGATCATTCCAATATTAAGCAACGTGTGAATCCATATTCTAACAAGATGGTGGATCCCTTGCTAGAACCTTCCAGGGAGTTTTTGTGGCATCTCAGAATTTCATGCTCCGTGTTATTATTTTCCATTCACTTCACTTATGTATAATAAACTAACTATATTACGTAAAACACCACCAAATTTACACAATATGTAGTCAAATAACACAAGATTATGAATAAAATATAAAATCCACTACATGACAGACTAAAATCCCGCCAAAAACTCCAACATATTTTTATAGACATATACTTCTAAATTCGTTTTTGGTGGATGTCATGCGATAGGCGTTATTTCCAGATATTACCATCGTTCACATAGTGATCCACACTATAATAGACATGGTACTTGAATTTAACATTGATTTATCGTAACGTTATGTGTAAATAAGATTAACAATCGGTAAAGAACGGGCAAGTGTCTTAGAAATGTCAGATTTCAACAGTGAAGACGAACTCAAAGATAAGTTAAAAAACATTGTTATATATGAAGAAATAATTTATTTAAATGAATACTTCTAACAAGGTGATGTATTAATCCGATGTCGTTAATGTATCGTGTTTGAGTCTTGTCAAATATATTTTAATTAGACGAATTAATTATTTATGTTTATAATGTTTCTGTGATTCGTACATGTTTTATATAATTCACACATGTATGAGTAAACGTTATTTAAGAGTTTTTGCTGGCACCTGACTTATTACGATTAATACTTCTATTTATAATCAAATATAAATAATTATTACGCTGTACTCTATTTTATTTTGGAGACAAATTTAATTATAACGCATAATCTATCACAAAAAGCCCCACGAGTTTTTTTTTTGTTTCGATAATATCTATAATTACTGGTCAGAGTTAATAAACTCTCTTTGAATTTAAATGTTTCTTTACCTAGTAGTTCGGAGAAGCTGTTAAGACCTTGCTAGATCAATAGCGTAGTCAGTTCGAAAAAAAAAGAAGTTTCTTTACCAATCCTTAGAATTGAAGTGTTTATCATATATACAATTAATTATAAGTCGAAAACTACGCCAAGTGATAACTCAGTATTATTATTGCGGCTGGGCCGTGTAGTATGTCGCAAGGTGTCAGGGCAAGTTGGTTGTTTGACGAAAATAATAACCGCCGAGGGTCGATTTGTGAATCCCTATGTTAATAAGTTATCAATAACAGATAATTGACTAAAATATTAATAAACAAATGCTTGAGTTTTTAGACAGTGAATTTGACATGACAAGAAATTAACAATAAGATGTGGTATATGATCCAATTGAGAAAACTAAGAAAATTGAAAACTCAAATTGAAAAAAGAAAATTGAAATTGAAAACTTTTAGGTGCGCAATTCCTTATCATGAATATTTATCGTTTTGTTTATACAGTTTATACAATATCTATTCAATTTTATTACCATTAAGATTAACAAATTCCGTTCTCGTTATAAAATCTTACGACAGTACAAGAGACTGTGAGTATATTTTATGTTAGATAGTTGACGCATTCGATATTTATACGTAACGTTGTGTATTATCATATATTATGCGATGTTTTAAAAAGTGGAACTCACAAAGACTACTATTACTATGTTACAAAGTGGCAAACATACAGGATATTTTATGATTTTAAGTGCCTGCTGCAGTCTATGGTGAACTCAAGCTTAAAAGAATCACAGCTTTATGGCAAATCATAATAAATTGCTACTCCTCAGAGGTGAATTGAAACGCCGGCGTGTACTAATTAATACTGTTGACAACCCTTTATGTTCGAACACAGTAACCCCAGTACTGATGCTTTCGTACACAAATAGGTGTGATGGTGACACTTACATGAAGCTTCGTTTCATGCGTTCTTTACTACTGCACAACAGTGGTGAACCTCTTGTAAATCAATCTGAAACGTATAGTTCACATGACGCAGTGATACAATTCTCATTCCTGTTTAACACACAAGGAACGCTATAGACGATGAAAACTAGCAGTGACTACTAAATATTAGTTTCTGACACTTTTAACTATTCTTGTGTCACAGAAGGGTTAACTTGTATACTTCATATGTTTTAGCGTTTGATAGAGAAGTTGAGGAGTAACAGATTAGCATAATATGGACATGTCATGAGGAGATATGAAAACCATGTAACTAGAAAAGTTTTTGATGGACGGATATAGGAGTAGAGGAAGGCCGAAAGTGGTACGGATGGAATGTAATATTTAATAGGCGGTAGAGCCACGCTGAAACTATTACTGGTTTTGCTATGAATGGGTCGTCTCGTCCGGGATAGTAACATCCTCTCACAGAAAACCGATGTGAAATAGTTTCGTTCGGTCAGTGAGAGCGCCGGAAACCTACCTCCTCTCCCTCACTCTAACCAACACTCCTCTCCCTCCTCCCTCTCCCCCATTCCTTAAACACAGGATGGCAACGCACTTGCGACTCCTCTGCTGTTGCTAGTGTCTATGGACGGTGGTTGTAACTTAATATCAGGTGACGGTATCAGTTTGCCTCCTATGATATAAAAAAATGTGTGAAAAATGATATGTGTATAACAGGTGTGAATACTGAGATGAAATCTGATAGGGGAGAGTGGAAGAGGAAAACATATTGTGACAATTCAAGTTGTGTAGGATAAGTGTGTGTAGATGATGATGATGTTTCAACGTCTGATCTCAATCATATCACATTAAATAGCGATGTGGTTTGAGATCGTAAACAAACTAACTTAGCAAAGGCCTGGCTCTCAAGTGCAGCGGCTAGATCACACCTATAAGTGGTTGGAGACGGATTATCAACTTCAGGGTAGTAGCCTAACTAGACAAAGCCCTACATCATGTTATGATGCAGAGATGTGATTAAACAACTACTCATTACGTGTAATATATCTTCAGACAAGTGGTAAGAGCTCGCACAACAGAGGTGAAGTTATTGAAACGCTGTAAAAAAAGAAGAAGAAACACTTATCTTTTATAAATAAAGAAAGAACATTTCATAAAGAACAGCCCTAAGCCTTTCTATGCGTATACTCCAATTGTTACGGTCAATTCCACTGTGCGCCTTATAGCCGCATATTTAAAAGTAAGTTTGGTTTCGCGACTCACATTCGATGTTGATGAACATGTTATGGACATCATCATAGTTTCTCAACCAAAAGTTCCGCCTAATTTGCAAGGATTCGAACCTACGTCAATTGACACGTGTGCAAACACGCTAACTATGCGCCATTCTCGCTTCAATGGCATGACCTTCACAATACTAATACCTTGGTGGTTAAAACTAACAATACGTTGATCCATAGCAATGGTGTATGAGAATTAAGTAAATATAAATCATACTTGGGAAACACTTAGAGACATCCTTGATGAGTGACGTCTATAATGTATCTTATTTGAGCAATTCGAAGAATGTTTAACGTATTATAAGAAATACATTGGTAGCAATTAATATTCACAGCGTTTAGCGATTTATCATAATATAGTATATATAGTATATATAGTACATATAGTAATGCGAATATCTAAATACATTGCCGTGCAAATATCAGATACTAGAAGTATTTTAAAGATATTTTGTTTGCATTTCACAAAATCATGGACTGTTTTTATTATTAATTTTATATTTCTTTGATTTAACCAGAACATATGCATTTGAGTAAATCAAATGCATTTCTCGTAGAAAATACTCGCCGATTTCCGCGACTTCCTTTACTATCGGAATCGTTTCCTTATATATAAAACGGATTAGGCAGCGTTTTCGACAAGAGCTCCTAGGCGGCTTGACTTTTTCCGACACGTCCAACATTTATATTTATATTTGAACTACCATACAAAAACCTTGACAAATCATATACGTAAATCGTCCTCGTCAATCACTCTATCCATTAATGAAAATCGCATGAAAATACGCTTAGTAGTTTCTAAGTTTATCGCGAACAGATAGACAGGCATGGCGGAGGATTTTGTTTTATAATATGTAGTAATTATGAAAAAGTTTCCTAAAATTAATAATGAGCTCTAAACTGTAATAAGAAACGAATAGCATATCATTATCATGTAACAAATCTCTATCTAATACAGATTCTATTCTGTTCTATTGTACAGACATATAGGTATGTTGAAGGTATATAGTATATACACACTAGTTTTGATGCAACTTATTCTGACAGATATCATTTTTTCAGACTATTGTCTAAGGTACATAGCACAATTTTTCATAGGAGCTAAAGAGTAAATATATAATTTAGTATAGGCAACTTAAAATTACTATAAAACTCATAGGAATTAAGTAACGGTAACAAAATTACAACTAAATATTTGATAGACATCCCATAGATAACCTAAGCGGAATATGCAGCTGTTATGAAGAATAAAACAATTTTCTCGTGAATGAAATATTTCAAATATCTCGTTTCGCTAATACCAAATTAATTACTCAACGATAGTGACTCTTTTTTTCTCGATCTGACTATACTATTGACCTAGAAAGGTCTTAACAGCATAACAAACATTCAGCAAAGGAAAGTCCGCCGACCGATAGGTACCGCCGTCAAATTGAAATATGACGACAAGCAGCTTTTGGTGTTTTCTAGCATATACTTTAGAGTTACTATTGAGAGCAATCCCACATTGTCATTTAACATGAGATGATATTGCGATAGTTAAATAAAAAAAAACATAACCAGCCAGAGCAAATCTACATACACATACTCATAAATGACATAGGCAGTCACGATCTCGCATTCCGCTCACGATATAGATTTGGCTTTACCAGAGAACATAATTAAATTTAATCTTAGATAAGACGTGTGAATGAGACATATCAACATCCTATTGATAAATTGTTGAACGGTTTGGTTTTGCGGTCTGTTAACATCCGGTACGAAATTATTATTTTATGTCATTCGATGTTGTAGTAATCTATCAAACAATAAATAAATCAATACATATAAGAGTTCCGCAGAAATAATTTCAAAATGATATTTTTTTGATGCAAAACACTGGTTCTCAGCTCGCAGTGTTTTGTACTACATATACTTATCAGAAAAATACTTCTCAGATAACAACTGAGTATACGTTTGAGTCCCCCGGGAAACTCTACCGAATATGTAACGGGTTTTAGACTTATTATAAAAATATTTCTTATATACCAACTGGGTATAAGTTTGAGTCCCTGGATAGTTTGGAATCACAATTGGAAACAGTAGATGTCGCTGTAATCGAATTTATTTATTTTTACTGTTTATAAATACAATTGAAATCGGTAATCGTCGATTTGGTGCAGACGGAGTTGCACGGGTCAACTAGTATATCAATACATTTAAAAGTACGGCAGAAATAATGTGCATGAAACAATTTAAAAATAATATGTCTTTGACGCAAAACATTGGTTCTCAACTCGCAGTGTTTTGTACTATATATGTACATATATGTATGTATATGTATAGACTTCATCTGCGTAGAACCTAATGTAAAATACAGTTACTAATAGAATTATGTCAATGTATTAAGTCCATTTACTTATACCTCGTACTCAAGTTGCGTCGTCTTTAAAATTAAATAACTCTTGATTGAGTAAACCGACTTTAATAAAAGTAAGACTAAATATTATTCGAGCATATACTTTATGATTTTATAATTAGTGAGGTTCTATCGTGAACGCAGTATTTTAGCAGTGATACGTGTTCAAATAAACAGATAGAGAGAAAGGCGTTTCTAAAAATCATTGGAATGTATTTTATTATTTATTCCAGGTATTTGTAACAAATTTTCTTTCAGAAAAATCTAAAAATACAGACAAGCTACATTTATATTTTTAATATATGAATAGATGATCTATTTTAATTCAGATCTTTATGTGGGAACCTAGTGATAATTAAGCGGATGATATTTCATTCTCATTTGAAATTAATTTCTGTTGCTTATGCGATCGTGGTATTTATTTGTTTAATTTATCTAATTTGAAGTGTTTTAATTACTACTTCATATAAATAATTAACATAATTAATGTTGACTTTAAGTAACATAATAGCAATTTAATTCAGTATAACACTTATAGAGGTAATATTTTGTGAGTGAAAAAATTCCACCTATTTTCCAAAGCACATGCATTGTGACAAGATATAATAAAGTAAACTTAACACTACACAAGCATTAATACCCGCATAAAATAACTTTGTATACTTAAAACCTTATAACTCGGCTTAACTTTCACGCTTGGTTCTAGAGATAACTACAATGTACCACATATTACATAGTAAATATTTAAAACATGTAAAATATGTTTTATTGCATATAGTAAAAAATACCTCTGTATTGTGTGGAACGTCTCTTTAATAAACTAGGAGAGATAGTCAAATAAGGTCACCTACAGAATGGATGCACACTCCGATGAGTGCAGGTTAACATTTTGAACATATGAAGTGTGACTTCTGTTTCATAACATACTAGCCTCCACCCGCGACTTCGTTCACGTGGAATAAATACAGTCACACGCAGCAGTTCTCAAAAGGAAAAAACATCCCGTCTTTTGGAACATTTTTCATCTGTGCTCCGCTCCTATCGGTCTTAGCGTGATGATATATAGCCTATAACCATTCTCGATGGATGAGCTATATAACACTGAATTATTTAAATCGGGCCAGTAGTTCCTGAGATTACCCCCTACAACGCCACATCACAACGTCACAAACTCACAAACTTTACCTCTTTATAATATTAATATAAATATAGAGTACAAAGTTCAACGGATATTTAAATACAACATAACTATCTATTTAACTTTAATCAATTAAAACCAGAGTCATAAATGACATGTCATATCCTGTTAGGTTAGGTTGGAAAGGTTTGGTAAAACATTCTACAAATCATACCCTCCAAATTGCCCTCCTAAATACGTATTTCACAAAAAATAAACTATTAAAACGTCTAAATCTAGGCTTCAGAATTGTCAAAATCAAATCAAAAAAAAAAGTATTCAATTTAGGTTCTAATTAGGTGCTTGGGAACGTCAAAACTACCGCCGGTAGCAACAAACAACACAGTCATCGAGAAGAATTGGAAAAAAACTAGATCGAGTCTATCTTTATGTGTACATTAAAAATAGGTTACACGTTACAGTCTCTTTAGTATTTTTTTTATCATAGGTGGGAAACGAACAGGTGAGTCACCTGATGTTAAGTGATCACTACCATCCATATATATAAATATCAATACCAGAGGAGTCGCAAATGCGTTGCCAGCCTTTGTTGGGAGAGGGGGGAGAGAAAAAGTGAAGAGGAGAGAGGGAAGGTGACGAGAAGTGGGCCTCCGGTGATGTCACTAACTGAACGAAATCCAACAATGCAAGCACTGTTACTTCACGTCGGTTTTCTGTTCTTCGGGTGGTACTACCTCGGGCGAGCCGACCCATTCATGCTGAAGCCAATAATAGCTTCAGCGTGGCTCTACCACCTACAAATACACAGAGATGAATCAATTCCAGACATCACCATCGTTCACATATTGATCCACTCTATAACAAGCCTTTTGACATTAAAACCCGCTTGACATGATGCTTAAACTTATGGTCCGGCAAATTGTTGTAAAACCCAAAAGAAACTATTACTAGTTTTGCTAACTCTGTAACATAGGACGTCCAGTTTGTTACAGTTACTAGTATTTATATCAAGCCAGTCTTTTAAATGATAAAATCATATTACGTACTAAGCAAAGTACATTTTGCATATTTTTCTGTAAACCTATTTATATGAAATTTTTTGGATTGCGTACCTATACAAAATTAAACTTTTGATGCCTTGTAAATATGGGCTAGTATATCATTTAATGTTGTTATTGTAATTGTGTATAATGCTCTTGCAAAGTACGTAATTAGGAGACGAAATACAATATCATTAATTTTCAAAATACAATTTGCGAATATCGTAACTAAAGTGATCAATACCTGATGGTGCATGGGAGTTTTACGATGCAATCGGCATGTGATTGTTTCGGCATTTAGTTCCATAATAATGTAATTTGCAATGTCCTCAAGAGTTATTTATCAATACGTTTAAATATTTTATAATCAAATACATGAAATTACTATGCCCATTCAAAGGAAAAATACAGAAAAGCGTTAAATGCGTCAAGATGAATTACTTTCGAGAAATGGTAATCATGTTGAAGACTACAATATTTTTTAAATTAACAAAATGTGCCGAACTTTGTTGTTAATTCTAGCATACTACAAAAAGATAATTTGAAGTGAGATGATACATTTCATTGTAGTGGTATTGTGTACCACAAACTTCAGCTTTTAGCGATGGAAAACATCACGAGGAAATGATAGCGTAATCTTTGAGCAAATTATACTGATCGTATATTTAACTATAAATCTATTATTGATTATATATCCCAATACTATATATCCCAACTTGAAATAACAGTGCTTGCATTGTGTTTCGTTCGGTCAGTGAGAGCGCCGGAAGCCCAACTCCCTTCCTCTTTTCTCCTTTCCCTTTCCTGCCCCTCTCCCTCTCCCGTGTACAGGCTGGCAACGCACTTTCGACTCCCCTGACGTCGCTAGTGAATATGGATGGTGGTGATCACTTAACATCACGTGACCTACTTGTTCGTTTGCCTCCTTTGAATAAAAAAAAAAAATCTTCTGCCAAGGTTGTTCTTTCTACAAGTAAAATGCTTCCTTAGTTTGGTGTGGTATCATTCTGTGTCACTTGAATTGAAAAAAAAACTGTCATTGACAATTAAGAATGCGTATAATTGATTGTAGATTCATACAACTCGCTTATATGAATGTCTTCATAGTTTACCTTCAGAACACAAGTATCGTAGTAACGTGGGCGCGGGCGGATGTGAACGATGCATCGAAATATTTTGTTTACATATAAATTGCCTTATATTTATTATGAGTTCTCACAGCTTCGTTAATCATTAAGAGTGTATATTTATGTCGTGAAGCAAAAATGCTTGCGCTTCTCTAACACTAATTGATAAATCTCAATGCCACGTGAACAATTTTTATTTAGTTATCAAAAAGGTTTCTATTGTTTTCTCAAAATTGCGAAATATATATTGCTATACTCTGCCTGTAACTTCAGCCTATCTTTAAGTGAACCTTTTTATGGGAAGGTTTTAAAATTCTGATCTGCAACCTTATAGTATTACGAAAACACGTTATCGAGTAGAATGAGAGCAGTGTCTCGCTTGCCTTTGAGTATTATAGAACAGTAAGAGCTCTTCTCACTTTCTTTCTTTCCCGTTGTCCGTGGTTTTGTCTACTACGTTCAGGCGATGTAGCGATCACACGTAATCTGTACTGTTTAAAAGTGGGTAAGGATAATTAAAATGTTTCTTTGTTAATAAAAAGGTTTAACTTATGTCGTATGTCGACACAGCATATATTTTGACCTATAGTTTTATGAAGTTGATAGAATACAGTTTGCAACAGTATTTTTTCTACTATTCTATTTTTACTCTATAACCACTAATGTAAAGCTATGCTCTTCTTTATGGTCGAGAACTATGGTTTATTAAATTTAATTTTTAGGGTTTATTTAACAATTCGTAAAAATGTCAACATGCGCTGACAAAACTGTTTGAAGAAAAATTTAAAGAAATTATAATGTAAATGATTTTAGTTCGAATGTAAATTTATGAGACAGTTATTCAAAGCCTTCTGTGGTATTTATTACTTAATTATTAAAATTTTGAGTGTGGTTAGAAGCATTTTTTTTTAA
>JACEII010000026.1:5156419-5237075 GCA_014332785.1 Antheraea mylitta | reverse complement strand
TAGGTTATAAAGGTGTAAGTATTATAGGAAACCACTAATAGCTTCAACGTGGCTCTATTAACTAGCAAATAATAATTCAAGTTTGAGTAATTGTTACCTGTAACTTGCGCAACTACATAATGGTTAGTTAAGGCATTTTTGGCCACAATGAGTGGTAAAACCATTAGAAGCATCAATTGCAGTAGTACTACCCTAACATCTATTTATATCCCACAAAGTACTATTTTGACTACGATAAATCTACAAGTTGTAAACTACAATAGACGATTATAAATGGGGCGTTATATTAGTCAAATTTTCATGGTGAAAAAATAACTAGAGTAGAGCTTGAGCTAAGACATACATTTTAGTTCTATTTTAATGAAAATTCGTGTCCTTTATTAATAATTATAATTTTTCATTCATTTGCATTGCTCCAGCTAATAACAAAAAACAACATACCAAAATTATAGAACAGATTTCGTAAATTAATTAAACTAAAAATGTAGATTTGATTTTAGAAAACAATAAACATTTATTGTCCTCGAAACAGACATAACAATAATAATAAACTATAACTTAGTAAATTTAAATAGTTAATCACCATAAAAATTCGTTATAAATATATAATAATATTCAAATTATGTTGTTAAATATTTATGTTATATTGGATGGCTACCGTTCGTGCCAATAGATTTATAATTCCATGGGCAAGGGGTCACATCATTCTAGACTTTTTAAATTATTTTGTCAACCAATCTTCTTTATTGAAGGTGCTCTCTAGTACTTAATTAAGTACGTCATTAAAATTATAATAACTTTTGATAGAGTAAATATATTTTAATTAAAACAATACTAAACGTTACTCAAGGATATGCTTTATGATTCATTTTAAGGTTTTATTGTAAACGTAGTGAGAAGCACTAATTTCTTCCACAGATATCTTATTGGTTCATGCAAAAACTACTGAACATGATTCAGTATAAATACATTGTTAAAGATTGAAATAACAAATAAATTGTAATTTATACAGACATTATTTGAATTGGTCTAAATAAAACGATGAAAATCAAGCATATTTGAAACAACCATCTGAGAGCTATTTCGGGGTGGGCCACCTAAATAAGAACATTAAAGTTATAGATAAAACCTAAATTAAAGTGTAATTCAAAACAGCGGTAGAGACATCTCAGTTTATTCATAAAATTAAGTTTTAGAGTATTAGTTGGTTTTCTTTCTCTTTATGTTAAATAATGAAAATCGTTAAATATTTAGTTTTATTGAAATTTAATTATGCATGAGCATGTCGTGGTTGTCTATGAAACATGGCTACGTTTGTATTCTACCGGCAACTTCGTCCACGTGGAATAGTTGCTCTGGGCTAACGCTAATAAACAGAGGTAGCTCTCAAAAGAAAAAAGATCCCCGTTTTTGAAACCCTCTTCATTGATGCTCCGCTCCTATTGGTCTTAGCGTGATGATATATAGTTTATAGCCTTCCACGATAAATGAGCTATCTAACACAAATTATTCAAATCTGATCAGGAACTCCTGAGATAAGCGCGTTCAAGCAAAGATACTCTTTTACTTTGTAATTAATATAATTACAAATGTATTGTTATGTTAATGATCCTTTTTTTTTTTTAACGTGGGGAAATCCCTTATGGATACCCACCCTCTCGGAGGAGAGGATGAGTTATGTCCGACTCGCAGGGACTAAAACCCCACGGTGTACTGACAGACCGTGATGTTGGGGCGGCAAGGGATCGTTCTACGCTATTCCCCTTGAATAGCCGCCCCAACGGTCCACCCGGCGGAAGGTTGCCGCCGGGCTCCTACCTATAGAGAGGCAGCTGGGTACACGCCAGCTGCCCCCCGCCCGTCCGCCAGACCTGTACAATGAGGGGATGAGCCCTCCGACTACATCCCCTCAGGTCCGGCTACGGGGGCAGGAGGAGTTGGGCAAAGCGCCGCCTCCTCCTGCCGGTCCTCCGATGGTGAAGACGGCCGCTGAGGGGGTCCGCCTCGCGGGCCCTCTCCGCTGCCTCCTTTTGCGAGATGACTTCCTCGCAAAAGGAGGCCACTGCTCGCCACGCCTGTTTGCTGTCGAGAATGGACGAGACCACGCTTGGCAGCGACAAATCCTCTCCTACCACCGCCACCAGAGTGCGGCGCTCCACCTCCCACGCAGCACACTCATAATAATAACAATAAATCAAATATAATGTATGTTATCGTCATTTGTAAAGATATAAATACAGATGAAGTTGCGAGCGGCTGATAGTACGTACGTTCATTGCATTGAAACAAAAAAAAAAAAGAAAAACCTATATATTAGTAGCCAATCTATCTAGAACTAGGTCACGTCCCATGTCTCTGATCCTGTCAATGTAAACACGAAGGCTATATTTGTGAAACATTTATAATAATATGTTACATAAATATTTAACGCTTTCACAATCTCATTATTTACTTTGCTATTATTTGGAAATCGGAATATTTTGTCAATATAAATGGATTTGACCGTGTACATACATAAAATGAAAGGAGCTACATATCTCATCTTATACCTTGTAATTCTTACGTATTATAAAAGACGCTTCTGTTCATTAGTGTGTTATAACTTAAAAATCCCTCTTAAATGATTTATGTGAGTCTTTTTAAATCATAGATGCATTTCCTGGTTAAGTTTTAGTGTAAGTTTTATCGCGTTAGGTTATACATTCAATTAGTTACAAGGTTAGAAGTCAATTAAGTAGACACAAAATAGTTGCGAATACTTGCCATTGCTGTTTTGTTTTAGTATTAAATGTCAACGAATACAATGCAGTTCATAATTAAAGATGTATATATTGTCAACGGTAGCGTAAACTTCCTTTGTATATTTAAGCCTTAATTACTTCTTTTTTGTTCTTTTCTTTTAGATTTAACCATACGATCTAACCTTAGTTTTGTAGCCATAATAATCTTACCTAATTTTAATTGACAATATGTGTGACAACATTATAATGCTATTTTAAACTGTTTAGGCTTTTTTTTTCGAAATGTCTACGCTATTGACTCAGCAAGGTCTTAACAGCTTCACCGGACTACTAAGGCGAGCGCTTAAGGCACTCAGCCGATTTTATTTTGGCAATCAGCTCAAGGGTGCACTGCACACCTCGGCTTGGCTGTTGCCTGTTGCATGCAAAATCGCGACCTATCGTAGCTAACCTAGCTAACTATTCATATATGTATGAGTTGTTGAAACGTATATGTGTACCAAGCATGGAAAATTGAGAGTTTTTCAGTTCGATAAGGGAAAAACTAAACCCTTCCACTTTCATGTGTAAGCGTGTAGGCGTGCACGTGTGTGGGGGTGATCGTGTAGTGTTGTAGCAGTGATGTATATTTGTGTGTCACCTTATCGCGCAAGCAACGCACTCAAGGGCTCCCTACCGAGGGATCAAACCTAGGCTTGAGCCGCTGCCGTGGGAGGCCTAATCGAGTAAAGGGAGGCCTAATCGGGTTTCTGGTTAGGCAAAATGACTGCACGTTACCGGATGGAAAGTACAGAGCAGTCTATAAATAACGATGAGTGTCAGTGCTGAATAGCAACAGCAGTCATCGCTATCATGCCGACCTGAAAAAGTGCTATTTCAAGTCTCGTTTGAAGGACCCCATGTCATATGAAAAATGGAATACGCTGGCCGGAAGGGGATTCCACATCTTCACAGTACGATAAAAATAAGACCTTTCGAACTTCTTCGTTCTTGTCAGGATGGTTGCTACTGTGAAACTATGAAGGCGCGTACCCCGCTCAAGTAGTTCTATAGTAAGCAAATATGTACTCTATAGAATTGTTCACAGGAAAACTTTTGGTATTACGTACATGGCTGAAGCACTTTACTTTCTTGGTAAAGCTTATTTATGACTGCCACATGAACTATTATTCAATTTTTCATATCTATACTAATATTATAAAGAGGTAAAATTTGTGAGTTTGTGACGTTGTGATGTTGTGACGTTGTAGGGGGTAATCTCAGGAACTGCTTGTCCGATCTGAATAATTCTTTCAGTGTTATATAGCTCATTCGTCGAGAATAGTTATAGGTTATATATCATCACGCTAAGACCAATAGGAGCGGAGCACAGATGAAAAATGTTTCAAAAACGGGACGTTTTCCTTTTGAGAACTGCTGTGTGTTACTATTAGTGTATCTCAGCCACGCAAACAAAGTCGCCGGCAGAAGCTAGTATTTAATAAATAATATCATTTCTTAGATGTAAGCTTGACCTGGATTTGTAGTCCTTGACATCTACCAAGAGACTGTGTTTGCAAAATAACTAAGCTGCACAAAAAATAGTTGAAACATAAAGTAAAGTAAATCCAATTGTGGTTCTGGGTTCTTATGCCCTAATATAATTATGATTGCCGAAATTGAGCAATTTGTTTCCATAGTCTCGATTATTCCATCATAATTAAATATGTGTGTGGGTGGAAGGCTATAGTTTTTGTCGTTCTATTTTCTAACATCGATGAAGTTGATAAGTCCAGTTTCCTAATTTACGTATTTTAAAAAGAAGTGATGTCTATACAGATCTGAATTGCTGCCACGTGTTTTATTTTATTTCAATCAAACGACGATATAGAATATACATGTTCTATTATCGTTAACTGATTGATTACTCCATTTATCATTGCGAGGTTCTGTGTATGTGAAACAGTGCAGCGTCCAAAAATGTGTTAGTCGTTAGCAGCACCCGTGAAGTACGTGCATGGGAATGAGAGGTACACTTCCTGCAGACGCGAGTATCATCAGCCCCTCATCACATGTAAAGTAGAGTGATTATTTGATAGTGTCTCATGTTTCCAAATCAAACAGTGTATCGCATTCCAAACGAATAATAGACGTATGCTAATAGGTCTTTACCTATGAAATTGCCGTTCTGCAGTACTGGCCATTTCAAATCAAAATAATTTTTGTTTGGCAAAGAATTCTAATTTCAAATTAATTTTATTTTAAAAACATGGAATTCGTTTTTCAAAAGTAGTCATTTGTTTATTGGTTAGTGTTATATTTTCATCACATTTCAATCTTTTTTGTCATCATGGATGCGTTAAAAATTCGAGTAATTATGGAATATCAGTACCATCGTGGCAGCAACGCAGCACAAGCGGCACGCAACATCAATGACGTTTACGGAGCTAACACTACAAACCAACGCACCGCCTGTTATTGGTTTGCTCGCTTCCGTTCTGGAATTTCGACCTGAAAAATGAACCTCGTGGTCGTCCGAAGACTTTGGTCGATAATGACGAATTAAAGGCGATTGTGGAAGCTGATGATACACAACCTACGGCTGAATTAGCAGCAAATTTCGACGTTAGCGTCATAACAATATTGGTTCATTTGCGTCAAATTGGCAAGGTAAAAAATCTTGACAAATGGGTGGCCCACGAACTCAATGATCACCACTGCGAAGTACGCGTCGAGACGTACCTTGCACTGCTCAACAGACACACAAATGAAGGAATTTTGAACCTCATTGTTACCTGCGATGAAAAATGGATTCTGTTTGACAACCGCAAGCTATCAGCAACTTGGTTGGATCTCGGTTCAGCACCTAAACAATGCCCTAAACAAAAACTTACCCCTAGAAAAGTGATCGTCACTGTTTGGTGGTCTAGCGCCAGTGTGATTTATCACAGCTTCTTACCAAGCGGGGTGAGCATTACTGCAAATGTGTACTGTAAAGAACTGAACACAATGATGGAGAAGCTGGCACATCTCCAACCAGCATTGGTCAATCGCTCGTCTCCGCTGTTCCTGCACGACAACGCGCGACCTCATACTGCACAGCAGACCGTCTCCAAGTTGCAAAAACTGGGGTTGGAAGTTCTGCGTTATTCGCCCTACTCACCAGACTTTGCGCCTACAAACTACTACTTTTTCCAGAATTTGGATAACTCCTTGGCGGGAAAAAATTCAATACCCGAGAGGCAGTACAAAATGCCTTTGAAGAATTTGTTACCCCCCTTCCAGCTGGTTTCTTTATGAAGGGCATCAATAAAATGCCGTTGCGTTGGCAAAAATGCGTTGATTGCATGGTGATTACTTCGATTAATACAAATAAAAAATACATGAAAAATATTAGTTTAATTTTTTTCATACAAAACGGCAATTTCATAGCTAAAGACCTAATATGATAAAATATATCATGAATATGTAAACAAATCGAGTTTCTTGGCGGTTCTTCTCGGTGGCTGGGTGGTTTCTCTAATCAGTAGTAGCTTTGACCATCATAGGCGCCTCTCAGGGTATATCGAATATCTTTATTTTTGGGTTTGATTTCACCGAGGATTATACCAATTGAATGAAAAGCAATTCTAAAATAGTACCTCTGAAATCTGTGTATTCTAAATCATTAAGGTCATAACAAATTTGTTACGGTTAAAAAAACTAATACCAAAAGACATAAACAATAAGAAATAAATATGGAAAACAATATCAGATAAATAATGAGTAGCTTTCAGGATGGCAAAGGTTGTAGTATGCGAAGCTATATATTGCGCAGGAGTCGCGCGACCTCTGCCATAGTGTACCGGCGCGCACACAACGTGCCCGCGTCCAGTGTAGTGCACGATCTATAGATCATAATATGTGTATGTGCTAGTCAACAAATACAAAAAAAGGAAAAATGGTGAGTGTTTTTTTACAATTATTTGTTACGAAGACCAATGTTTTATTTAGAAAACATTATTATCTAAAAATATAAATATTATTCGTACCGTTATACAAAATGCAAAGCTTTGGTTATCATTTTGTATTGACTTCTAGCTTTATGAATATGCTTAACTATATTATTATGAAGATGATAACATTCTATATGCCACTTGGTACTAGAAGATATAGTTTGTAGGTTGGACCATGAATTCGATTATTCCCAAAGTCGCTATAAGTTGAAATTTCACAAAAGCCGTAAAGACTTATCCCTACTTCGAACGTGTGACCACGGCCTACGCAAACTGGTAGTAACATCGAACTAAAATCGTGAATAATGTCGCGCATAATATGAGGGTCATCTTTTACAATCACTCTCTTAATTACCATGCCTGCGTTTCCAACAAAATATTAGAAATATTACTATTTCAGGTTTTCAAACTGTTAAGAATCTGTGTATATCTATACCAACCTATGTGCTCTTTGCTCCATTCTGAATAAGTTCATATTAAATAAGTTCCAATAGCTCTCTTATGGTTTAATACACACTTATGATTATTTACCTGTAATTGACAATTATTTACAACAACATATTTATATAGAGCGCTAATAACAAGCAAGAGATTTGTATCAATGAAATTTGTCATCAGTCATAACGACATATCAATTTGTTTTAAACCTATAATTAAATCATCACTTTGTCATACTTCAGCATCTTATCTGATTAATTTGAACTAGTGGGCGCCCGGTGGTCGAAATTTGACCAAAGTTAATTGATTTTTTAAAGTTTGAACTTTATTAGGGTTCTTTTGTCAAAGGGTATACTTCTATAATCATAGGTTTTCATCATGGCTACTCAGTTATTTGCCATTTGCCATGATCTTTATTATATAATCATTAAAAACGTGTAAACGAAAATGAAAATTGATTATAAATTGGAAACAAAAACCACGTTGTAAAGCTCAAATTTTAAGCAAACATAGCTTTACGAAAATAAAAAAAAATATCGCAACCCATGACACAATTTTCAATTACTTTTACAGGACACCATGGGGTGGTATTTCTTTGTGATACTGAATTAAATGTAGTTTGTTCATTATGAGAAATAGTGATATGCCCAGTATCATCGTAAAGAAAGTAATGGACGCACAATACTATCAAATGGTGAAAGAGGTGAAGACAAAGGTGTTTTTAATACTATCATTAGCTTTTAAATTTTTTTTTTTTGTTGATACATGAGGTTGAATTGCAACATTGTAACTGCGGAGGTCTAAGTCATGGATTACTTTTATGAACAAAAATCTTATTTTGA
This sequence comes from Antheraea mylitta, assembly GCA_014332785.1. Classification (NCBI taxonomy): domain Eukaryota; kingdom Metazoa; phylum Arthropoda; class Insecta; order Lepidoptera; family Saturniidae; genus Antheraea; species Antheraea mylitta. The sequence goes on along the minus strand of JACEII010000026.1, from coordinate 5,229,080 downwards.
TTATACAAAGTATTAATTCATCATTTGAAGTGAGTTCACCATAAAAAATAATAAACATTACAATAATAGTTATATTTTATAATATCATTGTTGAATGTAGGATGAAAAATGGTAATTAGAACGTAAGAGTTAAAAAATACATATAGTCGAGCATAGCAACCTCCTTCTTTCACAACCTTTTTTGAAATTCGTATTTATTGACGGCTGTCATAATGTCTTTTTTATTTACATGTGTGTATATGTTGTGTAAAATTCGAGTAGTAGTGTGAGTAGTGCATATTTTAATTAATTTAATGTACTTCTAATGCATTTTATATAAAATAAACAGCTTTCTGCACTTCTCCGCCATATAAACTTTAACTACGCCAAATTTCAGGTTCACCCGTTGACGGGATGTAGGTTAAAAGGGGGTACAATTTTTTTGCTTCACGTATTAATATATAGATATGAATGATTCAATTAATAGACCTCTGAGGAATATGTTGCAGATAACATGAGTTCTGACAAAAATTAGCCATAAGTTTAAAAGACGACATAGGTAAAGTTGAATACAGATAAAATAAAGATATATATAGTTATTTTCGATGACTGGGTTGTTTTCAGAAACAGTGGTAGCTTTGATGTTCATAAATGCCTTCTCCTTGTCTAAATTTAATAACGTATTTTTGATTTTGTTAATAACACCTTAAGCACAAAAAAGGACCTCATGTGGCGATATATGCTTAGTAAAAACAGTATAAGTTCAAAGGGGTCGAACTATAGTATTAATAATTGAGAACAGTAATATAATTTTATGAATTCCGAAAACATTTTAACATCCAAATTTGTATCTAAGATATCTGAACAATTTTATAGGTGGATTAATTTATTTAACAATTCAAATACCACAAATATATTACAATGTTTAAAATATACATGCATAACAAATTATTCTAATCCATATATACAGTAAAGAGTCCATTATTAGACACAGGTCTTTTTCAAAAGATGTTTTACGTAATATAGTTTGTTTATTGTGCACAAGTAAAGTGGATGGGAAATAATACCACGGAGCATGAATTTGGACTTGCCACAAAACTCCCTGAAGAGTTCTACCAAGAGGGCTACCATCTTGTTAATACATTTAAATGATCGCACGGAACTTGTCTCATTACCTACATCATTGCGTATTCGGCTATGGCAGTAATAATCTACTAGAATATTGTTTGCCAAAAATGGAATAAAGAAGAAAAACCATAGTTGTACATACTTGTGAAATAAAAAAGAAAAAACAGTGTTTTTACCATCAACCATAAAGATCAGAGACTCTCTCTCTGTTTTGAAATGGTATGTCCGTAAATTGTTAGGGCCGAGGAAGCCATGATGCTTTTCCATCCCGGTCTGTCGATGGCATCACATTTTACCACTTACAACTATAGGTGACATAATAAAGCCCAAGGTCACGTAGTCCGGTGAAGCTGTAAAGGCCAAAAAATTAAGGCCAATAGAGTAGTCAGTTCGAGAAAAAAAAAAAAAAAAAAAACCAAGGTCACTATTAAATTATTGCTAGCTATTTGTATACCTTTTTAAATATTATTTCTTAATTTATTCTAAAAGAAATACATAATCATATAAAATATAGCCTTAACTATAATTTTCACATGAATGTCTAAATTCGATGTACGTTAAATCGAGAAACGAGTTTTTCTCGTGTCCGGTTTTTAATTTGCCAAAATATACATTTAATAGGTAAAATTGTGTTGTTTAATTTTTGGAGAACAACGTTAACCGGTTTTTTTATACTTTACTAAATTGATCCTGCTTCCAACGTTACTCTGTACAATATTATTTCAACCAGCTTTATTAGCGACTTTGCCTGTGTTTTATAGTTACAAATTAGATTATATACATTTTTGATTAAAAAGATATTAGGGTATAAGGGGTGTCGAGTAACATCTTAAGACTTGAGACACCCAAGCCAACCTCACCTGCACGTGGTGCACCCTGCTGATCCACGAACGAGGCAATGGCGATAGCGGGGTGATAGGATTTTACAGCCCGACTGGGTCGCAACCACCATGAATATGGCGAAAAAGCCCGTCATAGTGACTCGCTTCTGCGTGTCGCGTTTCGGGATCGGCCTGTGCATATCCAGTACCGGGTGAGTTTCGTCATTATGGCCGGCATAACAGCGGCGGCCGGCGATGGATAATCTGTCTATCGGTGGTTGCCGATGTTTTTAGATTTTACCATGCTTAACAGCAGGCACAGTGCAGTCACTTTGTCGTCCCTCAATTAAAAAAAAGGACTGGCAATGAATTTTTGATTACATTGTATAAGGCACTAGCAAATCTCCACAACTTGTAGTTGATAAAGGAATTCAAAATTAAACGTGACGCCATCTGTGTGATATCTAAAACAGTTAGTCCTACAATTTTCTGTTAACAAACTAATTTAAAGAGCCATTTGTTCGGGACGATACTTACAAATTAATAGCAATAATCAACATTGACAATCATTTAATTTGTAATCAAGAAATATTGAGGTCATTAATCGAAATATAAATTATCCTGTCTTACAAGTTGGACTAAATTATACATAAAAGCAAATTTTCATAAAGATCAGTTGAGTAGTTTTGGAGTTCATCGTAAATAAATATTCTGATACTGGATTTATATATATGTAGACATTAATATCAGCAAGAATGTTAAGATATTATTTTATACTAGCTGGCCCGTGCAACTTCGTCTGCAACAAATAGGTTATCACCAGATTAAATTATATTTTTAAATGCATAAAAAAAACACCCCATTTCATCCACATCTACCGTTTCCAATTGTAAATACAAATGATCAAGAAACTTACTCAAACATATAACCACTTGGGAAATGTTGGGAATATGTGGGAAATCTTTTAAAATAGAATCCGTTCGCACCACTTGGTTTTTTTTTTCGAACTGACTACGCTACTGACCTAGCTAGGTCTTAACAGCTTCACCGAACTACTAAGGCGAGCGCTTAACCCTCTATTGCATGAATTATTAAATTTAAAAGAAAAAAAATATTTTTATGTTTTATTAAGGTTTAAGATACAAAATATGAAGTTAAAAAAAATTAGGTTTCTTAATTAAGAAAATAAAAACACAAGCCAAAATTGGCTTCCCATGCAATAACGCATATGAGACGGAGACCATTTTTGGCTTCCAATGCACAGCTAATACATAAAAATCATACAAGGTGAAATTCTCTAAAACAGTTTCTTTTCTCATTCAAGCAAAGAAAAACGTCACATTTCTCGCATTTTATATGAGAACGTAAAGAACAATGATTCTGGCATAACTGACGATTCTTTTGGTGGATCGGCAAATGGTCAATTTTGTCTGCGCGTACTGAATTTAGAGGTAGATCTTGTACTTTTGCCAGAGTTTTCCTTGTTTTTTTCTGAGGTACGGGAGATTTATTTCTACTGGTAGGAGTACCCGTTCTGGTTGACGTAGGAGTGTCTGCTCTTGATGAGGTAGGAGTACCAGGATTATTCATACTCGGACGTCCTCTTTTTCTTGAGATGCTTTTGCCAGCCTTGCAGTAATGCTCAGAAATGGCGAGCTTGAAGTCAAACAGTGACATGTACATGTTAGTCTTGCGTCGCCACAATAACCAAGCATTAATGGATTTAGCTTCAGCTATTTCGTCATCGGAAGTATCGGTATCAGATGGTGGAATAATTATTGTTTTTTTACGTGCTTGGTTGCGAAAGCGTGAAAGTGGAACATCGTCATCAGAATCAGATAGCGAATCATCGTTACTAAGTGAGCCATCACCAGGGATAGGTTTAATGCAGTTAGCAGTGCCATAAAAGCGTGTGGGAAGCATTCTGGAAGGACAGAAAAAAAAGAATCTGAATGCATGCGAAGCCATTTTTGAGACAAGTTACTTTGTCGTAACGCATACGAAGCCAAAAATGGCTCCAGTAGAAAATAGTGAAAATGATGTAAAAGCAACAAATATTTTGAATAAACTGTGAAAGGTGTCAAAAACAAAGGCTTTGCTGAACATTATTATATTTTTTTTAATCAATTTTCTTACCTTTTCTATTGAAATTTCACTAACAAAACTTCAGTAAATTTCACTTCAAACGACTTTGCGTACAGGCCGGAGAAAAGTAAGGTTACCTTGACATAAGACGGAAGCCATAGACATAAAAAAATGCGTTTCGTTTCGGAGTGAATCAGACGATATAATAGTAATTAAGTTTAAAAAAAAAATTGAAAATGAGGGTAGAAAAATAATAGTAAAGTTACGCAGCCAAAAACGGCTTCCCATGCAATAGAGGGTTAAGGCACTCAGCCGATTTTATTTGGGCAACTAGCTCAAGGGTGCACGTCACAGCTCGGCTGCACCACTTGGTTCAATTAAGATAAAACTAACCTACATATATTGGTAGTAATGTAAAAAAGAAGCATAAGGAGATAAAATATAGCTTAAATTTTATACTAATCTATCTACTCTATATAGCACAAAGAAAATTTACCAAAATTCGTCAAAACTTTCATTAACTGCAAATTTTTGACTTACGTACGTTAACCTGGAGAATACCTCGTGTTTCAAGGGACAAAAATGTTCTAGATGTAACTTTATAATATTAGTTATCACTGTGTCAAGTTTCGTAAAAATTGATTCAGTACTTTTGGAGTAATACGTGTTCACAGGGACAGACAGATAAACAAAAATTGTAAAATTATTGGCTTCTATATCGATAACAAAGTCTACCCTGATTATAATTTTCAAAAAATATTTAATGTACAGATTTGGCCTTGTTGCAAATAGTATATAGATAATGAATAAAATAATTTCAAAATAATCGAAGAAAATAATACATTATAATCGAATTTTAAATATTATAAAACGTAATTGATTTGTAAAGTTTAGGAGATGATCTGTGGACTGTATTACACAACGCAGAAGGCCACCGCTTAAAGGTTACTTCGAAACGACAGATTCGACTTGCATTAACCAACGATTCCACTTGATAATGTAACTTTGTAACAACGTATTACGTTTTAAAATTCCAATATATTATTTAAATTATTTCGATCTCAAGTTATATTGACATCTAACTTTGTTGTGTTACACTACTTTGATATGTGGAAAATTGAAATTATATTGTTTCAAAAAGCAATAATATGATATACAGAAAACCCGCCGCTTCAAGATTACGTCGATACATAATTCGTTTAACACAAGTTCTTACCTACATAATATGAAACACAGAACTTTCCTCTCAATACGTATTATGTAATGTACTATTATTGTCGTTTGTGGTTAACTAGACATGTAGAATATTTAGTATTTATTAAGTATAGAAAATCTTTTATATATACAATATACTAAAAATGTAAATCTAACGTGTGTACTTTTAGATTTTTGCAAAAAAAAATGTTGTAGACATTTTAAAATAAATTTTTAGAAATGTTTCTATGCCTGTCTCTGTCTGTCTGTCTGTTTGTTTGACCTGGCATCGTTGCTGAAATACTTCTTTCTCAATAAAATATTATATATAAAATCATAAAGCATATCTTCGAGTAATATTTAGTTATAGTTTCATAAAAATCGGGTTACTCTATCAAAATTTATTGTAATTTTAATGACGACGAGAATAACGAGAGAAATGTAGATAGATAAGTAGACTTAATACATTCAGATGATTTAATAGTCACAGTTAGTTTTTTTTTTTGCATTAGGTTCTATGCGGACAAAGTAGTGGGCATAGGTGGTAAATAAATAAAATTAAATCTATATTCACTATAACGGTGTATGGGAGACAGAAAACAAAACTATGTATCCATTTTTTTCACTTTTTACACAATTTACTAAAAATTCAAATATCCTTGTTCAGTATGAATGGGTCGGTTCGCCCGGGGTAGTACTACCCTCTCATAGAAAACCGACGTGAAGTAACAGTGCTTATATTGTTGCATTTCGTTCGGTCAGTGAGACCGCCGGAGGCCAACCTCTTCTCTCCTCTTCCCTTCCTCCCCCTCCCCTCCTTCCCCTAACACAGGCTGACAACGCACTTGCGATACCCCTGGTGTTTAATTTAATGTTACTTTGTATAATAAAAAAAATAGTATTATATTATGTTCTATTATAAACTACATCTACTATCAATATTACTCTATTGTAATATTCTCAAAAAAAGCCACATACTTAAGAAATAAAGTAATGTCATAATAAACTAATGTTGGTAAAAAAGGCTTTGTTTCGCGAGGACATACAAGGCCGCCGGGATAAAGGTTACACAAAATTGTTTTTTTTTTTTAAGAAATTAAACAATTTCACATCGGTATGTGCTGTATTTGTATACATTCAATATTTAAATGATTATCTATAGTATTTCTTTACTTACATAAATATATTTCTAGGATGTTTTGATTTAAAACCATTCTTAACACGATTTCAATAAAGACAGCTTAGTTATTCGTGTCAGATATTTTATTGTTGAAAATATTCTTTCTTTTGGACTTTGTTACGTAATTTTTATTTAATTATAAACTTAAATAAAGCGTAACAAATAATGGTAGCCTTAAGGATTCCCAGCGTTAGGTTAAAGGTATTTTCACAGTGAGAATCTATGAGCATAATTAAATTACAAACTACCACACAAACCCTTATTAGCGATATGGAAATAAAAAAATAGATCATTATTTTTTGACATATAGTGATCTCAAGAGAATATTTCTCAGATTTATTATTTCTGATATGTTATTTGATCGTCAGCTCTCATTGGAATATAAATGAAAAAAAAAAATCAGCTACATGTTTGGATTTAAACCTGTGTTTATTTTTTTTTAATTTGTTGGTTTCTCAGAAATATATTTAAACTAAAAGTATAAAGGGAGAGAGGGGTAATCGCAATTTGATACGAGTCATTTCTCTTTCTCTTGACGCGTTGCATGAGAATTATATAAACAGTCACAAAGATTTGTCAATCATGATTTAGATACAAGTCAGAGAGTCGTAGCAATTTCAAATTTCGTTGAGAACTTGAGATTAATGATCACATGCTTAACAAAATTATCAAATAATTTGATAGCAGACTCATTCTCCATCAAGCCTAAAAGATCGAATGAACATAAGGACCAGTGGACAATGAATAGTTATTCTGTCCATCAAACCACTTAACTACAACAGCTGTCCCAAACTATTATGTTAAACAGATTATTATCACAAAGGTCGGTCATTTAATGCATATAAAGCGATTTTGTAATGAGGATAAATTCGATGTTTTAAACAATAAAAAAATATTTTGTCCCAGGGTCAAGTGTTTTTACATATTCGACTTTATAATGAGGTGTATACAATTAATTGTAAATTTAAATTACTTATTTATACTGTACCATCGAGAGGATATCAATTCAGAAGGTCAATGCATGCTGCACGCAACGCGAAGGCATGCGAGAGTTAAGAGGGATGATGCTTTATCGATAAACATCAACTTATTTCATTAACGTCTCTATTTTTTACTTAATTATTTTCTCTGACTGAATCATTCTTTAATCCTATTTTGAGTTAAAACTCAATAGAATGGATACAACATTAAAAAGAGAAACATGTATAGGATTTAACGTGCGTAAGAATGAGATAGAAAACATTATACAGTCTTTCTTATATTTGCTTCCTAATTGAATATTGCACTACCTACTTGCTCTGGTCAGTGCGTTATAGGTTTTTTTTTTATTGAGGGTATACAATTTTCTTCTGGGACACTACAGGTCCCCTTTTCTGTATTCTTGGCATGATGTTGCGATGTATTCATGTGGGTTAGGCAAGTTGTTAAGATGAACAACTAATTCTTTTTAAAGTCTTTTTTTCCTACATTTCTGCATGAAAGGTACCGTATGTGTTCTTTTTTATCATATTGTGGTTTTTTTAGTACCTCCAAAAATGTGTATGACATTTTTCAAGTGAAAACTTAGGCGTATTGAGCAGTATTTTTTTGGTGGGAAATATTTTTTTAATTTCGCGTCATGACATGCTAGCAAGAGTGACCGACCGAATTGTACTATCGCGGATTGCGTAAGGCTTGCGACGCGTAGTATAGGGGCTAACGTATATCTAATATTAATATTTTGTATTGATGTTGTGCAGCCCATCATATATTTGATGAGTTAATAAACTATATAAAAAAGTATGTAGTTATTATTACGAGTGTCAGTAGATGAGAAAGAGGGACTAATGATAATATTTTCAATTTGCAAATTACGAAATTTAAATAATTCACACTATAATTCATTTGTAAGTTCAAATGGGAACACATTTTCAATTCCGTGGTTTTGAGTTATTACTTTTGTCGGCTGTCCTTATAACTGGCTGCCTCGACTTTTTTTTATGATTATTTGGTTAATTATGGCGTAAAAACGTAACAAACATTCGTATTAACAATATTAATTGGTATTATCTCTGTACGATTTTTTGACTGTAAAAATACTTCGCTAAATATTTAACAGATGGCGCTGTTACAAGTTTCGAAATATAAAAACAAAAATCAAGAATTGAAATATAAATTACATTAATTTTCAAACTAAAATGATCAATGCTTGATGACGGATGAGAATTTTACGATGCAATCGGCATTCTGTTGATGTTTACATTTTGTTATTATGTAATTTGCAATGTCTTCAATAATTATTGATCAATGCGTATTCGTATGCGTTGTACAGACAAATACATTAAATTACTATGTTCATTTATAGAAACATACAGAAGGCAAAATAGTTGTCAATGTTCAGTTGCCAATTGGCATCTGTTTACATTCAAGACGAAACATCATCTTTGTGTGGTGACTTGAATGTTAAAATCAGCAAACAATATACCAAACTGCCATATTTAAATATTACTTATTAACTAAATCGACTGTATCAAATCTATTTTAATAAAACGATACAATAATATATACGAAAAACGTGTTTTTCTTGATCTATTCCAATATAATCCTGTTTCAGACACCTGTGTTTAAAAATATCTTAAAGAAGATATAACACGTTACCTTAAACATAAAGGATAGATTTTTTTTCTTTTTTAGTCAACCGCGATAGATGTGACAATAACACTTTATTCACAGTTAGCAATGGGCATCTCATTCATTCTGGTTTCAGTTTAAAAAATGTTAACTATTATCACAATTAGCTAAGTCGGTAACTCATTATTATAGGCGTTCACAGATCGGCCTGTATCAGTAAAGCCAGTTATCGTGAAGTAAACAACTTGTCCTCGGTCACCATCATCCATAATGCGCAACGTGATATTTTGTAGTCTAAATTTTTTATTACAATTGTTCTGCTCCTAAAAGTTGTAGCATAATTATATTCTACTAGCTGTTACCCGCGGTTCCGCACGCGTTTTTTGAATGTCTTAATTAAATTTAAAATTGTTATTACATGTGTAAATAACAATAATACTCTTTCAAAAATATTTGTAAGTATGACACGCACATCATCTACAGTAACAGGTAACATTTACATTATATATGTGAATACTAATAGTGTATCGAATGGGATGGGATTTATCATAAGCCACATAGCTGGAACTTTAAACTACTATCTATGTATCACCCTCAGGGCTCACTTACACTATATAAGAAAGTAATGAAAATATTAAGCTATACATTATCGAACAATATGTGTTCAATCTTTTATTATATAGATATAATATCGGGTATCGTCTGCTGAACTCGCTAGCTTAAAATAAAACAGCTAATTAGTTAGTTATTTGCCCGTAAAATTCCCGTTCAAATATTACTTGTAGTCCGTTGAAGCTGTTAAGACCATGCTAGGTCAATAGCGTAGTCATTTCTAAGAAAACAAAACCGTTCATATAGGTCCAGCTGTTTCGGGGATTATCCGGGATAAATAAACAAACAGATATATCGACAGAATTAAAAAAAATGTTGATATTTGTAGCACCGCAGATATATGTATTCATCAAAAAGTATTTATTTGAATATCATATACACACGCTTTATTCTTATTTAGATTTTTTTTTTATTTTCTTTATTCTCAATTCTTCTCAATTTCTTTATTCTCAATTTACACCAAAAATTGAGAACAAAACTAACGTAGAATAAACTTTTTGAGCAGTTTTTGACGGGATTTCAGTCTGTTATGTAGGGGATTTTATATTTTATTCATAATTTTGTGTTATTTGACTCTATTTTGTGTTAAATTGGCGGCGTTTTATGTAATATGGTTTGTTTATTATGCATAAGTGAAATAAATGAAAAGTAATACCACGAAGCATGTATTCTGGGGTCTTGAAAATTAAGAAGATAAAAATTTACGAAATATTATATAGAAGATTTGGCGCTTATATATAGAGAATACATAAGAACTACTTATATTGACAATTTCAGAATTGGCAGTATGGATTAATTCCTGCGCCTGTATTGTGATGTACGAATATTATAACTACTAACCTTTTAGAATAGCAGCACAAAATAGACTTTAAAAATGTTTGCGATAGCAACGTACTACTTATAATCAAAAATTGGAATTAAAAATAACCTAGAATAAACTTTTGAACAGGAACACAAAATAAACCCTAATAATATTTTCGATAGAATGTTATCATGTTACCATGGCAACGCATATAATACTGACACACAGAGGATGCTCTAAAAATAGCCCGATTTTGAGATATTCTTCATTAGTGCTCCGCTCCTATTGGTTTTAACGTGATGATATGTAGCCTATAGCCATCCTCGATAAATGAGCTATCTAACACTGAAAGAAACTTTCAAAATGGACCGGTAGTTCTTGAGATTAGCGCGTTCAACCAAACAAACAAACAAACAAACTCTTCAGATTTATAATATTAGTATAGGTAATCTTTTTAAAAATATAAGAAATAAAATGAAAAATGAACTTTTGATTTCTAACTTGCAGTTCCAGAGATCAGCGTGTCCAAGTACATGTTACTTATTTGTCAATTCTAACAAATAATTGCTTGTTGTAAGCCTTCGCAATAGTAATTATTATTTCAAGGATCAGTAGCTAACAAGTTAAAATGTTCGCGAATATAACACAAAACGAGACGTCTGAAATGCAAACAAAGCGAACCCTTTGTCAAAGAAATGCAAAATTTTCACGAACAATGGAATACTGTAAATTTCGAACGAGCTGTGTTGACGGGTTGTGGTATGGTCTAAGTTTAAACAAATATCTGTTATTTTTTTGTGAGATATCAAAATGAAAATCTAAATTCATTGGATGCACCTTCTTTTCACATGCCTTTTAAAACCCATTTTTCGAAAACGTCTCGAAGGGCACAGTTGAATATTAAGTATATAGCTTCACACTGCTGTGAAAGAATCAAGTCTTTAAATTCTAATAAAAACATTTAAGGATCTAGAATTCCTAGAGTATTTAGTACTAAAGAAGATCTTGTTACTATAATAATAATGTCATAATGTGAATGCGTTACTGATGGGCCAAAGACCTCTTACCAAAGTAAAGATACGGTCATCATTAGCACACAATCTCCGAGAAATACAAGTATATCTCTCAGGTTCAGTTTTTCCACAACCTAGCACAATTTTCTTCACAGACAGTCGTTGTTATCACCGATTAAAATTATATAAAGGAGTTTTGTAATACTTATCAACTCTATTAATTTGATAGAAATGAAAGAACTGGATGAATTATATGTCAGTTAATTTTAAAAGAAAAATGAAATGAATATTATGTCCTTTAATATTAATTCCCGCTTTTATATATTGGGCCAAATATAGTTATCTATCCTCCGGTATGCATCGTTGAACGTTCTACAATCCAAGATGCACCGTCAGATACTTTTGTGTTGTATTTCATTGTTTTTTATAATTACTAAGTCTGGTATGACGGTGTGTATTGATTTGTAAATATCTAAGTAAATATTTGTATTAATGAAGATTAATTCGTGGTTATTCTAGCATACAAGAATCAACAGTTGGTTTTAGATAATGAAAAAGGATAGAATCTTTATGAAATGTAAACTTTAAATAGGTGTTAGAAAAATAATCGAATAAGATCTAGTTAATCTAAATTAATATTACACATTTATATGAAATTGAGTTACCTCATAATGGTTGCAGCTTTTGCCTATCATTTCGTGGAATAGCTACTTTGGGCAAACGCTAGCATACAGTAGAAGCTCTCAAAAGAAAAAAATACTCTAATTTTGAACATTTTTCGTTGGTGTTCCGCTCCTATTTGATGATATATATCCTGGATAAATGAGCTATCTAAAACTGAAAGAATTTTCAGTACTGGTTCCTGAAATTAGGGAGTCCAAGCAAACAAACTCTTTAGCTTCATAATATTATAAGTATAGAAACAATTGTATGGTATTTTGGATACTCATGATCAGTGGTACTGGAAAGGACTTAGGGTACCATTCGTCCAGAAAAATTATACTGTCCCGGAATTAGAATTTTCGAGCGATACCGGACACCGCGTCAGTGGACGTAGGTTCCTTAGTGAAGAAAAGAAAACATCGCGATAAAACCACAGAATGATGGTAGGGGCTATTCTAAGTCCACCTCGCTAGCTATACCCTCAAGATGAAAATCTTTCTTCTAGTACCTGTTTGTATGTTCCAGCCGCTGCACTTGTGAACGAGTCCTCTCTAGGTCTAGCTTGTTTACCATCTTAGACCACAGATGCGTTTTCGAACACTAAAACCTACCATAAAAATATCTATATTGATGCGGACGAAACCAGGAGTAAATCCGAGTATTCGGTATATCTATTGCAATATTGTAAAATAGTGTAAAGTGGAGTTTCTCTTTTAATTCAAAACATATTTTATCGTGATTTTAGAAATAGTTCAGATAATAGGGATCAAGCCTTATATCGTGATAAATATAAATACCAACCACATGTAGAGCAATCATTTATTGATCACAAATTTAACTCTTGCTTATGGGATCCGAGCACAAGAATATGCGCGGTGGCAATACTCTGTGATTTGATTTTATAATATTTTTAATTTCAATTTAATATATCCCTGCAATGTCCAAATATTTATTATAGCTGGTTCTAAATTGTATACGCAAAATAGATATATTATGAGTCTCATAATAACATAGGACTTTATGTGCAAGTAAGCTATTAAAACTGTGAATATGACGAACCGGGCGTAACGAATCACCTTTAACCTCGTCTCATAGTTAGCTTCAAAGGTATAAAAACTAGTACTCAATTCTTATGTCCAATTGAGTAACACGGGTAGCGTCTCTGTCAGCATGTTATGAAACTGATTGACACTTACTAACTAACAAAAGCTAGAATATATACAGATAAATGAAATTGAAGTGTCTTTTGTTTGTTCAGGTTAATATCCGTAGAAGCCGAGCTGATTTTGACGAGGTCTTTATGTAAAGAGAGAACATTTTACACAATATTATTTAATATTTTTATTATCACAGTTTACAATCAAGAGTAAGCAGTAGAGGTAACAAAAATCGAAGTAAAAGTTCTTAAAGCACGGTAGGGAAAAATATGTGTAGGTATGCCTAAGTGTTTATCCTGGTCTAATAGATTACTAAAATGCGTAAATGTACAGTTAAGTATTTACAGTATGGGACTTTGTATAATATATAGTTTATGATCATTCTCATATGTATATGATATATGTAGAATTTAATACATACAAGTCAAGGAAGATTCACTTTCTTTGTGTGTATAAATTGATACAGGAGCTGTTTTTTTTAATTTATTTTAACTGTTCCCTGTTGTGCTTTCCATAAGGAAAAATAAATATGTAATAGAAAAAGTACATTTTAAGACATAAACAACAAAACATACTTCACTAGCGAGCGCCAAATAGCGCTTACATGGAAAAAAATCCAACTTATACATATAGCTCTGCTTTTTTGGTGGCGGAACGCGGGGGCGCGCATTGCCTCTAAAGGGACATTTCGTAAAGACATCATAAATTTGCCATAAAAACTGAAAAAAATAAATGAGAAAAAAAATCTCAGTCCGTTATGAAAATTTTAGGATATTTTTTTATATGTCAACGTTATCCAAGTACAATTAATTATCAGTAAAGAGCTTCTGCACGAAATAGTAACAAATAATAATGACCAACAGAAAACACGCATCCGTTCTTACAATCTGTTCTTATAGTTAATATTATTGTATTTATTGAAATGTGTATATTCTAATAGTCAATTCAAAATAAAACTAATTACCAAAAGTTACATAACCATCGACGCATTCAGTCTCGTCTGTCGTCAATGCCGCTAATCAAGAAATCAGTGGCGCAATCGACAACGGTTTAGTTCGATGAATTGTGATGAAAAACGCTAAAAATTAATCATTAATGTATGTAGATTGGTTAGCGGTCAGTCCTTGTCAAGCAACATTAAGATGATGCATCGTGTTTTGCAACGCGCATTACTGAGGCGTTGCTAAACCAGTAGTTCCAACGAAAGTCGGAGTTTTTACAAGATATGTACCTTGAACCACTCTCATCATTGGTCTGTTCCGAAGAGAAGCTACAGGTTGGATCGACGTGCAAAACATTCGTCATAGTAAAATGTATACTAAGTTTGGAACACTATTGGGAGATCGGGAAATCCGATCTGAAACTCGTCCGGTTTTTAAAGCATTGAAGGATATTGTTGTGTAAGCAAGCGACATGAACAAAATGGCGTTTAGCTGAATACACTGGATTTATTATAAGAAGCAATAGTGATCACAGGCACTGTACATATATTCATACTAGCCGAGCCGACCACGCGTTGGTATAGCTGAGTTATTGAAAACGAAATTCAAAATTAAAACGTGGCTCCATCTATGAGATGTGTATAGCAGTCTGTCCGACAGTTTTCTGTCAACAAACTAATTTAAAGCGAGATGTTTTCAAAACTGATGAAACTTAGAATGAATAACAATAGCCAACATTGACAATCATTTTATTTTTAATTAAAAAATATTGAAGCCATTAATCAAAATAGAAATTAACCTATATCTCAAATTGAAACCAATTACACAAAAATACCAACTTTCATGAAGATCGCTTGAGTAGTTTCAAAGTTCATCGTGGACCAACTCTGGCACTGGATTTTTATATATTTAAAAGAGACCATAATTTTATGTGATATATTACAGTTTTTTTTGTGTAAACAGATAAAGAGGTAATTATAAAACAGAAATGATTTGTGTTTTGAATGGAAAGAAATCGAATCTCCCTGAAAAGGTGGTTCAGTCTCCCTTTGCTGACTTTGGAAAATATTAGAAGAAATTATATCTAAAATGTAAATTATTGGGAGATTCTGAGTCAGATTCATGATATAGATTCAACAGTAATCTGTTGTTTTAGTTCAGAATCGAATAAGCATAATTGAGAATTCCCTTCATAAAATTACTATGATATATTCAATTATAAACCGGATACCTCAACTATCATCGTTCTGAGAAAACAAACACAAAGTGTTTAACATCACATCATATGATCTAACGGATAGCTAACAATAAGGACATCCGCAATCTTTGGATTTATTCACAACAATGTCACTACACAGTAATACATTTTTTATGGTTCAGACTTTGATTAGATCGTAACTATATGACAAAATAGCATCAGATGATGACGTACTAAACTGATTTTAAAGTGCAGCCAGCAGTACACACATATGGACGCTTTGTGATAGATTTTCAACTTGAGGGTGCTGTAACCATGTAGGTATTAATTTAATACGTTTCTTTAATGAAATAAATAAATACATAAGAAAATCCAAAAAGGTGTGGATGGATTGTATAAATATTATATGTGTGTAAAAGGTGTGAATACTGACATGATATCTGACAAGGGAGAATGGGAAAGGAAAACATTTTGTGCCGACCCTAATTAGGTGGGACAAGGGTAAGAAGATGATTGAAAGACGATAGGTTGCAAGGTAGTAGGAAGTAGGTTTTTCTAAGTTCGCCCGCTAGCTAAGACCTTCAAGTTTCAAATCTGTTACCAAACACATCTTAGTGCGATCATTTAGCTGCACCTAAGAGTCAGTCCTTCTAAGTTTTGCGTGCTTACTAAGATCACAAGGTAATTAACATTAGGTGTAATTGTGGTTGAACCCTAAAACCTGTAAAGGCTTAAAATAAATAAATAAAATAGATGATACTTACACTATTTATATAATTAGTAATTATTTAGATAAATACGTGAGGTATTGATTCTCCGTCGCTAACTTTCTTTAAAATCTAATTACAAGATAATTCAATGTCGACATCCTTTAGTCAACAAATGATCACATCAACTGATATATTAGGAGCTGTGCACAAATTAAGCCACAAATATTTCATGATGTATACCTTCTCTTCCTCTGAAGCGATATCTCGTATTTAGCAATTTTAAATACAAAATATGACATTAAGAAAATACTCTCATAATTATTTATATATTTCTCTCTATTTTTTTTTTCCAACAGAGAACAAAAATAAATCACACATTTTAGATTTTAATTTTATGCTAAACTTCAAATTTAGTTAAATTTATGCCCGTGACATCAAGTAGCCTTATAACTTGTCTCCTCCTTGTTACACAATCTCACATTTTTATAAACCCACTTACCGCTTTGTCACTTAACAAATTTAATACAAACGAATGTAAATAATTGAATAAGTATACAAGGAAGTAAGATTATAATTAACAAATGAACCTTTTTTATAACCAACGATGACACAAATACGTATATTTTCCGTCATTAAGTCAATGAAGGCAGATGCATTAGAACTAAAATGTTAATATTTGTCGAAAAATGTATAGTTACTATGTTAACGTACCCATCCTTGACCTTTTCTGTTTGCATAGCAGAAAAACTTTCCGTACGTTCGTGACTTTACTTGAAAGAGGTTATCAAAATATTAGATCAGATAATATACAATCGTTTAAGACAATGAATACAATACCAAAATAATCGTAAAAGTTAATTAACAGCCTTTTCAGGAACGAATACTTGTATATGTGGCAATTAATTTAAAAAATGTAAGTTGCATTTCAACATAATTAATAGGTTTAAGGAATATTAATTTAAACAGACAAGCTAGCTTCACTTCTTCACGCACTCCATTCCAAATATTAACAAACGAGGATAAAGTAAATTAATTACGACCATTGAAAATATAAGTTATAAGCTCACAGTGCTCGGTTTTAGCACGTCTCAGTATCAATCAGTGGACAACCTCAAGAGTAAAAACAACCTAGCGCTATCTAGTGTCGGATCACAGTAAAATGGACAAAATAAAAACCTTCTCCGCAAAGAGAAAATTGTTAGATAAGGCAAATTTCCCGATGATCTGTCAAGCGGCTTGCTAAATAGTGTAGCTACCGAGTATGTCATCCTCTTTGGCAGACTAGCAAAAACTTTTGTAATATTGTAAATAGAATATCGTTCAAACAATTGAAAAAACAATTGAAATATCACGTTCCTGTATAAATATTATATATGGTCATAATATAAATAAAAAGTCATATCTTACGTACTCCGAGTATTATTACGCTGTCCGTGTTAGTCTAGACTTCTATAATAGTGAGCCGTAGCTTCTACAATAGTTTCATTAATTACGATAATTATTTTGAGACTTTGAACTGCACTTGATAGCCAGTCCTCTCTGGGTTTGGCGTGTTTACCATCTGAGACAACATCCTCAGTTAAGATCAGTATTAAAAGTGGTATTACTGTAAATTGTAAACAGAAGATATGGTCTCATTGTATTCATTATTTTACACCTCTGCGATATTAGAGCGGGGTGCTAGTTTGATATACAATCCATGGAAACTTAGAGCAAACATGAGTAATTAAATTAACTAGAATAAAAAAAAAGTTCCCGAAACTGAGCTTCTTCGAATCTTATTTTAACCTCCCGCATTTTAATACTAATTTAGATGTATTAATGTAAATTGCGAATGAAAATAATAATATAACTTTTGGTCCATGTAAAATTGCGGATGTGAAGCATACAATAAAATATATAAATATATCGCCTCGAGTTATTTTAAAACAGGTCGAATCTATTTGCCTTTACGTGAGTGAAGTCATCGGTATTTTAACATTTATTTATAGTTCGAGGAATGAATTACAAATTATTGGAGGTCTTTGTATTGACTACTTAATAAAATTCATAAGATTGACTGACAGATGCGCAAAATTTAAACCGGTGGGTCTTCAAGTATAACGTTTTGCACAGGAGTTCTTTATACCATGTAGATGAGAACGAAGGGATTTCTTTTTTTAATTCAACCTTTGATGGAATAAACACAAATATCAAATATAGGATTATTATAAATGCTTCCCTTCTGATTTATCTGTATATAACAACATACGGCAATTATATCCAAGCTTCATTTCAATAAAGTTGGTACATGTTTATAGCCTGTATAGGGTGATATGATATTTAAAAATATAAAATATTGCCTTAATGAATTCGCAATTATTAACTAAATATTTCTCGTGATTACTTAGCCGCTGTAGAGTATCGTAAAAATCTCATAATATCTTATAGAATACTTTTGAAAGACCAATATCTTTTAATATAAATCTCATTAAAAACTGCTCAGGACTTTCGTATAATAGAATTAAACAAACAAAAGACATCTCAATTTTATTTATACGTATAAGTTATTAGTATGACATTGTTTTTAATAACGCAATTTTAAATTCTACTATTCAATTCCATATTAAGCATAGATTGTGTAATTGTTACTGAATAGATGATATAGGTTAAAAACTCAGACACGGAACTGACTATTATATACATGATTACACACAATCTTTGATCCCAGTTTTATATCAAAATTAATTATATATTTAAGCCTGACTTCAATAATACATTTATAAAAGGATGCTTAAAAATGAGTCATTTACTAAAGTTAAAATTAATGCATAAACCATTCTTAGAAGTAATCGGCTTATGAATTTTAAACTTCAATTAAGTTTTGCGCATTATCTGTTTTTTTTTTTTTATTATTTTACACAATTTTTTTTAATCATATTCGTATATTTTTATCAACATCACGGTGCCAAATGTGTAATGGGGTATGTAGAAGTGTTCAATTCCACTTTTGTGAGAAGTAAATTACGTTATCGTTATTTTACTCTAATATTTTAGGAAAATGTCGTTAAATTTCATGAATTTAGGTTATTTTCAAAAACAACTTGTTATTTGTCCAGAATTACCTCTGAAAAGTCTTTGCCAATTCTGATAAAATTATACTGTCAAAGAAAGTGTTTCTTACATTCCATCATGACTTTCATATGCACTAAGCACAAATTATAAAATGTTATATGGATAACTTAAAAACTATAACAGATAAATGTATAGGTTATATGGATAAACCGCGTAAGTAACATACGACGATAAAATAATTTTATTCTTACCCAAGTTGCAAGCAACAGCTAGTGCTTCTAGCCGTCCTACTCACCCAGTACATTGGAATTTTTTAAAAGTATCTAATTAACGTTCTTGGTCATTAAAATCATCCTTGCAAGATCCTATATCTTAATACCAAGTAGTATGGTAGTTTATCTGTCTGTTACGTTTTCAAGCGTTATTGAGAGATCCTGCAGCGCCATATAAATTTTCTAAAAATATATTTGTTATTGAGTTACATTCACGTCTATATTAGCATGTACAGATACCGCGTTAATAGATGAATGGGAATGAATCAGAGCTATCAGTGAAAGAAAACATCATGAAGAAACCATAACATTAGTGATAGAGCTATCTCTAAGCCTGCCTGTCTAAATACTACATTCAAGTACAAAATTTATTACCAAGAACTTAAAGATGTATTTTGGCAGGTGCACCTGAGAGCTAGTTCCCCTCTAGGTTTGGCTTCTTTACCGACCCATGCCATATTGTCTTTTAAGTGTATATAGTGTAGCTTAGTAGGTTCATCCATCGGGTTGTGTACGCTCAGGCGCAGGATATTGTGCATTACAACTTTAAAATGGCCATAAAAGATCTAAATATAACCGCTATAGAAACAATAACGTCATTAAATCTAAAATAGTTAATAGTTACATAATATTAAATAAACGAATATAAAAAAATGTTACTCACGGATACGATTTTTGACATATACAACAGATTACAGGAAAGTAAAAAAGGTGTAAACGAAAAGTCAGCAGAATAAAAGAAATGAATTAAAAAAAAATACATCAGGTGTGATTCTGGTCAAACTTTATAACGTATAAGAATACTAAGAGTAAAAAAAAGCTCGTGAAAACTAAACAAAAAAATAATAATAAAGAAATTCTATTAAAAGACAGAGAAATAAGTTGTTCTCCAGTATTTTTGTATTAATTGTGCTATTGTTTTAATAATCCGTTCTATTTTTAAAGCGAAGTATCCTGGTATATTACTTTTAACAATATCTTATGTGACAACACTATAGAAACAAACATTTCTTTGGCGCTTTAGTTATTACGCATTGAGATATTAAAAAATGATTTCATCAAATTAATAAAATTTAAACATAAAATACATTATACAATAGTATTGGTCATCGCATTGGGCTTTACGGGGTCAAGTTTGGAGGTCAGCACGTCGCGGATGCCAAAATATTATGTAACCATTACACTTATGGCGCCTTTTACTTTCTTTTTAACGTACTGACCGACTGATATTTTAATAAAATTTAAATTTAACACTGGTTTAAGCTAAATATTATTGATAGACTTTACTTTGTACTTAAATCTGGAATAGATTGGCTGTTAACACGTTTGACAATTAAAAAAACGTTTGATTTTATGTATACGAGCTGATCCCGAAATAGTTATTCTGATATAGCAAAAGAGAGAGAAAGAGTATGTGAAATATTGATAACTAAAACATCAACAAGAATTATAAACGCGTTCCTTGGTTGACGGTTGAACCTGACAGACGGCGGTTGACACTGATGATATGTAACTGTAATTTAATAAAGAACATAATTAATTAAGGTGTTTGGCAGATTAACGTATAATAACTACAATCGAGTGGCAAAGTGTATGGGGTGTAAGGGGTGTCGAATAACATCATAAGACTTTAGACACCCAAGCCAACCTCACCTGCACGTGGTGCACGCTGCTGAATAACGAACGAGGCAATGGCGCAAGCGGGGTGGTAGGGTTTTACAGCCCTACTGGGTCGCAACCACCATATATATGGCTAAAAAGCCCGTAATAGTGATTCGCTTCTACGGGTCGCGTTTCGAGATCAGCCTGTGCATATCCAGCTTATTACAGGCCGACATGATAGTGGCGACCGGTGATGGACAGTGTGTCAATCGGTGGTCGCTATTATTTTTGGATTGTACTGTGCTTACCATCAGGCATAGTGCAGTCACTTTGCCGTGCTACAATAAAAAAAAAGTAACGTTCACTATAATATTGAATGATGGATTTTCGCAAAGTAACACTCTAATCGATTAAGCGAAACAGAATCGTAACGCCTCGTCGAAAATTCACATATCTTGATGAAAACTTAACAAAGTGTATTGTAGTAGTAGATTGTAGTTGTTTAATAATGCAAGTTTCCGGGTACAGTTGTTTTATATTAGTTAAAAACTGATGGCTCGGTATATTATGTTCGGACACATCGTCGATTGCTATTATTAGTTCTGATTTTACAACAAATCTAACTATACAGGTATATGTATTTAGTTGTTTACGTAGCTATTCGGTACGTTACACGCTTGACCGTGTAATAATAAAGCGAGGGAACCCACGCGTACGTGCCCCCAGTGAGTTTAACTTCTGATCACGATGTTTATAATCATCGTCATCAGGCTGTACGTAGCCCACTACATTGATACAGGCCTCTTTCCGAATTTAGAGGCATAGTCACGCCAGCCCACGAAGTATTGGTTATTTTAAACTCTGAGAAATCTACAGTTTTATGTTTTCAACCAAGCACAGGTAGTACAACAATATTTTTTTTATGTCAAAGGAGGCAAACGAACTGGTGGGTCACGTGATGTTAAGTGATCACCACCGACCATAGACACTAGCGACATCAGGGACGTCGCAAGTGCGTTGCCAGCCTGTATATGGGAGAAGGGGAAGGGGAAGGAAAGGAAAAGCAGGAAAGAGGAAGGGACGTGGGCCTCCGGATCTCTCACTGACCGAACGAAACACAACAATGCAAGCACTGTTATTTCACGTCGGTTATCTGTGAGAGGGGTGGTACTACCCCGGAGGAGCCGAACCATTCACGCTGAAACCAAAAATAGCTTCAATGGGGCTCTACCACCTACATTTCTTAGGTTCAGGTTTCTTCGTGATGTTTTCCTTCAGCAGAAGCCGTTACTGTTATCAATATAAATTAGTAAATGTACGCGAACTTCGAAAAATTCGTTGGTACATCCCGAAGATGGTGTTTGCGGATATCGGCTTGATATTTCAGCAGTCGAAATACTAGATTACCACGACTAATAATATAATTAAGCATAAGTAATTAATTCGTGATTTTTTTTCTGTTTAGAATACCTAAAAATATATAAGATAATAAACTAACGTTGTCTTTATCTATTTTTATGAACTCAATCATGTAAAACGAATTTGTAAGTATATTAATTAAATGTCATCAGGGAAGGTCAAATGACTAAGAACGCAAAATTATTTATAACGTTGGATGACTTCTATATTGCATTAGACACGTTGTTGATTTCAAAAAGTTTAAATAAAGTAATAGGAAATCTTACAAGTCCTGGACAGTCTTTGTATGTAGTACGAAGGACATAATTGTGAATTTACAATATAATATTTTTATCTATTTATTTAATGTTTATTGTACACCATTATATATTTAATAATATATATTTTAAAGTCGAGGTTAGTGAAAAGAGTGGTGTTATTGTTAACAGCAATCACTTTCAAGCTATATGTTCCAGGGAAAAGTATTAAGGATATTTTGGATATATAAGTAGAATAAATCTAATAAATGCGACATAAATTAAAAGCAACATATTATACAGAACAAACGTTGTCCCGCCCTAATAATGGAAAAAAAAACTTGATAAATTATTCACATAAACCTTACTTATGAATTTCTAGTCAAACTTCTAGATTATTACTGTTATTGAGTAGGTAATGATATTACAATATTTTGTGATAATTTCAATGTCCTAACAAGTTGACGACTCTCTTGTTATAATTTTCCGTTGAGTTTTTCATGGTTTTTCCGCATCCACACCGTCTCACTGTTACGTAAAACTATTAATATTTATGATTACAAAATATACAGTAAAATAGCACAAGATTATGAATCACCATGTTATAAAACAAAGTCCTCTGCCACGTCTGTCGGTCTGTCTGTTCGCGTTAAGCTCAAAAACTACTGACTGGATTTTCATGAAGTTTTAATAGATAGAGTAATTCACGAGGAAGGTTTTGGTATATAATCTGTTAAGATTTTTATAGACTAGTTAAAATATAACAATAAATGTCCAAAGTATCGGAAAATTTCAAGCCGGCTGGGAGCCTATGTCAAAAATGATGCCTTAACGACAAGATATAACAAAATAATTGAGATAACAAACAACGCAGACGAAGTCGCGGGAATAAACTAGTTATCTGTATATTAATACGTGAAGCAAAAAAATTGTACCCCTTTTTAACCTACTTCCCGTCAACTGGTGAACTTGAAATGTGGCATAGTTCACGTTTATATGGCGGAGAAGTGCAGAAAGCTGTTTATTTTATATAAAATGCATTAGAAGTACATTAAATTAATTCAAATATTCACTACTCACACTACTACTCGAATTTTACACAACATATACACACATGTAAATAAAAAAGACATTTTGACAGCCGTCAATAAATACGAATTTCAAAAAAGGTTGTGAAGGATGGAGGTTGCTATGCTCAACTATATGTATTTTTTAACTCTTACGTTCTAATTGCCATTTTTCATCCTACATTCAACAATGATATTATAAAATATAACTATTATTGTAATGTTTATTATTTTTTATGGTGAACTCACTTCGAATGATGAATTAATAAAAAAATGAGCCAAATAATACGTTGTATAATCAAATAGGAATTTTGTTCATAAAAGTAATCCATGACTTAGACCTCCGCGGTTACAATGTTGCAATTCAACCTGATATATGAACAAAAAAGAATTTATTTTCAAAAGCTAATGGTAGTATTAAAAACGTCTTTGTCTTGGATTCACCATTTGATTGTATTGCACATCCAATATTTTTTTTTCCAAACGATGATACTGGGCATATCACTATTTCTCATAATGAACAGATTACATTTAATTCAATATCACCCAGAAATAACAACACATCCATGTTGTCATATAAAATGAATTGAAAATTGTGTCATGGGTTGCGATAAATTTCTTTATTTTCGTAAAGTTATGTTTGCTTAAAATTTGAGAGCTTTACCACGTGATTTATGTTTCAAATTTATAATTAATTTTCATTTTCATTTACACATAGTCTTTTTAAAATGTTTATATAATTAAAGATCATGGCAAATAACTGAGTAGCCATGATGAAAACCTTTGATTATAGAAGTATAATAACCCTTTGACAAAAGAACCCTAATACATTTCAAACTTTACAAAATCAATTAACTATGGTCGAATGTCGACCACTGGGCACCCACTAGTACATATAATTATGCCAGATTTGTTGTTGGGAGTGATAATTGCAATAAATTACAAAAATTATAGCACGCAAAAAATAGCATCCAATTATGAATTTTGTTTACACGAGAAATATTTATAAACTTGTCTGATTAAATAACGAGCTTCAGGACTGACATTTCTCATCCGCATACAAATGCTAAAGGTAAGTGTCGGGTATTTCCTTAGACCATAATGCTCATGTTTCGATCACTATACTTATACCCGCGACTCCCTCTATGTTTTATTAGTATGGAAAAAAACATATTTAAAAAGTCGAAGCAGTTACAAGAACTGCCTATAGAACTGAAAACTTAATACAATGGAATTTTAACTGACTTCTCTTTTGAATTTAAAAATGAATTAAAGTATGAATTATTTAAATTTTATAATTCGTTTATTGAAATTATTAACATTAGACTTGTTTTCACGTCTATTGGCACTCCGAATAATAATTATATACATTTTTATATAGTTATTAATTTATCAGACGTACGATGAGCTGTACAATTTCAATACAAAAAAATAATATTAGACGTACACATGCCGCTATGCTATGCCTCGCCTATCTGATACAAACAGTGCAAACGTAATACGCTCGGACACGCTTCACGGCATGGCGCAAAATCACTTTATCTACTGCCAAAAATACCACGTCTCGCGCCTGATGACGTTTTCACTTAAAAAAAATTGAAAGCATAAATTTTAGCCGTTTACTTTCCCTGTCCAGTGTATACACTTCATACCGCTTATTCAACTCTCCACGGTATGAGTAAACACACATTGCCGAATGCATAAAATAGTTTTTTTTTTCCATCATATGTTAAATAAAGATATCTTGATAATTTTAAACGGGCTTTTAAAATTATTTAATTATCTGTTTTTTTTTTTTAGCATTTTGTCAATGTTTTTACACGAGCAGCCTATGGATCAACTTTAGTAAGAGGACTAGTAATGCATTGCGTGTCCAATATAATAATATTTTTAGAATGTTAACGGGATTACCACGATTTTGTAGCGCTTCCGGGATGTTTGCAAATGCTAGGGTTGATGATTTCTATGCTATAATCCGTAAGAGAATAGCATCCACCCTGGGTAGACTTCGTGATAGTCCCAATAATATAATGAGAACAATGGCAAACATGTACTACAGTTCTTTCATGAAACACTGGATATCTGTTGTCATATAATATTGTGATGTTCATCTTTTCATCCTATTTAATTTTTATATATTTTGTATAAAAGCACATATTAATTTAGTTATTTAATTTTATTTTTTTAAATTACTACTAATGTATATAATTTGTTTTTGTCGACCCTTGTTGTCTGATAAATAAATTATTATTAATAATATCCTTTAAAAAAAGAATATACTAAAAGAAAAACATTTTGGCGGAATCTTGGAATGTAATGTAGTGCATTTCATATTTGTTTCATAATCTTTTGTTACTTGGCTATATATTCTATAATATTAATGGTGTTTTACGTAATATAGCTTGGTTATTGTGAAGTGGATGGGAAATAATACCACGGAGCGTCGACTGTAACTTGTCACAAAAACTCCCTGGAAAGCTTTAACGAGACGGTCACCATCTTGTTAGTTAAATGAAATGGTAGCAAGAAACTTGTAATATCATTTCCTACTCAATAATGGTAGTAATAAACTACTATAAGATTAGTTGACAAAAAATACCATTTTGATGCTATGTATATATTTAATCTTAATATGCCTCAGTCTTAACGCTGATATTATAACACCAAATACTTAACATATACAGAATTATGATAAGCTAGAACCAATCGTTTCAATATCGAACG
The DNA here is from genome assembly GCA_014332785.1 of Antheraea mylitta. NCBI lineage: Eukaryota > Metazoa > Arthropoda > Insecta > Lepidoptera > Saturniidae > Antheraea > Antheraea mylitta. Next base: position 5,202,613 of record JACEII010000026.1, on the reverse strand, counting down.
AAAAACCGCATTAACCCGGATCTTCGGTTTTATCCGGACAAATACCGGAGCGAGGTCGGATGTCGTTTTAAAAATACGCATAACAGTGTAATATCATCTGAAATGTCAAGGCAACCGAGAAAAATATCTTTTGTGTCCATTGATATATGCATATTAGCCATAAATATGGATCCGAACTGGTTGGCTGATGGAAATAACAATGAATTATTATTTATATAACAATAAAATGTAATAATGAAATTTTTATGCACACTTCATACATTTTTATAACACATACTTTTTATCTCACCCATATATTTAAAATAGTATAAAGAATCATACATTTTGTATTCAGATTCAGATTACTTTTTCTGGCAACCATTATTTTAATAGATAATTACTGCCGTTGTCAAGTAGGTAATTATACAAGTGATTTACCCACCAAACTGTCTTGTACTCAATTTAATTTTAATTTATTATCTAAATTAATAATCTCATTTTAGCTAATATGTGCAATTTTGTTCATATCGATTATTATCCTAACAATTATTATATATCTATTTATCTAATAACTTTAGCGAGCAATTCTTGTATATTTTTATATTTGTATATATTCAGGATTTCGGAAACGGCATCATCCATTTCCGTGAAGTATATAGGTAGTTTCGGGGACGATAAATTAATCTAGCTATTTTATTTATAGAAACCTTTTTTAACTGAGATTTCAGGCAATGAAAATATATAGCTAGAATATAAAGGTAAATTTCGCCGCCGCTGTCAAAACAAAAATATTGCTTATATGCTTTGAAAATCCGTGTAACTCCAGTTCGAATCCGAGTGACAGCAAAAGATATAACTTTTTTAATATATTTTTTGATGAAAAAATACTAATTTTGTAAAGCAAACCAAACAATTTATTTTAATGAAATAAAAAAATATATTATTATAATTATAAGAGAGATATATTTTTCAAAACTTTTTTTAATTGAAAAAAATGCTAATTTTGTGAGTCAAACTTAAAAGTTTATTTTAATTTAAAAATGTTTTTTAAAGAACCGAGCTAGGCTTGGTCGCCCAGGTCTAGGCCTTTTATTTACAGAGAAAAAAATATTTTAAGTTCCACATCGCTAGCTCCACCTTTCCACATGCAAAATACACATTACTGGACCTGTACTACTTATAAAAATCGAAGTGTCTGAAAAGTGTAATTAAAAAAAAATCGCAATATAACCCAGTGAATTTTGTGTGATTCACACACAATGGCAGACAAGTAACATATTTATTTATATTAAAAAAAAAATGTAGCTGAACTATACTATCTAAATGAATATTGTAAGTACAAAATTGATTTATTTATAATGCTTACACTGCTTTACGACTTAACCGATCATGATGAAATTTTGCATATATGATGTTATGAATAGAGAAAAGGATGTATTTTCATCTAAAAATATATTATTCCTGTGGCATACATAATATTTACATTGAAACAAGCGAAGCCGCGGTCAATAGCTTTATATATATAACACAGATTTTATAAACTAAAATATATATTTTTTGCAGATATAACATTTATATTTTGTAGATATAAGCAGCTTTATGAAAGTAAAATTGTTGCGAGAAAAGCGCATGTAACAACAAATATGTTGAAATTACTGACTGAGAATTGAATAATTCATAGTTTCCAAACCATATCATGATGTAAACCAAATAATTACTCAATATTTTGAATATTGCTTCAAATTAATTAAAACTATTAATTAGTATATTATTGTTTATTTCGCAAATAATTATAGTTGAATAGTATTTCAGTTAAGACTTATTTTTTTTTTGGTATTGATATTTTAAAGATTTTGGTGGTCTTAAACAGGTTTGCATAAAGTTGAAGTAAATTGTGAATACAAAAAATACATGTATTATAAATGTAGGTACTATATATTACATTTTTTTACTTTTAGTCAACTTTGGAGCTTTATGAAATATGTTTATAATGTTTCGAATGATTTTTAACTAGTAACGGAAACTATGCGCTCCGATGTAACACACTATGTAGTTATTTCGTGTAAATATAAATATTTTTTATTTAATTCTTATATATTGTTTATTCAACATTCTAATTACAGTATTTAATTTTCTCGTTCAAGCTATTAACTCGGTTGGAAAGAGTTAAAATATCTAAAAATACTTTTACAAATAAAAATAACAAAAAGTATGCTAAAACCAGAATTTGCCTAAATGATAATTTTAAACTGTTTATGTGAACATTTGAGATTACGATAAGTCACGTTTCAGACCTAGGTCTCCTAAGGTAATTTAAACGTTCGAGAGAGTTTATGACCGTTCGTTATCATTTATCTGCTATCTTATAAGTCCAACTCATATGAATTGAAGGTCATTTTTTACTCGCATCATTATTTAATTTGTTGTCCATAGCGAAACATGGGAGATTGTCGGTTGTATTGTCAATACGAACAGTCAAAGATCAAGGGGCAAATAACTGTTAGGTAGTGTCGCAGCTTCACGACACAAACATGAATATTCAGCCTACATAACGTTTGACATAAAAGAAGCTTGGTATATTACTTCTGTTTTTATATTAAACTAACTACCTACCCCGGCTTTGCATCGGTGTACTAATAAAGTACACGAGACCAAATCATACGTTTATAGTAAAACCATATAATGAAATCAAATGGCAAATGAACATGAACTTGTCAATATTTTTGAAAATTGATTCTCACACTAACTTACTAAATTTTTCAATATTCCGTTCCATTTTCTATATATTCTTTCATACAATCGTTGTCCAGACAATTGAAATACAACAACAAAAATTAGTCAGATAGGTGCAGTCGTTCTGAAATTGTGCGCTCACATACATTCCTACAAAAATCGGCTGAGTGCCTTAAGCGCTCGCCTTAGTAGTCCGGTGAAGCTGTTAAGACCTTCCCAGGTCAATAGCGTAGTCAGTTCCAGAAAAAAAAACATTTCCGCAATTGACTTTTGTTTATATAGATAGATAATCTATATCATTTTTTATATTTTATAGGTTTTAACATTTGACCTAAACCCAAACTCATGTTAGTGACCCTTATTCCACACAAAGGTATAAAATTTTGTTAATTAAAGTACTACATAATTACATAAATATAATAAAGTATTACATAATTATCAAAAAATGTTTTTGAACACGCCACGTTTTTAAAAAAAAGTAAAAAGTATAAAACTCCTAATTTTTAGTATTCTGCGTTTGTGATATCTCGCAAGAAGATAGATCAATGTGAAAAAAAAGTAAAAACAATCAATCACAAATTAATATTTTATTACAAAAACACTGACTAAAGAGAACCAATTTATTCTGACCAAAATCCTTATGGTTTTGAGATAAATACAGATATATCAAATTGAGCTAGAAAAACAAAGGACATTCGACCTATTACTACAATGACCACGACCATATAAGATATGCCATCAGTTTATTGTAGTTTATTTCGCCTACTGTAAGCGTTTTAATGAGTGTGTACATAAACCAGCCGTTTGTAGTCAATGAAGGACTTAATATTCTTAAGATAACGTACAACTATGTTACATAAAGGTTGTCAACAAATTTAGAATGACATTTTTTTTTTTTCGAAATGAAATCGCTGTTGACTTGGAATGGGCTTCACAGCTTCGCCGAACTATCGAGGCGAGCGCTAAAGGCATTCAGCCAATTTGGGATGTTTGGGCGAGTAACTCAAGGGTGCACGGCACACCTCGGCTTGGGCTGTCGCCTGTTTTGCGCAAAAAAGGCGACCTATCTGAGATAACCTAAGCTAAGCTATCTAGATATACGTATATGAGTTATTGAAACATGCATGTGTACCAAACATGCGTGCCTAAACAACTCCTATATGTATTTTGTGTTGCAAAAATTCCTCAAAACTATATAAGATAGGATAGGATAAGGAAAATTAAGGATAAGAACTCTTTATCGTTTATTTCTTTGAAAAAGAAAACAAAGCGTGTAAGCGTGTCGGCGTGCACGTGTATATAGGTGATGTGTGTGATATTCTAGCAGTGATGAAAGCTTTTGTGTCACTGTATCGCGCGAGCAGCGTACTCAAGGGCTCCACGCCGAGGGAATGGACCTAGGCTTCAGCCGCTGCCGAGGGGGGCCTAATCTGGTGTGCGGGAGCGAAATTTACCCCCAAATGGAATGACATATGGTTAATATAAAAATGTCAGTAAGCTATTATGTTTTCTGAAATCGACGCGCAGATGGCTCGCTCGTAACGTGTTCCAATTAGGGTTACCACACGTCGTCTATACATAGAATAAGAACATAAATCTAACTTGTGTATACTTTTTAAATTTTTGTGGTACAAAATGTCGCAGGTGTCTAGGAATAAGTAATAACATATATTACTATGATTTCTAGAAATGTCTTTCCTTGTCTGTTGGTTTGTTTGGACACGCATCACTGCTAACGTATTACGTTCACGGCAAAACCTTTCCAAGATAATTATTTAACATATCCTCGAGTAACATTTAGTCTTTGTTTTATTAAAATCGGTTTACTACATCAAAAGTTATTTTAATTTTGATAACGACGCGACTTAAGTACCAGAGAAAAGTAGATAAGTAAATGGATTCAATACATTCAGATGATTTTATTAATCACTATTTTACCCAAGCTCCCGCGCGTACGAAGTCGCGGACACAGCTGTTAATTATTATAAATTGATATTGATGTGTTTTATAATTTTATTGAGTTGAAATATAAAGTGTCAACCTTAATAAATTAGGGTTAGCACCGCTTCATTGGATGTGATTTGACATTCTATAATGAGCTTAATAAAATTTTGATAAAAGAAAACATTGTGATAAAAGAGGAGAGATGGAATAAATCCAATTTTACAATAGTAATACTTTACGTTATTTTTAAAAATCTTCAACTTTTTTAAAGTAAATAATAAGATCATAAAAAAACTAAAAACCTTATAAACGACAAAATTTGAACTTCGTTCTCACTATATAAAAACTAGAAATCTAAAAAAAATCTAACCATGTTATATGAACCATAAATATTGAATTTAGCTAATTTTAAAATTAAATAAAGACTCATATATAACATCGTGAAACTAGGAGATTCTTTTTTTTTTTGAAATGTCTACGCTATTGACCCAGCAAGGTCTTAACAGCTTCACCGGACTACTAAGGCGAGCGCTTAAGGCACTCAGCCGATTTATATTGGCAACCAGCTCAAGGGGGCACGGCACACCTCGGCTTGGCTGTTGCCCGTTGCATGCAAAATCGCGACCTATCTTAGCTAACCTAGCTAACTATTCATATGTGTATGAGTTGTTGAAACGTATATGTGTACCAAGCATACACGCCTCAACAACTCCTCCATATATTTATTATCGGAAAATTGAGAGTTTTTCAGTCCGATAAGGGGAAAAAAGTAAACCCTTCCACTTTCATGTGTAAACGTGTAGGCGTGCACTTGTGTGGGGTTGATCGTGTAGTGTTGTAGCAGTGATGTATATTTGTGTGTCACCGTATCGCGCAAGCAACGCACTCAAGGGCTCCCTACCGAGGGATCGAACCTAGGCTTGAGCCGCTGCCGTGGGAGACCTAATCGGGTTCTAGGAGATTCTCTAACATCTAGATAATGAACAACCACAGTTAAGCGTTTAATCGTGTGTTTCAGAGAAATCAGTATTTCAGAAACAATCTTTCTAGACTGGTAGTATAGTCATCCTGATTCATATTATCAAGTAAGATTGGGGTCACACACTGACCTATATACTATTTAAATATTCTACATTTAAAGGTCGTAGTGATATTAATAACAAAATTTAGGTACGCTATTCTGTTCATTCGGTATTCTAAATTGCTTCCATTAATGGTATTAGAGTACAGCGTTGCAAGCCTTCTAGAAACAACGTTATATAGTTATATCTTTAATATTTTACATTTTTAATAGATATTTATCGTTAATTTTATGAAGAATACATTTCATAATAAATATTTTTTAACACATACCACATAAATTTACACTGGTATTCATAACAAAATTATTTAGATTCTTTCTTTGATGCTTTGATATATAAATTGCAAAGAAGAAACGACTTTTTTAAATCGATGCTATGTATTAAGACATTAATTAAAACTTGGGCTAAAAATGGTGGTTTTGAACTATAAATAAATATACTGGGAAAATAAATTATTTAATATAATAAGGATTAGTCAAATTGTGTCATAAATAACTAATTTCTTTGGAGTATACAGAATATTATTTCAGGTATTTACATAGTTAAAAGTGAAGTTATAGTTTTACATTCTTTAATACGCTATAAACTATAATAAGAACTTGAAAAAAATATATCATAACGTAACCTAACATCCAAAAGAAAAAACGTTCAAAATTATAGCATTCAGTTGTAAATATCGGAGTTTTTATTGGTATTTAATCTGTCATGTAATGGATTTTGTATTTTATTCGTAATTTTGTGTAACTAGATTTAAAATATAGAGTATATATTTTGTAACATTGGTGGTGTTTTATGTAATATATTACGGTTATTGTGCACAAGTGAAGTGGTTTGGAGCATGAAATCTGAGATGCCACAAAAACTCCGTGGAAAATTCTAACAAGGGATCAGTCATCTTATTAGAACATTAACATTATCTCAAGAATACGATAATATTAATACCAATTCGACAGTGACAGTAATAGTCTAGCAGATTGGTTACCAAAAAGCAACTCTTTATCACACGTTGTGTGTATATCTCTTTGTATAAATCGAATGATGATTTTGACATCAGCGTGTCATCGATAACCGTATATGGTGCGTCCGGTACATGAACTGTTGCACTGGTCAGACGTGTCGAAATACCGGCAGAGATGTATTCATTTCACTATATTGTGTGTGAAGCATAATATCTTGAACATGTCACAATGAAAAACATGCATACTAAATTGTGGAGTCTGGGCTTTATTATTCTACTGACAATGTATGAAACTATAATTGTAAACAGTTGGGATGGAATGGGTAGTAGTAGATTATTTTAAGATAATTTGTAATTATTAGTAATAACTGGAGCTTGTAACAATACACTGGTAGCTAAAAATAACAATAAATCTTAATTTAACATAAAAGACAAACTACTTCAAACGAGATTAAAAGGGGTTTTTATTCTAAACATTTTGCTGTTAGATGCCACTAGATGGCGCTGCAGTACATCAATTTTTATAACATTTAACGGGTAACCATTCGTATTTATATATTATAAATAATAGAAAATCGTAGCTGATTCACTGAAATTTATTAACATTCATAATTAATCTGTATACTGTAATCAATATGTCTTACTTGTAATTCTAGATGACGGTAATATTTTCAAACTCTAAATAGCTTTAACGTTCACTAGTGCCCTCTTGCTGATTAAACCGAAAAAAAAATGATCTGTTTGCAGATAATACTAAACGCAAGAATGTTTGCTGCAATCATCAGTGTCACAGATTCACATAAGTTAGGTAAACAATGAACCTAAGTGATGCTACTTACGGCCTCCGTAACGTAATGTATTAGTTTACATATTTGCTAACAACACTAAGTGGATGACCCGGTATCACGGCCGGCAATCAATTAATAACACTGTGACAAATATTTTATATTTCGTCATATAAACTTGACCCATTTTGTTACCCCAATATCGAGGGGAAATAACTGTCTATCTATTCTTTCATATATCAATTAGCACCGAATTTAATGTAAATGAAGGAACAAAATTTTTTATTGGTTCATATATTTTATCATAATTTTACTTGATTATTGTACGTTTTTTGCTATACATTTTATATATTAATCGTAGTATTATTATAATCATCTATATAGATCATAAAACAAAGTCTTCTGTCACGTCTGTCTGTCTGTCGGTCTGTCTGATCGCGATAAACTCAAAACCAATGAACAGATTTCCATACGGTTTTCACCAGTAAATAAAAAGATAATATTTGAACTAAAAAGTTGTAATATTATTGGTTCTAATTTGATGCTTAAGCAGATAGCAATATGTAAGTTTAATAATTCCCACACTATTTTACATTTTCTATACTTATAATTGGAAATTTTTATTAAGAAAAATAGTAAAAAAAAAAACAAAGAAAAGCCCATCATTATAAAACACAATCTCTATATTTTATATATATATTATTGCCCCAAATCTATAGATCATTATTTCAGAGAAAAAATCATCAAAACCACTCGCGTAGTATCTGAGTATATCGCATAATTACAAACGTTGTGCGGAACAGATATGTATTACTTAAGTCAGTTAAAATTTTGAAATACATTTGGAAGCATAATATAGGGACTTAGTGGATATTTCGACATTTCTAACTCATAAATGCAATAAAACTGAAGATGAGTAGATACGATTTTTTTAACCGGCAGCAAAAACGAGTTTAAACACCGCAAACCTTAACTGGTATACCTTGAGCCTCTTCGAAATTGATTTCTCTCGAGTCGATCACAACCACAGATACAGTATACTTGCAGACGATTTATATTAATTAATCTGTCATAAATTTATCATCAACCTTACAAGGGAAGACATTATTTAAAGAATACTAATAGCCACGTATAACTTTACCTAAGTTTGATTGCAATATATTTTTTTGTTAATTTAATGGTTTTTACTCTTTACCCATAATCTTTTAAATGACTGCCTCTTAAGAACAACTGCCGGAACACATCTATGACTGCTTGAATTGATATACTATAAAATGCGAGTAACAAAATGAATAATTATTGCGGAAAAAACACATGCAGAGCCGCGTGTAAACGTAAAGTGTGTATTAATTTTCAACACACAATTTCCGAATATCACTACTATGTAATTTATTAAACGTTCGACAACGTGTAAATTTTACGACGCAATCGAAATATGATTGATGTTTAAATTCATTATGAGATAATTTGTAATGTCCTCGAGTTCAGTAACATTTATCTATTGTATGTTATGAGGTTAAAATCTATGCTAATATTATAAAGCTGGAGGGTATGTATGTTTTGTTAAACGCGCTACTATCAAGAACTACTGGTCTGATTAGAAAAATTATTTCAGTGTTAGATAGATCATTTATCGAGAGTATGAGTTATATACATTGTAAGACTTGAGACATCCAAGCCAACCTCACCTGCACGTGGTGCACCCTGCTGAATAACGAACTAGGCAATGGCGCAAGCGGGGCGGTAGTGTTTTACAGCCCCACTGGGTCGCAACCACCATGTATATGGCGAAAAAGCCCGTAATAGTGATTCGCTTCTACGGGTCGCGTTTCGGGATCAACCTGTGCGTATCCAACTTTTTACAGGCCGGCATGATAGTGGCGACCGGCGATGGACAGTGTGTCAATCGGTGGTCGCTATTATTTTTGAATTGTACTGTGCTTATCATCAGGCATAGTGCAGTCACTTTGCCGCGCTACAATAATATTTTTTTTACCATAATGCTAAGACCAATAGAAGCGGAGCCACAATGAGAATATTTCAAAATCTGGGTCTTTGATTGAATTAAGTTAAATAGATACGATTACTCTTACACACCTTTAAAAGCTTGGCTTCAGATTTACAACTTTATGATGACAGCTTGCCACGTGGACTTTCAACATGATTTTTTTCTTCATCGAATACTATTGTACTGCTATTAATCTTTTTATGTTAATTTAACACGAAATAAGTTGCGAACAGCTACTAATTATTACCAATAAATGACATTAGCAAATTTAATTGTATACGGCATTGCCAACATATGTACAATGTAACGACTTGCTCATAAACATTCACGCATGTATATGTCGACATTAATTAGCGACTACAATCAATTAATTAAAACAACTAATTAAAAACGATGTTATAGTTCTATTAAATAATTAACTTCTATGATTAATGTGCCACTAATTACCAACTTTCTAGTAATAATCAGCACGACGGTAATAAACGCCTTTATAAATATTATAGCATTTGTAACGGCCAACAATGTATGTATATAGAATGTTGACGAATGCGTTTCAGCTACCAGACACAGTGCTAACAACGTAAAATAATCACTCACATTGATGGGCCGTGTTTTTCGATGAGTCGGTACACTCGACAATATGAATACAATTATTGTATTTATTTACAATCAAAGTCCTAAAGCTTATTAATGATTTGTCGGATTATACGTTAAGCGCCATGTCATACAGGATTTAGTGTCAAAAGGCTAATATAAAGTAGATCAATATGTAAACGATGGTGATGTCCAGAATTGACTCCTCTCTGTACATACACTAAAAATGGTTGTAACCTGTAATATATTTTATACATTATTGCATACATATGGTTTATATATGAGGTAATACATAGCCTAATATAAAAAGGTAAAGTTTAAATTGACCAAAATAATAAGTGTCAAGAAGTCGAAAACAACCTAATATCTAAGAGCTTCTTGGTGTGCGCTACGTAAATCATTAATTACATGAAGACTATATGTAGTGTTATAATTTATACGAACGCAAATGACTTCGCGTGCGACGGCTAGTAATATAGCGTAGAATAAACCGTCATTTGCTGACACTCAAAGGTACTTAATCTCTCTGACCCGAATGCGTTTTGAGATAGTCACGTTTCGCAAATATGATTTGGGAAAGCGTTTGCCGCTAACGAGAGATTACGCACAGTTACAAAACATTTACAAATACATAGACAGGGCTGCTTTGTCTACGTCGGGTTTGAAATTTATGAGACCAATGTCTTTTTCTAAACATTCACGGTCTTATTACAAAAACAAAATGAACACGGGTATAACATGAGTTTTATTAATTATTCCGATAATATAACGGCAGCGAACGATCAGTACCAGCCTGTCTCTCCAAACAGAGCGTGTTCACGCCCACGCCCGCGTAACCACAGATAACGCCGCCGTGGTCTGAGGGTTTTTTCGTTTCCGCACACCAGATTATACCCCCCTCGGCAGCGAGTCAAGCCTAGGTCCGTTCCCTTAGCGTGGAGCCCTTGAGTGCGCTGCTCTCGCGATACAGTGATACAAAATCTCACATGCACTCCCCCACATCTCATACTTACATTTCCCCCACACACGAACATACATATACTCTTACACATGAAAGTGGAAGAGTTTTGTTTCTTTCCCTTCTCGAACTGAAATAGTTTAGAAAATTTTCCGATACGAAATAAAGAGTTGTTGAGGTATGTATGCTTAGTATACATATATGTTCCAACAACTCATATATGTATAAATAGTTAGCTTGTGTCAGATCAGCTAGGTCGTGAATTGTACGTATCAGGCAACAGCCCAAGTCGAAGTGTGCCGTGCACCCTTAAACTAGTTGTCATATGAAATCGGCTGAGTACCCTAAGCGTTCGCCTTAGAAGTCCGGTGAAGCTATTAAGACTTTGCCAGGTCAATAGCGTAATCAGTTCGAGGAAAAAAACACCGCTTGAAATGGAGCTTAAACTTAAGTCCGTCAAATCGGTAATATACTTTGGAACTTTGTTGTAAAACCTAACATTGTAACCTAAGAAAATTATTACAGGTTTTACTGAGTCTGAAACTAGTTTGTCATAGTAGTATTTATATGATGCCGGTCTTTCATAAAATCCAGCTTTTCAATTAACAATTTCATAACATGTAAACATTGCGAGTACTAATATGCTAAAATGATTGCTAATTTTATTTCATGCAGGTTACATCTGTGATCTCAGTAGGTCAGAAATAATTTACTACTTGCTTGAACCCACAGTCAAGGCTTCACAATTAAACCACATGTGTAATATTTATTTGTTTTTCTACTGCGAAAATTATAATTTGCCTGAACTTTCCTTCGAGATAACACAGAACAAAATATTACAGGATAAGACATTTGCCTATCTAGTTACTAGACTCAAATTGAAAATAAATCGTAAAAAATATGTGTGTCTCGGCTGTAACATTAGATTGCTAAATATTTTGTAGACATAATATCAGATGTAACTCACTCAATTACCACATCTTTGTATTGATTATATTATCGACTAACTGTACCCGCAGCTCCGCACGCGTTTTTTTATTGTATTAAAGAATTATTAAATTATGAAACTATGTATAATTATAGAAATGTTCTTTAAAAACGATTGTAAGATAAACATTAGATATATAGATACTAACAGTGTAATTAATGACGATTATCATAACCAACATATTTGGAACAGTAACCAACTACATAGCTACCTCAGTGCTCACTTACACTGTAGAAAGAACTAATGAAAAATTGACTTAAAAATAAATGATGATATAATGTACCAATATTGTCAATAAGCTTATGGTCTAATATCCTATTAAAAATACCTCTTCTATCTTCAAAATTACTAATAATTATTATTATATTAAATTGTAAATAATGAATGTGGTAACGTCTTGAATCTTGCATATATATAAATCAAGATATAAAATTTTATATACTAAAGTGCGGTAAATACGCACATGTTTACAGTGAACAAAATATTTTTGCTAAATTTCTACGGACGAAGGTTTTGACCAGTATATAAAGTGATTCATAAGGAATAATTTACGTAAATAATTTGTCAAGGATTTTTAATTATCAGGGTTAGACATTGTTTGCCGTACCAGCTAGTAGAAACTATAATTGTTTAGTGAAATCAAATGCATGTGCATGAATGAGATTGCTTCCGTAAATATTATCACCTTAATATATGTCATTGTTTTAATGAACAGTAATTAAATATTTAACATAGATTAATTCATGCAAATAATTTAATTAACATGCAGATATATTAATCTTATTACTAAATTTAAGTAATTAACATTTGAACACTTTCAAATTAGGTTCAACATATAATCATATTATTTGAAATTGACTGCAATGTTAATGTAATATTTCTTCTAAATATGGGGATTAGATAAGTACGTGGCTTTGTTCACATGTGAAACGGTGTATCTAAAATGCCCTTATACTGTATACCTACTTAAATATATAAAAATAAATAAAATAGAAGTATCAAATGTTTGCCCAGGGTCGGCCCTGAAATGGTTGAATCGATATAAATATAAATACAATTTTCATTTTAAAAAAACTGAAAAAAGAGCTCATACTAATGGACATAAATACTTGTAGTTTTCATTAAATGACAATAAAGGGGAGATTTCCATCTAAAGATAAAATGTACATAGAATTGTATAGAAAATAATATTTCATTTCTGTTTTCTCACTCACACTCTTGATTTAATCACATCGTTATCTCTTTCTCACGTCGTCGGTAATTTTCTAAACTAAAAACAAAAATACATCTTAGATATTAATATTTTTTAATTTGTTAAACAAGCATAGATCATCGCTTTTACATCCAACAAACATTATGCATTCTTCCCGTTGATTTATGTTCTTTTCAGCATCTTACGAAACGTGAAATAAATTTTAACGCTACACCGTGATATTCACATATAATGTTGCATTCAACAAAACGTTTCACAGTAAAAAATATTTTACAAGTCTACAAGTACAAGACTAATCTTGCAAATCCGGACAATATTATTAATGAGAAAGTTATTGCGAAGGAACATAGATATAAAAAGGCAGACGTGTATTTTTAAGCTATTATTGATGCGAAACATCTATAGGCGCGCCTGATTGATTGTTGGCGCGGCGACGACATGGCGATGGCATGCGCAAGCGACTATGCGTCATCTCTTTTGCTGCAGTGAGCTTCCATACCTATAATAGTATAGGTGGTAGTCACGCTGAAGTTATTACTGGCTTCACCACCAGCAGTACCACTCTTTCACAGAAAACCGACGTGAAGTAACAGTGCTTGCATTGTTGCGTTTCTATCAGTTAGTGAGAGCGCTGGAAACCCACCTCTCCTCACCTTCCCCCTCTCCTCTTCCCTTCACCTCCCCCTCCTCCCAACACAGGCAGGCAACGCATTTGTGACTCCTCTGGTGTTGCAAGTGTCTATGGACGGGGGTGATCACTTAAAATCAGGTGACCCACCTGTTCGTTTACCTCCTATGGTAAATATATATATATATATATATATATATATATATATATATATATATTTGAAAATTCGAGAATTTGAGATTCGTTCGATTCGAACTATTTCAATGTTCCACATCTGCCAGTCGTCCCGTGACAGCTCAATTTTTTATCAGCCTGTAAAAGACCAGTTGCAGGGCCATAGCCTTCTTCCTGAAGGAAGGTACGGATATAATCACCACACCAGGACGCGACATATAGGCGATTTCAAAATTTAAAAAAATTGCAAGTTCTGAATTTTCTCACATACAATTATACTTCAAGAACATTTCTCAGGTTCAGTTCACCTCACAATGATCTTCTTCACCGTCACCTGATAGTTTTACCAATTGAAATTAGTACAATTACGCGAATTCGAAAAAATCGTTGGTACATGGCTTTGTTCGAACCTTAGTACATCTAATTAAAATTCCACCAATCAAACCAACTAGAATTCCACGACTTTTTTTATTCTAGCTATGGCTTCTATTTATTTATATATATATATATATATATATGACACTATTCGTCACGTGTAACACTCGTACTTAGAGTACGTCTAGGCATGTCGCGTTCTGGTTTCAACTGATGTATGTTTGCAGGCCTCTACGTCTCTCGACAGTCGTCAATGCTTATCCAAGCTACTATGCTTACCATTATGAATACAGCTCTTAATGCATAAGAAGCAATCCAAGAAATAAAATCGGTAGTAAATTGAAAATGAATCGATTATTTGTTTGACTGAAATCTTTACAAATCTAGACTAATATTATAAAGCTGAAAAGTTTGGTTGCTTGAACGCGCTATTCTTAGAAATTACTTTGTCAATTAAGGTGGAGGGATAAAGACAAAAACTTTCATTTATTTCCCTCTCTCAGTCAGATTATATTTTAATTAAAATTATATATTATTTCAAACCTAGTTATCAATATTAACGAAAATATAATTTTCTTTTCAGAGGCTTTCACTGCACCTGGCTGTGGTGCTACTATCTGTGTACCACACCTGTAGAGCAGACAGGCTGGAAAGGGCCATCTTATCTGACTCGAGTCAGAACTATGCCATTGGCGAACGTATAAGCGCTAACCTTGACGAAGACGGTTATTTCTACCCAAAACCGTCGATACCGTTCCCACCACCGCCGCCACCTTCTCGTCTTCCACCGCCACCTCCACCACCGCCTTCTCGTCTTCCACCGCCACCTCCCCCACCACCTTCTCGTTTTCCACCTTCTCCTCCCCCACCACCTTTCCGTTTTCCACCCTCACCTTCCCCACCACCTTCACGTTTTCCTCCCTCACCACCCCCACCACCGTCTCGTTTTCCTCCCTCACCACCCCCACCACCTTCTCGTTTCCCACCTCCTCCTCCTCCGTCACCAACTTCTCGTTTACCACCTCCACCTCCCCCACCACCAACACAGCCCCCAGCACCACCAACTTATCCATCAATACCACAGACAACTGGTTATGTATATGAAAAACCTAATATACCATTTGAACTACCCACAAGACCACCGGCGCCAGTACCTCGCCCAACTATTCCCCCTCCTCCACCACCACCACAACCACGTCCGACACTACCCCCTTTACCAACCCCTCGTCCATCGTTACCTATATCACCACAGCCAACAACACCGAGACAAACATTCCCAACTCAGCCACCATACATAGTCCCTTCTACAACGAGGTAAGTTGTGTAACTTTCTTTAAATGTAAACCAAGCATACAATTTTCAATAAATAAAGAATATAACCAATTTACTCTGAATAACTTTAAGCAAAAATATAGAAGTCTATAACCCTAATAACATGATCTGATCTTCAGATATCATATTGTAGTTGAAGTTTACGGGGTCAAACTGGTTTTGGTGTCAAAGGAATAGAGTGGATCAATAATCTGGTGATGATGATGTAATCGCTAAAAACGTTTTTAACATGCAATGTATTTTCAATATATATAAATAGTTACAAGATCTCGATCGAGTTACATGCCGGTTCTTTTCAATGACTGGGTTGTTTTCGAACTGGTGGTAGTTTTGAAGTTCGTATGCGACGTATTAGGGACTAAATTCGATAAAGTATTTTGAATTTGATTTGTTTATACGAATAAGCGTAATCGCATAGAGAGATGGAATTTAAGCTATCTTTCATTCAATTTTTCTCCATTATATTATAGAAAACCGCTTCCACCTAGCCTACCAACTATTCCACCACGAGTGCCATCAACACCGGGCTACGTGTTCACAACACCAAGGATGCCAATCTCTGCATCTACTCCAAGGATTCCGCCACCTCTTCCATCATTACCTACTGGACCACCACCAACATTCCGGCCAATTCCAAAGTAAATTCAGATTGTATTACTAATTAAAATGGTCTTACAATCGACGTAAGCAATAATAGTTTATGTCAACCAAACTTTTGAATTTTAGTGTTTCCAATATAGTGCTTCCAAGTTTCCAGAGCTTCCAATTAGGGATGCTGCTAGTATCTGCATGAATTGAAGCATCCTATTTTATTTAGAAACTAAAAATGTTATTTTGTTCTCTAATTATCGATGTAGAATCAAAGTGACTAAAGGTTTGGTATGTTCTTTATGATTTAGGAGTATAATAAAAATTATTCCACACTTATTTCACCAAACAAAAATATAAGGTGCTCACAACTGAAACCATTGGCATAGGGTCATTAGAAGTAAAGATTATTGTTTGTTTTTTGTTATTCATGCTATTGGCATTTAAGATGTAGTTTTACTATTAAGCGTTATATAATTGTCATGATTATCAGTATGGATTAAATAAAGTTACGACAACACATAGTATTTAATATTTACGAACGAACAAATACGCACTTTAAATCGACCCATGTGATAGTATGTAACTTACTCATTGTAAGTAGAGTAAATATAGATATGAAATCAATTAACTCGTAGTAGGCAAGATTTTAGTTTTAACTATATTTACAAACTGGAATAGATTAAATTTCCATCATACTATTAAAATATTCTTTATTTTCAGATTACCGGAACAACCACCGCCGCGACCATCTTTGCCACAACCACCTCCAACTCGACCACCTATCTTCAGCACTATAGTCGACAAAACTACAGGATACAATTACCCAACACCAACACCGATATTCACCTTCCCTACGAAACCCCCACAACCACCGTCAACTCTAAGACCATCTCCACCTCCAACCCAACCACCAACATATTTACCTCCGTCAACTCCAAGACCACCTCCACCTCCAACCCAACCACCAACATATTTACCTCCGTCAACTCCAAGACAACCTCCACCTCCAACCCAACCACCAACTTACTTACCACCAACTACTCCAAGATCTCCTCCACCTCCGCCACCTCCAACACGACCACCAATTTACATATTACCTTCGACTCCAAGACCTACCACATTACCAACTAGACCGCCCCCTCCTTACATTCCTCTATCAACACCAAGACCTACACCATTCCAAACAATACCACCTTACGTGCCTTCTTTGACTCCAAG
The DNA here is from genome assembly GCA_014332785.1 of Antheraea mylitta. NCBI lineage: Eukaryota > Metazoa > Arthropoda > Insecta > Lepidoptera > Saturniidae > Antheraea > Antheraea mylitta. The sequence goes on along the minus strand of JACEII010000026.1, from coordinate 5,185,053 downwards.
ACCTACGCTTCCTCCACTAACGCCATCAATACCACCATACAGGCCTCCTACAACTATTCGGCCTACGCTACCACCAACCAGACCTTCACCCCCACCTACAGTAACAATAAATTCTGTTGATAAAACAACCGGTTATGACTATCCCAAGCCTAAAGTTCCATTTACTTTCCCAACTACTCCGCAAGCGATTTTCTCACCGTCAACCTTAAGACCTCAAACTGCACCACCTGCATATTTACCTCCAAAAATATCTTCACCCACCCCAGCACCTGAAAGACCTCCAATATATATAGCGCCACAGACGACAAGGCGTCCAGTCTTTACGCAACCACCAATTTATATCGCACCACAAACTACTCCAAGACCCGTGTATGTACCTCCGCAAACAACCAGACAACCTATTTATGTACCAGCTGTGACAACTCCAAGGCCGATATACTCACCACAACCATCTCAACCAACTTATCTTCCTCCTCAAACAACAAGACGACCTTCTCCATCACAACCACTAATTTCTCTTCCCATATTCACGACTCCACGACCAGTATATACCCCACAACCGACGCAACCAACTGTACCTTCACAAACAACAAAACGGCCGATACAACCGAGCTACGTTCCCACCACACCAAGACCAATATATACATTCCGACCATCGCAACCCACGGTGTACATCCGACCTTCTACTCAACCAGCAACTTACCTTCCTCCTAAAACAACACCACGTCCCGAATTCACTCCCGGGCCAACTCAACCACCAATTTATATCAGACCGCAAAGTACACCACGCCCGCAACCTCCAACATATGTGGTTCCACAAACAACTCGACAACCTATTTCTTTGCCTCCTGTATATACCTCATCCACAACTAGAGCACCATATATATACGTACCGCCTGTTACATACAAAACTCAGGCGCCGACGACAACCCAGCAACCTTTTAAGAAAGACGAAGGTTATTTCTACGACCGACCATCAGTACCATTTCTTTATTAACTTAGCTACAAATAACGATCGCACCGATATCCAAACATATTAACAGATATTTTGTATGATAACTTTTATTTCTTTTACAGAAAATAAAAGTATTATCAGGCTATATAGGAACTATATTATTATGAATAATATATTTTAGTGCGATCTGCTTAACATAATATATTGTTGCCATGAAATTGTGATACCAAACTACATACAGTCCTGTACGTAAAAGTCGTCTGTCATATTCATTTTCTTAACAAATGAATTTATAAATCTTATTAGGTCAGTCATTTTGTATGTAGTTACCGATGATCTAGTTATAAACATATTATTATATATTATTTTATATAATAGATATATACTATTAATACTCATTAATAAGATATGTGGAAACAACACTGCCTTAACTAATTTTAAATATTAAGAGAATGTAAAAATATTTTTGTAAAAATAAATAAAAAAATAAATTATGTGAATTAAACGTGTCTTTTTTATTACTGAGTATATAAAAATTGTCATTTAATTGAACTATTCTTCTGGCAAATATATGTCGGTATCCTTCTCGTATACTCGTATGTACATACATTCAAAGGTTTTTGCCACGTTTCCACGTTATCATAGCTTGTCGAATATGTTGTTACACGTCAAATATATTATAGGTATACAGTCATATGACTGTAACTCAGTACTCAAGCTTCATGCATGATATATTGTACAAATATACTCTAATATTTCAAGTCTGCATTTATTAATACTAATATTATAAAAAGGTAAAGTTTGTGAGTTCGGATGTTCGGGGTATTTTTCGAGGTAAACTCCTATCCCTGAGTACTACAGAGTAATTTTTATTTTGATAAATATATATATTTTCAATAATTAATCGCTACAATTTTTTAAAAGGGGTAAACATTTTATAATATGCGTTGCGCTTTGTGAACGGTCTGAAATAAAGGATTAAAATGTATTGCAAAAATATTAATTTCTTTTAAAACAAAGTATATGTTTGAGTCGGTCCCTGGATAGTTTGGAAATTATATTCGAGCCGGGTGCTAGGTTTTTTAAATATATTTCGCATTTGGAAATACAATTGGAAGGGCTAATAACCGATTCGGCGCAGACGAAGCGAATGGGTCACCTAGTAATATTATAAATATACGAATGTGAGTAAGTTAATTTTTACACTTTCACACCTTATGTCCGGTTTCTGAGTTACATTTATCTGTTCAATAGCGTTATCGGTTCGATAACTTGTCTATTTGGGTTTCTGTACACAGAATCATACTATAATCCTCCGTTAAACTTATACTGACAACCTGGGCATTTATCTATTCCGTAAGGTTTATTTGGCATTTTTAAATAATTTTTTATATCTTGATAATAGCATATCATTGACGAACAGCTAACGAATTGAAGAGTTTTATATCTAACATAATTAAATTTATGAGTAAATATTTAGAAAATAAAAATAAAGCATTTGCTAATATCTAAAGATTTTTTAAATCATAATATTACTATTATAAGTTAAGAATTAAAATAATAAAACCAATTTTAACACTCTTTCTTAAAAAGAGCCATCTAGTGAACGTCAAGGAACTAGTTATGGGTTTCATCTAATACCTTTAAACGAGCAATTCTTGTATATTTTTATATTTGTATATATTCAGGATCTCGGAAATGGCGTTCTCTATTTCCGTGAAATTTAGTATGTAGGTGGTTTCGGGGACGATAAATTGATGTAGCTAGATTTTATTAATAGAAAACTTTTTTTTACTAAGATTTCAATCAAAAATGTTTTTAAAGAACCGAGCTAGGCTCGGTCGCCCAGGTACTAGTTATTTAACAATCGTTGTGTACTCAGAAACGCATTGACAGTTTGCCTCATATCGTAATCCAGTAAAGCTGTGAAGGCACTAAGCAAGGCCAATAGCGTAGTCAGTTCGAGAAAAAAAAAGTCTTATAGATACATTTATTAAATCAATAACTAATGATAGTTTAACCGAGTACTTCAGAAACAAGGCATTAATAACGTATCAGTCATCAAAATTGTTTGCATTAAAGTTGTCAAAGTAACGTAAAGAACATACGGTATCTTGCATCCCGAAATAAATCTTGTTCCCGAAGGATAGATCAAATCTGCATTAACGCGGACGAAGTTGTAAGCAAAAGCTAGTCTTTAATCTTTTTAAATCATGACAAAGATTATTTTAAAGACACATTCCAGCATAAAGTATTCACTAAGTCGTCCAACACAGCTTGATGAATGACAAAAACATATAATCTAAAGATATGATGGTTAATCTACTCTAATTACTGGTTGTTTTATGTGTATTAACGTTATGTGTGGAATATGAACTCTGTCTCTCTTTCTCTCTCTGCGCTAGGCAACTACATGAGTATTTTAATAAACCCTTTATATTTAGTTATAAATAAGTCTTGGAACCTTCTGTTCTAACGTGTTCAATATGGAATGATTTGATGTCAATTAAGAAACGTACGAATCAATATTATCAATATTCAATCAATATTTTATAACTTATTGCAAGACACCTACAAATTTTTTTTTTCACAAAAATGTAATGTACTTTACTACACGCAGGTTTATACTCTTATTATATCTAGAGAAGAAGATAAAATTACTTCTGAAAACCTCAGTACCAATTTCCATAATTTTATAAGATTTTCTTATTTCCTTCCAATTTTTTGACGAAACTATAAAGTTTATCAAAATCATAAGTTCAAATTGATATACTTGATAGTTTCGTCAAAAAATTGGAAGGAAATGAGACAATATTATAAATTATATTTTAAAGTCGAATAACTCCGAGATGCGTCGATTTATAAAAAAATTATAGGATACCTTTTTTGTAGAGCGTTCAATTTTAAACAAGAAAATGATTTGGTTTATCCTTTTTGATTACTCATTAAAGAATTACAAATCGTAAACTCAAAAAAACAAGCTTCCCATGTTAATTATATGGGAAATTGAAAACTACCATGCGGTACATCTTAATATTGATATTAAGAGCTGTGACTTTCACAGGATTTTTTTTTTCATCATTTCCAACAATATTTTCGATACCATTAAGAGAAAAAAAATAGACGATTTTTTTAAATCAGTCTAATGTACACACACATGTCATCAATGCATTCTTTCTGATATAGAATTATTATTACGTACACAGGTAACTTCAGTGTGACTTGTCTAATAAGTCCCACGTAAATTTCAAATTACATTACAAAAATAAAAACAATTATCAGCGTAACATTTACGATTATACGCGTAGTAGCTATTAAAATCTAGTGCAGACAAATCGCGAATAAAATTTTGTTGTAAGAATAAATTACACGTAATGTTGATTTTCACTCATTAGTTACCATTGCATACCTCGTTGCGGGAGCGGTAGCCGTCTCAATAGTGCTTTAATATGCGCGAGAGCGGCACTTACGTGTATAGTGATGCGACACATACGTCAATAACGTTTTTTTTATCACCTTTCTTTTAATATACGACAAAGTGATGATAGTAAACGTAGTATAGTTTTTAGCTGCGACCATCAAAAAATCATATAATGTGTTTACGATCATCACTATTATATTCCCTGTGGATTTATTTTATTTTAAAAGTATTTCAATTTCAAAGATTTAAATCGGACTCATCACAGTACCACAATAAACTAAGCTTCATTACAAGATTAGCTCGCATTTGGTACCTACATTACCACATTAATTGCTTTTGATAGAATCGAATTGCTATAAATTAATGAAATAGATATGGGTGGTAAAGTTTTGCATCACATTTAGTTGTTATAAAAAGTATGATAAAAATATTATTTCTCTTCTCTCAGTTAGCGTAACTAAAGTAACGTGAAATACATAAACTTCACATTATTATATAAGGAATAATGGCATTAAGTAAGCCACATACACACATTTTTAGAATTATTATATAACCGTTAGTATAAAATATATTACTTTTTATAATAGCACAGCAAAGTGACTGCACTGTTCCTGATGGTAAGCACGGTGCAATCCAAAAATAACGGCGACTGTCGAGAGATACGACATCCTTCGTCAGTCGCCGCTTTCATGGAGGCCTGCGTAAATGCCTCTTCAAGTTACGTTCGAAGGACCGCATATTATAGCAAGGAGGGAACACACTAGTCGGAAGATTATTCCACAGCTTCACGATACAGCAATAATAGGATGTTGCGAACTTTTTAGTTCGTGCCCAGATAGGGTTTACCGTAAAACTGTGGCTCCGTAGAACAGCACGCGTGGTTCGGTTGTGAAATGGAGAGGAAGAGATTAAACTGAACAACTCAACTACATATTAAGTTTAATATGGTTTGACTTTAACCTACAAGACAGGTATGTCTCAGTTACGTAATTTTTGTTTGAAATCAAAAGTCCAATTTTCACTGTCCCAAAATAAATTTCATTTAAAAAAAAATTATTGTCGATAAACAAATGAAAGTAAATCCCATCACTAAAAGTGTAACAACGGTCTCGAAGGAAACGCATGCGCGCACAAGAATCCCCAACATTTTCATTCGCGGACGCATCCGAAGATTGTCCAAACAAATGAGCATATTATATTCATTTGTATTAGTGATGTGATTGCAACATGTCGAGTGACAGTTCTGTAACGGTGAGCACCGGATCTAGGGTCAGACAATTCGGCCTCTACAGAACCATCGACGCGAGGACTGAAGAATTCCTCAGGTTATCGAAAAAGAGGCAGATCAGACAAGGATGCGCATGTGCCGCTGTGTCGACAGCAATTACTGTTACAATCGTTGTGGTAATTATGTTTCTGTTTTTTAAAGTGATAAGTAATTTACATTCATATTTCTAATAATGGAGTCTGCAATAACAAATAAAAACTTTAAGGATTGTATTTAATAAATATATTTCTGTTACTAACTTAGATAAGAAGAATGTTATTTATAATATTGTCTATTTAACTTATGTACTAAAATCAAATGGTTTCACTTGTTCGCACTTGCTTGTTACTCATACATGTGTATTTGATATATTATGTGATATATCTTTTAGTATACAAATAATTTAAGTATTTCTTAATGTATTTATAGCATTATTAAATAAATCAACTTTGAACAATCCGATCTTAAATAAAAGTAGAGAAAGAAGTTATGGAGTAATAACTATAGTTTATTACTTAGAAAGTGTGATACATTTAATCTTCTAGAAAACATTAAGTTGTTATTAAACAAGAAAATGAAACGTTACGGTTAATATTATGTAGGTATTACGGATTTTCTGGTAACTTCAAAGGACTCATCTATGTAGAAATAGAATTTAAAAACAACATTACAACATTTTGTAAGAGTATGCACGAGATAAGTCATAATATAAAGAAAAAAAAAGAAAGAAAGGACAATTATTTCATGTTAAAACACGGACAAATTTATACACACAGAAATACAAAGAGAGATACTGTAATAGGTCATCATAATATTGCGACATTCCAAAACTGATTCTATTATATTTAGCTTAATCGTTTTCTTCTTTTATACATCTAATTATTTTATTTAAACTTCTTAAGTATTCATAATATCAAGTTACATCTATTAATATTTTTTATCGATATTTTAGTGACCTCGCTATAAACACCGATACGGATTGTTTTTCTTTCAAACTTGTCTTCCCTAACTGTGCTGTCTATGTATCTAAATTTTCGTTTACAGTATATGTTTTTTTTTTTAATTTTAAACAATGATTGTATATAAACAAATGATTAGAATATTCATAGTTGAGACAATGACTATGTCAACATAGAAAATCTGTCTAGTGGTTTACATTACAATGATTATTCTACTTTTTTTCAGTTGGGAATTACGCTTCTAGTGTAATATTGATTTAATTTATTCCAAATTTATAAAAACTTAACAAAGAACGAATACAAAATCTAATTTATAGTTGTAACCGGTATGAAAAAAGAAATGAATCGTCTAGTGACAAATTCCGTAGCTATCTGATTTTCCGCGATTATGAAAGTGTTTGATGACGATATATATCATAATTAAATACATATTCATAATTACATTTTTTATTCAGAAAAAAATATCGTCGCTATCTCTCGAACTGTCAATTATTTACAGTTTATGAAGCGATGCAAAAACATTATAAGCGAAACAATGCCTGTTTGACAACAAAATGGAGCGTGAAACATAGGTTCATAACGCACGTAGCGAATTGTGAATTACCTCTTCTTTAATATCTCCTGCTTTATGATTATTTAATTTTCATTTACTTACTGTCTTAGATAGTAGTGAATTAGATTTACACTGGATTAAACAGTAGCTTCAAAAATCCTCAAAGAGAGAAAGACATATTAGATTATGGATAATCTACGAATATTGGCTAAAGACGTGACAAGATATAATTAATAATTTACGTACTATAAATTATTTGAAAGCCAAATTAATGAGAAACAAAGGCCATGCTGCAATACTGAGAGTGCATACAAAAATCTGACACACGAAAATGGCTTAACAGAATATTTAAAATAAGTATACTTACTGAGATTTTTCTATTATACTAGATGACCCAGCTACGAGTTTGGGAAAGAAATTCAAAACTAATACGTAGCGGCATCCATAAGATATCTCCAACAGTCGGTGCTATGGTCGGATTTATGTCAACAAACTAATTTCAATCACCATCTGTTCATGGCTGATGTAACTTCCAATTATATAATAATAATTAACATTGACAAGCATTTAATTTGTAATTCAAAAATATTGAAGACATTAATTGAAATATAAATTATTTATTCTATCTGTTAAGCTGGATCAAACTATACATGAATGCTGCTAACCTTCATGAAGATCGGATGAGTATTTTCGCTGTTCATCGTGGATAAACATCATAATACTGGATTTTTAAATGTTTGGGTGTAAAAATATTATTTGTATATCATAAAGAAGAATTAATTTTAATGCTTTAATTACGCCGTAAGTTGTATTGGCAGAATAAAGTGAGGTGATCGAATGGTTCCATTGGAAATGATAATTTAACGTCAGCACGTATCAAAGAATATTTTGCAAATTTGCATATATTTTGTAACTTGACTTTATTTGTTAGTCGCTTAACAGTGAAGGAAAATACCTCGAGGAAATCATTAAGACTTGAGAATCGTTCTCGTGGTCATTGGCCTTTGACCATTTACGTAAGATGTTTTAGGCAGCGTCAAGAAAGTACTCATTTGATGACTTTACAAATTAATACGAGAGTGAGGGACACTTAAAAAAATAATACGTCGATCCCGAATAATCTCACTCCTTCATTCACACCTTAAGAGTTAATGGAGAATTATTTATGCTAACTAGTGCGTCGTGATTATATCTCAGCTTTCTTAGCGTACCATGAAAATCTATGAAGAATAACATTTACCACTATATCTTTCCACATGCATAATTTCTTACAAAGACGTTTTATGTGATAAGTATATAATGACTCAAAAACTGCGAGATATACAGAAACATTTTAATACTTAGTCTGCACCTTCAGGAATAAATGATAATGTTGCTACATGTTTAATATTAGCTGCCAATGTTAAGTATTTTGGGTTTATAATTTTAAGAATAATTTTATTTACTTTATGTACAATTCTGGAACACTCTTTCATAAGATTAAATCAAATATAAATCTTAGTGCCGCGAAATGTTTATCGGTGCGTGTGTCATGCTCTCCGACTTCTATGTAGTCATGTCACAAATGAAGAAAGCATAAAAACGTTTGCTGTGTAATTCAAATATAATAAGCATTAGCTCTTATCCATTTATATATTATTAAGACATGACTACAGAAAATGAATTAAAATTGTGCTACTTCTTTGGTTAATTTAGTTGATAATATAGGGGAAAAAGGGCCAATGAGAGTCAGTGGGCAATGGTGGTCAGCGTTCTAGTTCCCAGACGAAAGTAACTAAACAAACGAGTATCGTTCATAAAGACTCGTTAAGTGACAGCTCGCGGCCCCCCGCACGCTCGTTCAGTACGCATCCATCGTTTGCACGGGAAAGCCGTTACGCAGTTTCGCGCGCATTTGATGTAATTCTACATGTGCACAAAATAAGCAGTAAGTACATTAATACATGAAATTTAAATACTTAGAAAAGGTTCTTATGTGTCTTTAAGCTTATATTATTGATTGAAAAAATATTTCTGGTATTCTAATAGCAAATTAAAGTTTTATTCAAATTTTTTGAAACATTTTGTTCGATCGGGTAATAAGGGTCAGTGCAGTACGGGCAATCGGAGTTGACTCCCAATGCCCGCAATCATTGTGACATACCTAAAATAATTAATTCTCATTAATTACTATTGCAGAAATGCCGAAAATACGCCACAGGTCGACAAATAAGGCTCAGTGGTCATCTGAAACATTGTCAAAAGCTGAGATTCTCATGAGCCAAGGCCACTCTACGAGAAGTGCTGCTAAAGCCATAAATATACCTTTTTCAAGCCTCCAAAAGCGGTTGAAGAAAAACAATTTATCGGAACCACGTCTCGGACGCCTTCCTGTATTCACAGCAGATGTAGAAAAAGTTTTGTCTGACCGGATAAAATATTTATCTTCTATTTTTTATGGAGTCACAGCAATTCAAATAAGGAAAGCAGCATACCAGCATGCAGAGGAGCTTAAAATTTCACACAATTTTGACAAGAGTGCTAAAATGGCTGGACGGGATTGGCTAGATGGCTTTTTAAAAAGAAATGGCACCTCTGTTCGGAAACCAGAAGCTACAAGTATCAACAGAATAACAGCTTTCAATAAGGAAGAAGTCCAACTGTTCTACAGGCTATTAGGAGATCTAATGGACAAATATAAATTTACTCCTAATAATATTTATAACTGCGACGAGACAGGCATTTCCACAGTGCAAGATCCTGGAAAAATATTGGCTCCCAAAGGCATGAAAAGAGTTGGCTCCATAACAAGTTGGGAAAGAGGAAAAAACATTACACTTTTGTGTCCCATGAGCGCTGCTGGTAGTTTTGTCCCACCAATGTTCATCTTTCCGAGAAAAAGAATGACTCCTCAGCTTGAGAAAGACGGTCCTGTAGGAGCTATATACAAATGTTCGAATAATGGGTGGATAAATGAACATTTATTCTTTGAGTTGCTGCAACACTTCGCTATGTATACCAAGCCATCGTCACTGGCACCTGTTTTATTAATACTTGACAATCACGCCAGTCATACTTCTTTGATGATTTATGATTTTTGTAAACAAAATAATATACATATGCTATCACTGCCTCCACATACATCACACAGGATGCAGCCATTAGATCTCACATTTTTTGGTCCTCTTAAAGCTATTTACAAAAAAGAGTGTGATTTATTTTTAAAAAATCGCCTTGCAGAGAAAGTAACTCCATACGACGTGGCAGCTATTTTAAACAAAGGGTATTCTACCGTGGCATCTATAAATAAAGGTGAATCAGGATTCCAGGCATCAGGTATTTTCCCATATAATCCGAATATTTTTTCAGAAGAAGATTTTGCCGCATCTGAATTCTTAACGCAATCTGAAGTGATTATTCAAGATACCTCAATCGTCATTCCATCTATGTCTGCTCCAACAGATCCAATACCACCTACATCATCTGCAACAGTACATCCAATGCAGTGTAATTTATCGGTTTCAACAAATTTAACACAATCTACATCGTCTGCAGGAATGCATCATATGCCATCAATATCATCCATAGCAGTCGATTTAATACCATCAGCAACGTTAGCGCCTGTAATATTGAATTCCAATATTGAAGATCTACTTCCATTACCTGTCAAAATGAGTTCTGAAAAGCCAATAAGAACAGGACGATCGAAGCAACACGCAAAGATTATGACATCAACGCCCGTGAAAGATAGTCTTATTGAAAAAGAAAATAAGAAAGCATCTAGAGCAGCAAAAGGGATAAACTTCATGGCAAAAGCTAGCAAGAAGCAGAAATCTAAGAAAGATATAAAGAATAAGGCTAAAAGGCGTGTACTTCAAGATTTAAACACCTCTTCAGAATCAGATATTAGTCTTGATCAGATATGTGACGATGACGAAGACGACGACTTGAATAAATGCTTAGTATGTGATGAATTTGGTCGCAACAATGAGTTATGGTACAGATGCACTTCTTGTGGCTTATGGTCACACGCTAGTTGCACAGGATGGGACTCACCAAAAGGTTATGTATGTGACAATTGTTAGGCTAGGCTGACTCTCATTATCCCCTTAGTGACTATAATTACCCTCAGATATGGATAATGGTGGTCAAAGATGTTTTTTTTTAAAGTTTAATGGTAATTAATATATGATTCCAAAGGTAATGAAACTGTCTGAGACTGATAGTGTAATGATTAAAATACTTTAAAAGTTGATTAAAATAAAAGTAAAGTAAAAATAGAGTGTTTTATTCTAAATCTTGCTTAAGTGACTCCTATTACCCCTTTTTCCCCTATCTTACTTAATATTGCGATATTTGGTACTATTACAGTATAGAAAATGAAGTCTCCTCTTGTTTTAGTAGTATTAAATAGTATACAAACTGTCGACAAAAAGGCAAAAATTATTTTGAATTTATATGTCATAATTATTTGAAGATAAAACCATATTATTTAGTTTTTATAGGCATAATATCTATTTACGAGTTTAAAGTAAAGTAGTAAGTTTTAAGTGATGTATGTTTATAATAATAAACAAATAATTACACACATATGCAGAAGTTCCTTTTTGATAATTGTCTAAAGTTAATATTATCTGTTTCGTGTTTACTATTTTCACTTAACATTTTAACTTTAAATAACATGTTAACACAACTTAAGGGTAGTTAATTACAACCGTACTAACTTTAGTTCACAATATTATTGTCCCGGCAGGACATTCTAATGTTTAAATTATCCTTTTCACAGCGTTAAATTATATGAATTATTGTTTCTTCAATGCAGTTATTATTTACATAACACTCAATACCTATTTCTACTCATACTTAGAATATTTACAAATAAACAAATGCAAAAAGCATTTTATAGTATTGATAAAGTTGAACGTTTTAGTAACATACTAAATATGTATTTTAAAATACTAACATACAAATTATCTTTAATTTCAAAATATATAAATTAATACATCATATATGATCCTAGTTAATATTTTTGATGGTTCTGAATACAGGCTTACGTAGTCATGTCGTGAAGAGTTTAATAGAAAAAATGTTAAAATATTGTTGTAGAAATCTGAAATTTGAATTTATTTATCCTTATTAAATATAATATAATAATTGTTTATATCTAAATTCCTGTTCTTCGCATCTATATTCAGAGCGGTCAAAAAGTTCGACGAAAAGTATATGTGAGTTTGTATGTTACGCTTTCATGCCTCAACTACTACATCAATCATCATAAAAATTTTATAACTTCTTCTGTATTAAAAAAAATATAGGGTACCTTTATCCAAAAAAAAGAACTGTTCCTAAAAGAGTGGTCAAATCTAATTTAAAACGAGCAAATCCCGAGCAAAAGTTAGTTTGATATAAAATGCTTTTATTTTACATTTCAGGCTGTTCTCCTAATTTACGAATACAGCCTAAACTCAGATTACCACTTGAATAAGAATTACGTGACAAAACCAAACTGGCTTGGATGGATCAATGATAGCGCTGACGTCAACCCCTTTCAATCGAAATATTCAAAAATAAAATTTAACTTCGACAAAACTACATTCAAACTGCTACCCATGTTATTAAATGCTCTTGATAGAAATAAATATTTGGATTCAATAATTGATGACTACTCGAGTTCCAGTCCAACATATGAGGGTAAAGATACCACTGAATTTACTTATAAAAAAGATGTTTTCAATGATGCAAAAAACTGGTATAAAATGCCAACATCAAGACTATATGCAATCGAATACAAAACAGCTCCCGTCGTATACTATCGAAGTCCAGCTCAAAATGTAGAATATTTAACGAAAATAAGGAAAATAAGAGATTACCAAAGGATATTAAATTATTTTGATAAGATGATTACTGATAAAGTTGGATATAATTCTGCTATATCTACAATGAGAGAGCAAATATATAAAGCTGAAAAACCACCACCGAAGTTATCGACAATACCTATGAAAACTCACATTACTCCAAGTAGTGTAGATCGTTCAATCGTTTCAAGTAAAAATATTAAGAATGTTGATAAAAAAGTAGTTGGATGTAAATGTCCAAAGAAACTAGGTGAATTATTAAATAAGCTAATATCAAGTGTTTCACAATTAATACCGTATGCCACATTACCAGGAACACTTTGTAAAGAGAAACCTTTAAAACAAAGGCCTAAACAATTATCAAACTTTAGTCCAGTTATCAAAAAAGTTACTACTACTTCTACATCAACACCACGTACAAAATTGGCAACAAGCTCTTCTGCAACTATAAGAAATATAAAAACATCAACTAATGTTACTGAACAAAACAACATAGTAGAAAATAATATTTTCCATTTACCGTTACATATGAATGTCTTAAAACCAATAAAGCAGAAACTTAATAGTGTTAGTGATCAAATTGTACTCCACGATAAGCCAACAGTAGTGAAAGATCACATCGAAGCTACTGAGGGAAATGTAGTTTCAGTAATTAAACCTCTTAATACCATTTTGAAAAATGAACACAATTATCAGTCTTCATATCAGGCTATTGCAACTAAAGATGACCTTATACAGAAAAGTACAATGAAATCAACTAATAAGATTCAATCGAAATTGTCTGTTTTTGATGAAGACGAGTATGACGATTATTTTTCCACCACGCCATATGTGATCAACGATTTTGATATATTAGACGTCCATAACTTAGGATTAGTAAAAGCAAAAATGGTTATTCCTATAGATAAAGAAGAAAAACTTAAAATAAAATTAAAAGAGTCATCTAAAAGTAGTAATGAAAACACTAAACACAATACAAAAGATCTAAAATTCAGTTTCGTAAAAAGTTTAGAAAACGAGAATGATTCCGATGAGAAAAAATTTCGTGAAAAATTATTCTCAAAACCAAAGTCGACAAGTTTATTAAAGATTGCACCTCAAGTTCAGACCAAAAACTTATCAAGGAATGACCTTCCGGAAAATAGGAAATTTGATCATAACGCATCAGCAATCAATACATCTAACGAAATACACATGCGTGATCAGTTAGTCAACAACGAAAATTATATTTTAGAAGACGATAAAATCTTACTAGAAGAGGAATTGCAAGAAATTGATATCAGTAATCAAACAATATATAACATCTTTAGTGGAAATAAAACTGAAACTAAATTACTTAAAATACTTGCTAATAATAGTAATAAAAATATAGATCATAAATTAAAAGCTACAGAATTTGAAGAGACTGTGACAACACGCAATTATAACTCAATGTTACCTGAAGATAGACCTGTTTATTTAGAAATTCACCGTAACGAATGGAGACAAGACGATCATCAAGATTATGATATGAACTTCAATAATAATATCTTTGACTTGACAAATCCCTAATATTCTCAAGTAACTATATACAATATTCATAAACACATTACTCAGTATTGAATTGGTTGTTTCCATCGTTATTAAAAAAAAATTCAAAATTAATATTGCATTATTATTTATTATTAACATTTTTGTACATTTTACAAATACTTATACAATGGCTACCAAACTAAGCAGAGCCTGTATCTTGGCAGCCAGAAAACGATTATACAGCGTGTTTTACAAGAAGCACCTTAGCGGGCCGTATATGTACATATTCAAACTTACAAGCTAAAATTGTTAGTAATATGATTTGACAAATAAGTCTATACACAATCACTATTAAACATATACACACACATATAAATATTTACAAACACATTTTATACACATATTCTATATCTCAACATATTTCTATATTTATACAGTTACGATTTAACTTTTAACAGTTGCTCAGTTTCGTCATAGGTAAGAGTGCTCAACCATTTGGTAATGAAACCCTTAGTCTTATGGACTGAAACTTCCTGAATTGAGCAGTGTTTAAGAATTGTATTATAGATATGGGAAGCCATAAATGTTCTTAATCTCTATGCAAAAGCAGAATTAACTTTGGGTATCGGAGCACTGAATACACGATGGTGTAACATCTAGAAATATTCTGGACTATGTAATATTTCTTTATATTTAGTCAGACATACTTTGCATACTTTTTATACATGCTAAAAATCACTATTTGAATGTTTTTTATTAGCTCTCCCTTTATTTTCTTCGAAACCTTGTTCCTGAAGGGTCATTAAGCAACTAAACATGCATTCTGATATCTGCACTTGAAAATCCGTTACTTTACTAGGCTTAGATTGTTAAATACTTATCCTACAGTGTATAAAAAAAATAAGCCTACAAATTGTTCATACACTCTAAGGTGCTTAAAAGTTATCTGTGTATATTTGTTTGTATATAATTATGATTATAGAAATGAATAAATCTAACATGTGTAGTATTATATTCATGTAGAAAGTAATACTATTTATTTATAAAAGCTAATTTCTAGCCCACATAACATATTTATATATTAGTTGTATTTATTTTTGAAATTTGCTACTATAATAGTTTATGATATCATTATGTTCCTTATATTTCGTATACACAGTTTGTAAGGTGGTTGAACAATTTGAAAACCTATTTTAATATTTCACTTCGGTACATTGCCTATTATGTCAAGTGCTATATAATAATAAGTACAATATGCCTTAAATAGATTACTTATCTGTATACCATAGAGTCATCTATAAAGAAGCTTAATATTTGGCATAGAAAAATAATTACAAAATCGCATACATTATCACACATATTTAAAAATCGTGTATGAATATAAATGCAAAAATTACACTTAACACAGACTCCATCACAATGTGTTATTAAGCAGTTGTAGTAACTCTTGAAATATTATTGTTTCAGATAATTTTACTAATCTACGAATACGTGATTGCAGCAGAATGGGGTGCAACATTAAACAGTAGTAGCACTATTGATAACACATATATGAACGATCAGCCAACGGCAAATAGATTATATCGAAGCTATTTTGGAATCGATCAAGATTATTACGAACGAATGCCATTACTTGTCAATGCCATGCAAGAGAACAGTTACATTGATCCTTCGTTAGACGTCATACCAGCTAAGAAAGTAGATAAATTTAATAAGGCAAATACTAAATCGTCAATTTCTGGTAATTTAAAATCAGGTAACATCAAGAAAACCAGCCCTAGACCGTTTCATTACACAACAACGACATCTTCACCGTTCAGTAAAACATATGGCTCAAGAAACTGGATAGAAAAGTATCGTAACGCACAAAGGCTACAAAATATTCGACAAATTATTAAATATTTGGAGAAGACCATCAATGCCAAAGCTGGTGATTTAGACACTAAAACACCCAACTCTCATCTTGCCTTTAGTGGCATTTACGTCGAACCAATGGTTACTGAAGATCAAAATAAACCAAATATTGAATTAGATTTGATGCAACAAGGTTCGATGTTAACAAATGTCGTTAGACCTAATGATTATTTTACTCCACTAATTAATTATATCCCTGATAATCCAGGACAGGTAAATTTATTAGCGGATACTTTATTAAAATTTTCGCCATATCCAAATCTAAGAGTAAAGGACACCACATCTCGAAAACCACTCATGTTTAGACGTATATTAAATTATAATAACAACTGTAAGAATAACAATAACTGCAAAGAGAATATAAGTGGCGAGAAATATTTAAATAGCGACACAGAAAATAACAATGATAAGTTTTCCTCTACCACTGATAAATCATTCAGTGTAATGCTTAATTTATTTCCCCTGAAATCTGCTTTGAGTTCAGACTACAGAGGGAGAATATTTAACAGAAATTCACAAGCATCAATAGAGGATATTTACTTAACAACTTCACGACCTATCGTGAAATTTAAAAGAAAATCCACAACTCCTACTTCACGGAGGTTTTTAAGAAAAAAACCCAAAGTTTTAATTCAAAATAGAATAGGTAAAGAGAAGAAATTAAATGATCTAGATGTCAGTAAAAATATTGAACCTATGTCAGATGTTGGAACCAAAATGATCGTTCATGTTCAAGTATATACGCCTGAAGCAACCACAAAAGTAGATTCCGAATTTAATTCGCTTGAGCCAAATTTAACGGAATCACCACCACTTTATTTGTCAGATACTCCAGTGCAACTAACTTCCAACCAAGTTGAAGACTTTCACGTTGGCAGTTCTGGCGTTATACCTGTATTTGACAATACCACTCCATCCACTACTAGTACTGAATCTGTCCATCCTTTTTCTGATTTAACCATTAAAGCTGAGACACCTAGGACAAGTCCTCCTGACATATTTACCTTTAGCCACGAAGACGCTAAAATCCCTGAGCAATATTTGAATTATCACACACATGAAAATGAAATGACTACTGAAATTACTAGAAAAACTACTGAGGAAAATGTAAGAGGAAACTCAAATGGAGTAGTGGAAATGCTGGTAATAAAACTTAAAAATAGTTTATGTAACAAAACGACCACAACAGAATTAACTACACAGGGTGATAAAGACTTCGAAGGAGCCACTACGCCTTGGACGTATGTACCTCAAACAAATGGTCATTATAGAAGTATGAACCCGCATTCGATAGACTCACACTTGTTAGCAGATTTTGATAATTTAAGTAAAAGAAATGACGAGATGTCTGTAGTTAAAACGCCTTACACACCTACATACTTTGAAATTAGAAGGAATTATACTAGGAAAAATAAGGATGTTGATTAAATTATACATATTTCAAAAATTGCTCAGTGTCCCACCGATTGTATCTATTACTGTTTTAATAAATCGTTTATACTTTGGCTTAAAGCTACTGTTCTAATCAAATAGGGACACGTTTTGTAAATAAATATGTAACAGTAACATTTTCCTTTTAATTTTCTCTATAAAGCATCAAGTATGGATATGCAATTAATTAAACCGATACTAACATTATAACAAGATAATATATATACTAACATTATAAATTGCTAACACTATCTATTGGCTTACGGTGAAGGAAAACATCGTGAGGAAACCTGACATGAGAAATGTTCTTGTAGTACTACTGTATGTGGGAAAAATATAGAACTGTGGATTTCTCAGAGCTTGAACTCGCCAATACGTCGTGGGCTGGCGTGGTGATTACGCCTATATCTTTCTTTGGGAAGAAGTCTGTGATCCTGCAGTGGGTCTCTTATAGGATGATGATGATGATAACATTATAACGTTCAAGTGATTCTTTAATTTCTTTTTCGTTTTTATTTAACATACTAATAGATGGAAATACCAAAAAGATTTCAAATAATGTCTTCCTATTTTACAGCCACTTTAATAGAGATCATTATTAATTTTATGAAATGAATGTTGTCAATCCTTACGACTTAGAGTATCATAAATGCTACCAGTGAGAAGAAAATATTAGTAAAAGACATAATGTGGCATCACGCGGTATATTACAGTTCAGTGGTAGTCCGGTGAAGCTGTTAAGACTTTGCTAGGTCAATAGGATAGTCAGTGCGAGAAAAAAAAACAGTCCAGAGGGGGATATTAAATACGAGAATAAACAGGATTCATGTCATTTGCGTCCTCCGAGGTATAATTTCAGTTAAAAACATTTCTACAACTTGGAATTAAACAGTAATGTAATAATTACGTCTTAAATAAGATAATTCTTTGTACTTAAGCTACAAAATAATAAATGCAGAAAAATTACAATAGTTGCATTAAATTCCAAACTTCCAAGTTAACATCAATCTTTCTACACTGTATCATAATTTAATTTCATCTTTTTCTAATAGATGGCGTAAAAATAATATAAAATAGAGAAAGTAGAGAGAGTATATCGCTTATTATTTACTAAGCTATCTCTCTTACGTGGTTTCAATAACAGAAAACAGATGTCGCTATTATATTTATAAAATATTAGAATACAAACCACGTTTTGGATGTGGTATGCCATAAATGCTAATAAAACACGTGTAGGCATGTAACTGTATATGAATATGAATAAATATTTTAATAGGATTGTTTATAAACATAGTTATATTGAGAAATAAAGTACTTCAGTGGGTAGAACTTCTTTTTTCTATATACTACGAGTGTAAATCTAATGTGCCAGTACTTTTTAGATTTTTGTAAAAAAAAATGTCGCAAGTATCTAGGAATAAGTCATAAAATATATTTCAATTGTTTTAATGTGGAACATTTATATTCTCGGGTAAACCTGAGTTTGGCTTGGCGACACAAAACACAAACTTTGCACTAATAACGAAATTCTCAAGAACATTTGCAACCCTATCTGCATAAACATAAGTTTCAAATTGTTTTTATTTAACATTCTGTGACGCCACACATGCGATAGAGATACATAAATACAAATATCATGTCGCCAACGTCCATACCACGTTGAAAACACCGGTTCTCGTCCGATCACCGAAGTTAAGCAACGTCGGGCGCGGTCAGTACTTGGATGGGTGACCGCCTGGGAACACCGCGTGACGTTGGCTTTTTGCTACTCAAAGTATTTTTTTAAATGAATATATTCTGAAATTAGGTATAATATAATATTTTTATAACATCATACAATTTGGATTTTTTTAAATCTTATAAACATACATATCAACTGATCGAAGTCTGTCTTACGTGCATCTAAATAATAGTGAATAGTTTTCGATTATATGTTTTGGTTCTTATCTAAACCAAGTATGTATTATGAACTAATAAATTTTAAGAAACTACAGCTTTTATAAGCATTAACCATTGTCTGGAACGGGGCAAGCAGTACGGTGTGCATACACAGGAGACTGCAAACAAATTGATAGTATCGTATAGCAAGAATTAAATTTTACGCAGAATCCATTTTTTGATGTGAGACATCTATAGGCACGGGTAAACCTGATTGCTGGCTTAGCGACGTGGCGACGCAAAACAGGAAGTTTGCACTATTAACCAAATTACTCAAAAACATTTGCAACCCTGTCTATATAAAATAAGATTGAAATTGTTTCGTCGGCCACTCGTTATACTAATATTACGCTGCACGCGCCGACGACCTTGCGCCTTTTGATAAATGCCGCCAAAAAAACCACGCCTGCGCCTAGTTCAATTTTTGTATTTTGTAAATTCATAGCTATGTGGGTCTGTTTGCTACTTATACAAAAATTATTATTAATAAAAAAAAACGATGTAGGTCACGCGAGCGGAGTAGCGGAGAATATAGCAGTCAAGTGAGAATTTTTTGTTCGATTTGACTACGCTATTGAACCAGCAAGGTCTTAACAGCTTTACCGGACTACCATATATAATGTGAGAAACTGACATTCATCGGCAGTATTACGAGAGTAATACAAAAAGAGATTTTTTTTTATACTTCATAGGTTTTAGAATTTGACTACACATCTGATTTAATGTTAAATGATATGCCTACATAAAATAATATCGGTAGCTAGCCAGGCAGACTTAGAAGAAGCCCTACCACCGTGCTATGGTTTAATTACAATGTCTTCACTGTCACTTCAAAAATGAATACATGTACGATTAACTTCGAATAGTTTAGCTAGGTCAGATCGGGTTTTTCTTCGGTAACAGCCCAAGCCGAGATGCGCTGTGCACCCTTGAGCGTGTTACCTGAATAAAATCGGCTGACTGCCTTAAGCGCTCGCCTCAGTAGTCCGGTGAAGCTGTGAAGGCCTAGCAAGATCAATAGCGTAGTCAGTTCGAAAAAAAAAAAAACTTCACTGTAAGCTTCACTCAGCTGCTAGGATTCGAACCTATATCCATCGAGGCGCTGTCCGAACACGCTATAAACTAAGTCATTATCGCTTCCAGTATTTGATATAATATACGGAGTATATAGTCAGCAAATTGTTTTAATAATCATCCTGTGATCTTATTTCTTAGTTTAGACACACAAGTACATAAAAATTTTCACAAAAAAAAATTGAACCGCCTTCGATATCAAAAACTTATAAAGCACTGAAAAGTAAAAAATAAATATATTATTAAATTAATCAAATTAAATAAAATATATGAATTTTTGCGCTACCTAGAGATATACTGGAAGTCGGTGCCAACCGAAAATCATATCTACATAGGTACGAAGTCCACTCTCACGTCTCCTGATATGTATCTGTATAATAAATAAATAAATAATGTAATATACTTTTCTACCTGCAACAACATTGAAATTTCGGTTGGCACCGACTTCCAGTGTATCTCTAGGTAGCGCAAAAATTCATACATTTTATTTAATTTGATTAATTTAATAATATATTTATTTTTTACTTTTCAGTGCTTTATAAGTTTTTGATATCGAAGTCGGTTCAATTTTTTTTTTGTAAAAATTTTTATTTTTGCATTTTTAGTGTATATAAATATATTTTATATGGTTTTAATTAATTATAAAATAAGTAAGGTTTAGTGGTTTTAAGAATCTTAATCTATTAATCCTTCCACGCCGCTTACGCTCTTACTTTGATCATAGCTGCGGTCTTTTTGATAACAGTTGTATTTTATGTGAAGTGGACAACAAATAAAGGTGAAATTCGTTCATAGTGATGGTAATTAGACTTCTAGTAGCTAGGCTAGCTAGTAGATTACCTATATATAAGCGGCTACCTATATACTTGTAATGTTTATAATAATACCGAGAGGTCTGAACAATAACTAAAAGAATAAAGAAAAATATAAAGTGGCTTACCACCATACTTCTAGATATTTTTCGAGTACATGACTTTGACTTAATTCGATACAGAAGTAATTTTTCTTCAGAAGTTCATAACTTGACAAACAAACATGATATTACACCGTACTGGATCTAACTGGTCAAATTAGGTTGATTGTGAACGAATTTCAGAACCTCATCTTTCCTAATGTCCGCTTTACGGGAATTGCCTCAACAGTCATAATCCCACATGTAAGTCCTCGTCAAAACGAGTCATATGTACCCAAACACAAGATAGCTGCTGTAAGACGTTGAGGAGTTCCATTCTTCATTTTCATGATCAACTCAGGATTGATTAAACGATATTCTTATCATTACAACAGGTTGTTCCAAGTTTTCATTAAAATTAGCTTATGGGGAAGTTTATTTATTCATATAAGCTTTATTCATCCCTTTATTTTCAACCCTTATGGTTGGATTTTTTTTAATTTCAAGAACACCATTCCCAGTTATCAAATTTCAAATAAAATTGTTGAAATCAGTTTCAAGTACACGAAAATACGTAGACACAAACTGGGTGAAAATCAAATAAACGATACTCAACCCGCTTAGGGGTTGAATATTTTATTCAAATTTATATGGGACCACCTTGGAGTATAGCCGAATCAAACAAAAAAAGAATCATTAAAATCGGTTCACAATTGACGGAGATATCGATTAACATACATAAAAAAAAATACATACAACCGAACATAGAACCTCCACCTTTTTCGAAGTCGGTTAAAAAATATGCCATAAGACAGTTAACATGCCTATATTGTTTTTGGTGTATCACTATCAAACAATAAAGACCTATCGGAGAGACTACCTGGATTCCTTATGTCTGTGGATTTGAATCAGAATGTGTACTCAGTCAAGGTTACTGTCTACAAAAGTTCAGATATATCATAAGGGTGTAAGGGGTGTCGAGTAACATCTTAAGACTTGAGACACCCAAGCCAACCTCACCTGCACGTGGTGCACCTTGCTGAATAACGAACGAGGCAATGGCGAAAGCGGGGTGGTAGGGTTTTACAGCCCGACTGGGTCGCAACCACCATGCATATGGCGAAAAAGCCCGTCATAGTGACTCGCTTTTGCGCGTCGCGCTTCGGGATCAGCCTGTGCATATCCAGTACCGGGTGACTTTCGTCATTATGGCCGACATGACAGCGGCGACCGACGATGGATAATCTGTCTCTCGGTGGTCGCCACTGTTTTTGGATTGTACTATATATATTATAAAAAAAAAGAAATACTTTCAAAGACTAGAGATAAGATAGAATCTATCAAACACCTAACAAATTATTCCCATACTCTAGAATTAAACATATTTATTTAGTTTAAATTTGCAGGTAACTTAACCCACCTTCTTAAAAACGATACTCCACTGAGCTATAGCTTTTCAAAATACAAAACGGATATATTATATAAAAAACCGTTAATTGTCAAGATAAATAATAAAACACGTAAGAAATATTCGAATTTGGTAATTAAAATCAACTTCGCCATAAGAACCGTTAATTCTCTCTGAACCAGTATGTTAAATTCCCTTTCGTGCCAAACTTTTCAAAGACGTATAATCCCTTTTCGAACGTGACCTAATACAACCGTCTCTCTCTAACAACTATGACCTTACGTGTGCCGTCTCATCTCACGCATCTTAAGAAAAACCCCGTTACTTTTACCCGTGCAAAAAGGCTCTATCTGCGGTGTTCACACGGCGGCGCTGATAAACACTATACATCTCGTTCTGTCGCGTTACGAACGTAGTACGGTGCGAGCGAGAGTGCATTCTACAAGGTAAGTACTGGACCGGTGGTGCAACTTTTTGACAGTACCTTCAATATTAACAAAGTAGCAGAGTGTTCTAACGTTACGTGTAGTTTTAGTGGATTAATTATTAAATTAAATAATAACATGTGCAGTGTTAAGTTAAGTTAAATAAATCACACAGAGTAAGTTAATATTAATACGTGGTGTTCAGATTTTCATAGCGCGACTTCTCGTATCAAGGTCAAGAATTTATGTTATTATTGCATTGATATTTAGCGGATTTGGCATTCTTTAGTCATTTTGTTCTCATTTTAATATGTCATATATATTGTGATTTTGGTGACGTCATCGGGTTTCTTTTACAAGGTATGAATAATTTATTTGGAATGTTTTTAAGACAATAATAATAATAACCACATATAGATATATATTTCTGACAGGAATTATATATAGAGCTACATGTTAGGTATAGGGAAGGAGTCAATAGATTTTTTTTGTAGTCCGGTGAAGCTGTTAAAACCTTGCTAGGTCAATAGCGTAGTAAGTTCGAAAAAAAAAATTTTTTTTTTTTAAATTATATTTCAAAATGTAGTTGAACATATTTTAAAATACACAATCATTGACATACGAATTTTCGGTCGGACAAAAATTTAGACAACTAAGTTTTTTTATAAAATTGCTTGTCAATGTTCAATAAACATTCGTTTTAAAACCAGACAATAAAAATTACATTTCCAGTAACGTAAACGAATTAAAAACGCTTTGTAATTTCTTAGACTTGACTTCGACAAAGAAATCTTATCTATACGTCCATTTAACTTTTTTTTGTGAGAAATTTATTAATTGTTGAGCTTTTTATGACAAAATACGAATGAATAGGTTGTCGACCTGCCTGTTGGTAAGTGTTTACTGTCGTCTATTGCCAACTGGAAAAAAAAATCACGTTAATAAGTGGTGATAAAAAAATAGCACGAGTTATCGAAATCTTAGCACAGAAGTTGGACTCCGTATTGATTGCACGAATGGTTCAGTGAGTTAGACAGTCTCTTTCTTAACAGCGCTTGTTGCGGGTTCAAATATCATACAGGATCAATTATTGTTATCCACTATAATTGTTTTAAGTCAAATCGTACTTTGTAACTGTACATTGTATGATTGTAAATTGTAACGATAAAGCAAACTTAGGTGTAATAATATCGGAGCTATTTTACTAACTTTGTTACCTTTTTGTTACGCCACTCGACTTTCCTGTTTATTGTTATTTGTTACTACAACTGTGTAACTTCTGTAAACAAAGAGACGTGCAGTACCATTTGTTCTTTGTCTTGTATTGAATTTGTAAGTACTTTCCACTTTTAGAAACATTTTTAAAACACATAATATACTGCAACACGTAAACGTTATACTTAAGGTTCGAATACTACAATAAAGAGGAGACTTCTATGTTGTCTGAATTAAAAAAAAAGTGTGTTGTCAGCAGCTCCAATGTCAGGAAAGAAGATTTTTTAATGACAAGTATGCAATCAAATCAAAAAGTATCACTGAATAATTTAAGGAATAATACTAATTTATTAAGAGTTACCTATAAAACACGTAAAAAGCTAAATAATAGTTTTAATGACTCTTCTACCGTTTTGGTACTCGTCTGTTCAAATTTCAATACTTTACACCAAACTCGTATACAGCACACAAAGATTCAGAGAAAGTCGCGATTAGGTATAACGCTTTTTACTTACGTGACGATTTTTATCAATCAATTCCTACCGTAAACTGGGTTAAGGAAATTCGTACCAAGATAATTTCAGGTATTCTTTAAGGATAAACACTGATATTTTTATAAAAATAACTAATATCATATACGAAATCAACGCATTTATTTTTATTTTTGATTGATTTTTCCGATTTTGATTACCCATCTAGTGTAATTCTTTTTGATTCGTTAGCACACCCTGTAGCATAAATACCTTGACCGATTTTTGCATATGCTGTATTATACACTCGTATGTGAGTGCCGAATGGCTTAACTTAGGTACCTAATCTTTAATATATACCCATCGAGGTTTCATTTATGATTAATTTTCCTTTCATTTAGATACCTCACGCTGCGTCACATAGCCCATATTATTTTTCATATTCTCATAGCGTAACCCTATGACCAAAAAATATATGTTTATTTCTGAACTAGCTACGTTATTGACCCAACAAGGTCTTAACAGCTTCACCGGACTACAAAAATATATGGTCATCGTTCTAGTTTTAAGAGTTATAGAGTGATCTTAGATCACATATAAATTAATTAAATAAATCTATACTAATATTATAAAGAGGTAAATTTTGTGAGTTTATGACGTTGTAGGGGGTAATCTCAGGAACTACTGGTCCGATTTGAATAATTCTTTCAATGTTATACAGTTCATTTATCGAGGATGGTTATAGGCTATATATAATCACGCTAAGAGCAATAGGAGCGGAGCACCAATGAAGAATTTTCAAAAATCGGGGTTTTATTCCTGTTGAGAGCTTCCGCTGCTAGTAGACTATATAATGCTTGAAGAGTTCTACAGCTTAGTGATTTCAGTTAAATAGAAAAATAAACCACTAATTGAGATTTATATTATTACTATAATAATCATCTGCCTGTAGGATACCTACTATAGAGCTATAACCACCTGCGCTTGCACACCATATATTGCTGATTTCAAAGCCCAAAAAACATACAGTTTTATATTCTCCCACATACAGTGGTATTACTAGAAAAAATCTCAAGTTCAGGTTTCCTTACAATGATTTCTTTCACCGTCACTGTCATTATTAGTGTAGTTTATTAATCACTCTGAAGACTACTTAAAACTATTCTATACAGATCTAGCGGGCCCGGTTGACGTTGTTCGGCCTTGATAAAAAAAAATATTAAAAGTCAACCGCAGCGCCATCTACCGGGTCCAAATATGAATCTAATCCATTCTTGAATCTACCTGAACACACAAAAATCTCATCGAAATCTGTCCAGCCGTTTAGGAGGAGTTCAGTCACGTACACACGGACCAAAGGAATTATGTATATAAAAATTTCATTTAAATACACGCCAATTATACTTCGTGTACTATGAAAAAGATTGAACTCCGTTTTTCATGAAACTGCTTTTTTATTTAAAACTTTATTGTAGCACAAAACAAATAAATAACAATTATTTTAAAAAAAATAACTCCTCAGTAGTTTTAACCGTCAACCCTTACATCGTAAGTATTTACAACACGGGAATTTATGCACGCATCCTATCCCTTTCAACCTAATTATGGGATATATATCCGTCTCTCTCTGACGTCATCACCCCAAACAAAAGCCGTTAGCCCAATAATCACCGTTTCCCACTCATTGTGTTCAGTTCACTGACTTGGAGGTTACGGATGTTTAACAATCGAGAAGCTAATAAGATTTCTGTGTCAGTACAGACTGTTATCGGAATATTTTAAGTCGAGAATCGTTACTCGGGTTGTTTATGCCGTCCGTATTACGAGGACATACCTGTGAAATCCACTAAACGGATTTCTGTGTTGTTTAGATAGAATCCACAAATATCTGGAATACAATTTTAACTGTTTATCCATTAAAATCAACTTCGCCTTACCAATACATTCTTGATAATCTAATGTATGTCCGCAAAGACTTAGATAAAATGGATTAAGTAAAAGACCGACATCATTTAAATTCTAGAAACAATAGCAATCCAATCATTCTGTTTCTGACTCACTAAGGCCATTAAATGTTTTTTTAGGTAACAGTGTTAAGTTTTACCGATTTGCCATATAATTAGTTCAAGTACCATGTCGAGCAGGATTTAATGTCTAAAGGCAGGGTCTAAATAGGGTGGACAATATGTTAACTATGGTGGTAGTAAATTTATAGAAGTATTATCACGGAAGATCTGATTTCTTTGTTCCGTGGACAATTCTTAAACTTCAAATTTTGAAATTGTACAATCTTCCCGGAGATAATCTTATTAAAATTAATTCAAATTTATTTAAAATAAATATTTTTGATTATTTTTATAATCTAACAAATTTATAATAACATATACCTCTGTTCATAAAATTTCATTAGAAACTAATAACTTTATTACTCAATGATATTAATTGTAATATCATTGTTTATTACTCTTTAGGAAAACATTTAATAATTATACACTTACAATAATATATTAGCAATGACAGATTCCTAGCTCATGACAATGCAAAAACAGAAGACCGTCCATTTGACATTTCGTAATATAAATTTTATAACACGAAGTGAGAGAGTCGCAGTAAAAAGGTTACTAGCACGTAAACATGCAAATAGAGTTCCTACACTCTTTTAATATTTACTGGAATTATTATATTAGTGACAAGAATTCCGGTGGTAGGGCATAGTAATTGTGTTTAACAGAATCGACTACCACCAAGCATAACATCCATCATAGTAGCACAAGTGTAATCAAGCGTGGCATACATCCGAGACTCTGTTTTTGTCACGTTGTATAGATTTGCCGGGCGATTTGCAGGCTGGCATGACATCAACGGCGCTCAATGGATTGTGGACCTCCCGGAGTTCATCATTGTTACCATCGTATCATCACTTTAACGTGCTATAATAAAATAATCGCGTTTGGACAGTTTTAATTCAAATTTGCCTCTTAACGTATTGAGATTTGCATTTAACATTCACAAATATTTAGCAAGCTTCATACCCATTGTCATTGCAAATTATTCATATAACGCGTAAAAGCATATTTATAAATTGTGTCAGCGGTTGCATACAACATAGTTTATTTATATATTTAGAAATTAACATTTCTATACGAGGCTCTACATTCACATGACCTTCTGATTAATGTGGATTATTGTAATAAGTTAAAAAAAGTAAAACAGTGTACAATATTTCTGCAATATTATTACTTTAAAATCAGCTTCATAGTTACGTCGCACAATACCAAACATTTAGATGCCTCTCTCTTTTGATGGGGTTTGTATAATGACATATTTTTCTATATATTATTAAAAAAGATCTTACCTATATTCCTT